>JAODLD010000040.1:6973742-6991839 GCA_026781065.1 Mormyrops boulengeri | reverse complement strand
TGGCCACTAGGTGGCGCTTGGAATCATACATCCAGTATATATACATACACACACACATTTTACAGTCTGGTTGTAATTAAAAATGCGACGCCCCCGCCACGCACACATGCTCAGAAGCGCACACACTAGTGCACTGACGAAGCAGGAATTTGGCACAGCACAGAGGTAGGATACACATGGCACGCACACGGAGACACATTTGTTAACAGGAAGGAAGCCACTGGGGTATGATCATGCTGGGTAGCAACTAGCAGAAAAGGCGCGTTAGAAGCCACCAGATCCCCTTCCCCATGGCGTCACGGTAACGTCACGCTTGCACTGATCATGTGCTGACGCTTGCTCACAACACCACCGTCAAAGCATAAAAAGCACGTGATAAAACACAAAAATATACGAGCTAGTTATGACACACTGTCAGATCACTGCAGAATAAGCAAGGCTATTGGGGGCAGGCAAGCAAGGTGTTGGTTTCAGGGTTGGGTCTCACAGGAGTTAGAGAGCAGAGGCGTGAGGAAGCACGCAGAGGATGTGCGGCAAACACCGTAAGAGTGAGCGTGCGGGCCGCCGCCTCAGGCACAGCGGGCCAGCAGAGACACTCACAATTTCACCACCGTTGCAAGCGCCTGCAAGTGCGCAACACTATATGGGGAATGCAGCAAAACCTCAGGAGCTGCACCCAAATCTATCCAGAGTAACGTGGAAACGCAGTGCCAAAAACGTTACTGTAGCTTTGAAGAAAAGCAGCAGCGGTCTTATGACTGGAAAGAGCAGCCATGTCTGTCTGTGTGTGTGCAGCCACACACGAGTCTCTGGCCTTGACAGGAGAGCGCATGGCCTCATACCATGCGGCCATACCAGCTCATACCTACACGTGACAGCGATCAAGCCATTACCAATCTGCAGTATCTTTAGCAAAACATTCACACTGACTGATCTAGCTGAACATTCAATTTCAATCTACAAACAATGAAATCCTTGTGTTTCCCTTTTACATTTTCTTCAGAAAAAGAATTAATCCTTCCACCAGAGGAAAAAACAGGAGCCCTTTACACCCATTGAGGTTGTTTTAAATTTTGAAAATCAACACATTTATATAAACAGAACAGCTTATCTGATGGCCGAATGGCTGCCATCAAAGTGATTTCTTAAAGGACACCTGTTTTGTTCCAGCCACTGATGCTCTGTATAACAAAACAAAAATAAACAAGGGGATGGGATTTAAAACTAATTTATTAGATGGTACAAAATAAATGGATGCAAGAAGGATAAATAAACCCAGAGCGAAGACAAGCAGTGTCGTCATACAGGAGCAGTATTGTGTTAAAGGTTTTCTCGTAAACATTTTACACACAAAGTGTCCAGTTGTTCCACACAAACACCGGTACTGCATTCAAAAACCATTTCTCACATTGTGGGACACTGAAAGGCTACAGACCCCTTCAAGTTCAAGTATGGAGTAGCTTTCTGCTCAGAAAGGAATGAACACAAACAGGACTTAGATTAGCAGGACTGGGCTGCATTATGAACCTACAGGTCTAAAGTTATACCTGTGGAGACCATTAAAGGTGATACTTAGATTTACAGGGGCTCAGGAATGAGAGTGAAGGTTTGTCATGATCTACTGCAATGCCCCCAGATCAAGGGAGGTGCTAAACCAGTGAATACTGAGCGGTTCCGTTTCTGGTATCGGCTTAAAGCTATGGTGTACGTTAGGGCAAACTTAACGCAAGGCTTTTGAATGCATTGCACCTCAAAATACAGTAAAACCATTCAGTAAAGAAACCACTATGACAGACCATAACTTAAATCTTTTTTCAAATACAAATTCAGGCTTCTGCAAGCTTACAGAATCTCAAAGAGACAAAAAAGAAAGAATTAGCACATAAACATAAAGTACATGCTATTAAACAGTTATTAAAGCTGACATTTATTAGTGGAAGATTCCAGCTAAGTCCGCTGATACGGTACAGTTTATGCATGGTACCTGGACACATTAAGGCCTCTAAGAAAACACTGTTTTTTTGCAGCAGAAATTCTTCTATGACACTAGCGTATACAAAACAAGGTCTTACAGGGTTAATCCATCCCCATGTAGGCTCTGCTTTGCTGTTGAGGCTTCTCAGGTTCCTCTTTCCCGCTTGCTCCCTAGAAAACACGCACGGCATCCAAGTGTGGCCTGAGACGGCTCACCGGAAACACTCTTCCTGAATTCATGAGTTTGAGGCCAACACCTTGTCCGGTCTACATTAACTGCGTTAGTACCAGCAGCGATCATGCTCTTCATCATTACCATAGTCATCACCAAACTTCAGTTATAAATACATGAATATGTGAATGCAAAGGGTGGCAATGACACACCTAAAAATAATTTAAGGTGATTAACAGTATAAATCACAGAAGCCATTGACGGGGCAAGGTTCCACTTGCACAGACTTGAGGTGACCGATTAGCCAAAAGGTCACAGAGGGAACTGAGAGCTCAACAACATACCAGGACCGGACACACGGCACACTGCTCGCCCCAGGCCAGAAATACAGACAAGGGCAAGCTCAGTGTCATTTCAATAGGAGTCTGCAAGAGCCCCTCCGATTCACCCCCCCGCCCAACTGAGCTTTGCCCATCTGAAGATGACAACACACTTTTTGATGAGACAACATTTACATGGAATAACACAAAATTAAAAATAAAATTAAAATTAAATAATACAGCCACAGAGGAGTGCAGAGGGATTACAGAATAGGGCATGTACAGTCAGGAACACTCTGTGGTAGTTAACAGCTGCGTCGGTAATGAGTGTTAGCGAGCGGAAGGCACACGGGGGGAATACGTCTTCTCAGCCCCCACCCGGCCCCTCCCCCGCTCAGCTGCGGTCCACCGCACTCTCCATCCTATAGACTACGGTAGTGGAGCTGTCCTCATCACACTCCTGGGGAGACACCTTTTTCCACAGAGTATCTTTGAGCGCTAGCTCCTGCTGAAGGCTTTCGTAATCCATTGGTCCGAAGGTGTGCTGCTGTTTCGGGTAACACGGATGACACGTTAGTGCTTTTTTTCCCCCTCGCGGAAACCATCTCTATTCGTGTGTCTCGCTGATGGGGGCAGGGGGACCAGTGGGCCCACCCCAACACAAGGAGCATCATTCACACCGGCGACCTTTCTGACATCATCGGACCAGCGCAGACATCTTGTCACGTGGTTGGGCCATCACATGCATGTCAGAAAGAATGAGGCCTTGAAGAGATTGCCTCTGTGGGCTATGAATCTCAAGGGTGGTGTTAAGCTACCCAACCCTATGTATCCTAAACAACCTACACACAGCGGTATAAAATTAGTAACGTTTCCTTGACCCTATGGATGTTTCAATCAAATCCAGCAGATAAGGACACTGGTAATGACATGATGAGGCTCCTGTGATTTATTAAACATCCCCTAAAGGGCCCCTCTTACATGCTGTCCTGGTTAGTCCAGCCTCTGTTTTACTATAGGCTGGACAGAGTTACACTGCAAGTAAGGCTGGTGAACCAACTACCTACAACCTGTCTCACAGAATCACCGCACCCACATTACTGCGGACAGACAGATGGCTCGAGGACAACGTGACCGTGGGCCCAGCTGGGAGGTGGTTTAGGCATATCTGGAGGGTTTAGGGTGAGGGGCCACTTACCCGCTGGTCGCCTCCCTCCCGGCGAGGATCCAACTTCTTGGCGAAGTGCCGCAGGTTATCATAGTTGTGGAAGTTGAAGAGGGATACGAGGTCCTGTGGGACAACACAGGTTGGAATGAGACACCCCACGGGACACAGCAGGCCTGATCAGGAGACTTACAGCATGCATAACATAGAAAATGCTAGAATTCACAGGGCCACATAAGTTTCCATTTTACATAACAGTTTTTCAGCAGATGCTTTCATCCAAGTCAATATACATATTTGAGATAGCAGGGGCTGACAGTCCCAGGCAAATGGGGGGTCAAGGATCCCAAGGTGAAATCACTCTGTCATCCCTGGGGCTTGAACCAGCGATCTTCCGATCAGTGTCTTACCCTGCTGTGTCATTACTTTGAGACAGTTGGTACCACAGGACTCTGTGACCCTGGGCTCCCCATAACCCCATCTTGCTCTCTGCCCCTCTCTCCCTGTTCTTCTGCCCAGTGACCACTTAAGACTAGACATAGGTTAGGCTGGTTAGCTAATTCTAGTGACTTCCAGGGGAGTGGTGTTACCACAATTCCTGATCAGGGAGCAGTGCACACTAGTGTGTGGGATAAGGACTCCGTGCATTACCACCTAATGACTCTGGCATAATGACTAATTGCTTGACTTGGCTAAACTGAAGGTAAGTGGCTATGTTATATCATACAGTGATAAACTCCTGCACAGCCCCTGAGGTGAGTGAATCAGGTAAACCACGGTTCCTAACTCAACATCACATATGCTGAGCTGCTGAGCGAACCTCCTAGACATGCCAAGAATGTGGGTTGAATCACTCGGCTATACTGAGACCATGTACTGAGCTGACAAACCAAGCTGACACTGTACGAGCATGTAGCCACCCAGCAGTCCCAGAACAAGACCAAACTTTGTACATAATGTGTCTACTGATGGGCCGATCCGATATTCAGTATCGGTCTGATACTGGCCAAAATTACTGTATCGGTATCGGTGAGTAAATAAAATGTTTTCCAATATTTTAAAAATATTACAAATCAAGGAAATATTTGGCGAATGTGCGACATGCCGTAAAAAGAAGTATCAAGCATCACGTGACTAGATTGTGTGTTCGCAGTGTTCCAGGGTCTCAGCATGTCCATTGTGTGGATTTATTTCAGACTAATATGCATTTAATTTCATCTGTGCATGTTTTCCAGCCCCGTGACGTGTGAAGTACTGATGCACGATTCACCAGGCTGGTTTGAGTAATTGCGGCTGACGGAAAAACCTATGTGGCATTCTTTAAAAATAATAAATACGTCATAGATTAAAAACATGCCAGAGTTTCTTTCCGGGGATGTGGGGAAGAGTTGTAAGTACCCCAACTCCCCATAACGGTGTGGGAGTCTTGGCCAAGTACTTGACTTTACTGTGCTTCTGCAGCAATTATGAAAACAAACAGAATCGTAGTTATATATGTAGACCAATTCATAAAACTCTTTTGTGCAGGCATGTAACGTGTACTGTTATATAATTGCGTCACTGTTGCATCATAAAATCTGTAATGGCAATATAATAATTTTATTTATAGCCATTGCAGGAAGTTATATTGAACATACTACAATTCCAAAATGTCTTGAAGTGCATAGAAATATTTTTACCCACAGTTAACAATGTAAGTTGCAGTTAAGATGGATCGATAGATGAAGCCTTTTTCTGCTGATCCAGCTCAATATATGAAAGCAGACAAAAATGACAAAAAAGTTTGCACTGAGTGACCTTAATACCAGTTGTGCTAAGAAAATAAGCCATTTTCACACTGTTGCACTACTTTCTATTGTAGATTTCTATTTATGTTTAGTTTCAAGAATATAAGGGTCTAATCTACAATTTTTTAAATGTTGTTGAATATACAACACAGTAATTCATGCTGAAGATACAATTCCTTTATTTTCAGATCCACAGCATTTTTTGTACTACATGCGTAAAGTGGCACTTTGAATTTCATTTTCAATGTCTATTTAGATACTCAGCTTTAAAATTTTGCATAAAGCTGCACTTAAAATTTCAGAATGCATGTTTACATGGTGCTGACCAGTCAGATGCTGCCAGTGTTACAAAGTTTTAAATAAAAAAGCAGCAGTGTTACTGAACTGAGTCACACTTTGGGCGTAATGTACCTGTAATGTACCTGTAATGTACCTGTAATGTACCCGTAATGTATTTCTTCTTTATGACTTTTAGATGTTTTTGTGTGACGTGTAACCAGTCATTTCCAAAGTGTGTCCTGCTTTGTTGTTTTAAAAAAAAAAAAAAGAGACCGGTATCGGTATCGGCAGATATTCAAATTTAAAATATCGGTATCGTTTTGGGACTGAAAAAGTCGGATCGGCCCATCACTAATTGTGCCCCTGGGTATTGATTTAGCCACCAAAATCCAATCCTTTATGACATTGCGATCCGGAACGAGTTTAGCCAAATACATGTGAGAGTAACCAGAACAGCCTCAATTATCTGGTGATTGTATCTAAAATGTTCTCAAACAATTGCAGTCAGAGTTTATTCGGTTTTATTTAAAGTGTAAGTAGAGATGGACAAAATGACACTTCTTGAACCATTTGCTGTATTTTTTGACCCCACTAGATGGTGCTCTCTGTTTAAAAAAAGAGCACAAAGCATGCCCAAAGTAAACCAAGAGCACCATCTAGTGGGGTCAAAAAAGACAGCAAATGGACCATGAATGCTTTCAGAGGCTTCAGCTGCCCAGTTGGATTATGTTGCTGGGTCAGTGGGCGGTTCCTTACACCTCCTCCATTAAAAATGTTCAGTGTGTGACCGAATGCTGTAGCTATATAACATGTATCAGCACTGACACATTTTTAGGTGGTTTCTACTCCTGGCCTTGTTTCTGTGAGCAGATGTCCTGTAATGGAAACTCAATTCTCATTATTCTTTTTTTATTAGATTATGGTAACCTTGACAACTGCAGTTATGAAGAAGGGAAAAAAATAGTCCCGGAGACCTATGTATCATAGCAACTGCTGTATCAGCCCATTGTACTTGCCACAGAATGAGGGACGCTGGAATCTGAGTGGGAGTGAGTGTGTGAAGCGCCCGTATCAAATATACATAAACTTATCATGCTTTTTCGAAAATGTTATTTTTTATTGCTATCAGACAAGCTTCCAGAAACCCTGATTAACTCACCGGTGACCCGCCAGAATCAGACCCCGGAGACCCCTGCAGACACCAGCACGAAAGCCTGAGGCCCCCCATCTAATATTGTCCCACAGGAACCCGTGATATTAGGGGTGGGAGAAACAGGCACACGGGCGACGGCTTCTCATCTTTATGGAGAATCTGCTGCCCTGCTGGGAAATATCCAGCTGGAGACGCAGAGGCCTCAGGGCCTCTGAGCCATGTGTCAGCCTTTACCTGAGAATGAGGAACACTTACTGCGCAGTGACTGATAGCTGGTGTGTTAATGATGGGCAGGAGGGCACTGGGGGTTAAGGAGCCCTGGAAACAGTGCATGTTCACCGGGTCCCGGGCTTTTTAACCCCCCCCAGAAGATGAAGTGGATGGAGTGTGGAGTCATAGCACACAGAGATGGTAAGTCCCTGAAAGAGGGAGGCATAGAGAGCAGCTTCTCCCCAGCACCTACCGTGCAGAACTGGATGCCCCGCACACTGTTGCCCAGCTTGTCCAGGGGCGGCGACCAGCACATGACACCCATGACGTTGGGCACCACCAGCAGTATCCCCCCGGATACACCGGACTTGGCAGGCAGGCCCACCTGCAACATAGGAACGGGTGTCAGTGGAGAGGTCATCCATCCAGGAGAATGGGGGCAAGACAGAGGTGGGGAGGGGGGGGGCAGATATGGGAATTGTGGCAGAAGGACAAGTGAGAGGGACAAAGAAGAGAGGGACAGACAGAGGCAGAGGGACAGAAAGAGGTGGGGAAACACCCAATTTTCCTAGATCATTTAGCATAGGCTGACAATGCAGGGGCGTGGCAAAGTAGGGGTGGGACTTACATGGAAGGCAAACTGGCCCGAGAAGTCGTACATGCCACAGGAGTGCATGAGGCTGAGCGTGTCGCGCACGGCTTCCGGGCTGAGCACACGCTCGCCCGTGATGGGGCAGAAGCCACCATTGGCCAGAGTGGCGGCCATGACGCTGGCGCTCTCACAGGTCACCTCGATGGAGCACAGCTGTGGGCATGGTTAGAGAACATAATCACACATAGCTGGAAAAAAAAAAAAAAACTCAGAAAAGACAAGAGCAACAGAATACAGACTTACATACCCACTATCAACTACTGCAGATCATTACTACTAATAAGTAAAGTAACTAATAAGAATAACAATAATTAATAATAATATTACTGAATCATGGCTGCTCAGAGTTTAAAATTAGCACAATGAGAGTAACCATGGAGATACCACTATTCCAAAACGTAGTGTTTTTTCCAGAACCCCCCCACCCAGAGCTTTTAGACAGTGAATACCAATCGAGGGGGGGGGGGGGGACTGTCTGGGAAGGGCTGTCACTCACCTGGAAGTAGAAGTCCAGAATAGAAGTCATGTCCGTCCCCTCAGGGAAACACTATGCAGAAAAACAGGGGAAAACAAGGTCACTCCAACTGCTGCATCATGTCCTTTTCAGGTTCTGCCAGATGGGAGGAACATCTCTGCCCTGAGGAATCCAAATACCCCCCCAGAAGACTGAAGCCCCACCGCCTTAGACACTCTGGAGTTTTATTGAAAGACATTCTACAGAAGCATGACAGCAGCCTCTCTGGATCACAAGGTGATGGCACCATAAATCAGTGACGATTTTCCCAACACACACACCCCACAATCCCACAATACACCAGCACTGACCTTCTTTTCCTTCAGGTAGTAGCCAATAGCAAAATTCCTGTCTCCTGACTCACGCTCGGACTGGAATCTGGGCCACAGAGGACACAACGTCAGCAGCACCCACACAGTTCCTGTGATGCCCGTCTTATTCCCCACGTTGTTAAATCATTAATACCATTACCATGAAGGCCAGAATTCTAAATGATGAGTCAATATTGCCAATTCTCTCATCCGGCAAAAACAAACACAGAGATCACATGGCAGAGGGGACATCCAGTGACAACAAACCGTACTGGGCTGCGAGGGGCTCCGATACTCACGTGGCATTGCTGAATCCCACATACTCATTCCCTGCCATTTTTTGTAGGAAGTTCATGACCTGCAAGACAACGTCGCATGAGGACTTAAGGTACAATCGGCTGAGTCCGGGGTCCGTTAGGAAGGTGCAGAAATGAGGCACATACTCACATAGTCAAACTTCTCAGCATTACTTGCTCCTTGCTGAAAGACAAAAAAGATTAATAAGTATGACAGACAGCTGTGAGGGGCCACAGAAGTACTGAAGAGTATGCTATGATGTGATGTCTCTCAAAACTGTACACAAGTATGGTACCAGTATCACTACTGAAGGAATACATACATTATAGAAGCATACATTTAATTAAAAAATAAAACAGGAAACTCAAAAATGAGTATATTGAAGAATAAAAGAATTAACATGTACTCAGCTATCAACAATACTTTACAATATTGTGATTTTTTAATGCGGTCTCTGGGTATGGAACACAGGTAAGTGGGGTTAAATGTACAAGTAGAATAATGGAGATAACTCTGAATTTAATTTCCAGAGTTTTTTAGTAGAATGCAGAAAATCCAGTCTTATGAAAACATCAGTAAACAGATAAGTAAATGGCATTTTTTTTTTTAAATGTTTACATTATTATTATACTATGTTTTTAGCACGTTGACAGATGGTAAAAACTCTCAAGCCTATTCTTATGTTAATATTTTTTGAATAATGTACTGAAGGTCAAACTGAAGAAGTAAACTCAGTCACCTATATATGTGCAATAGGGCCTTTTTTCTACAGTGTGTGATGCAGTGTGCCTCCAGCATGCATGTGTAATACAGTTGGGCCTTAATTTTTATTCCGATGCACCGATGTTCTAGAGCTTGTGTGTTTGCTGTGTGTATGTGTTCTACAATGAATCTGTTTTAGTACTTTGCATTTGTTTTAGAGGGAGTCTTAAAGGGGAGCGTTCTAGAGCTCTGTGTGTGTTCTAGAGTGATTTTGTATTTTAGGACTTGCTTGCAGCTTCTTGAACTTGGTGTGTGTGTGTCCTAGTGTGTGCAGTCTTATATGATATTCTGGTCCAGGTGGTCAGCAGGCCAGCTGCTGCCAGGCATGAAGATGAACACTGAAAGCTGCCGTGTGAAGATGAGGTTCCCAACCGGAGGTCAGGGAACCCATACATGTGTTGGGGTGTCCATCACCCAGGAACCCCTCCCTGGGAAAATGCTTGTTCCACATGACATGCAATAAATAGATGCATGCATGTCTTACACTGTGTACATAGTTGCACAAACTGCATATATCAATGTTTTATACAAAAATTTAAGTAGAAGAAAAAATTTTTAATCAAACAATACGTGTATTACGGCTTCATTTTGTGTACTTATAACGTAAAACCAGGTTTAGTATCCAAACAGGTTACTACTGTACAGTCTACTGTATCCTAATGGCAAACAGAAAACATCTGACAGATAGGAATATTAACAGTATATCAAAATGAGGCTATAGATTAGTTTGAACCCAAGTCTGTTCAATGGGAAAAAAATAATTGAAAGAAAAAATTACCAACGTCATTGAACTGTTGCGGTAGTCAAAATATCCCATAGATCCTAATGCTGTAAAATATGTAACAACATATAAACCACAAAAAAGGCCTTCAGAAACATCACACAGTTCCATATTGCTCTCCCAGTCCCAGTAACAGCGAAATAGGAAAGACATCATGCTTTGCTTCCCCATGGTATCATCCAAAGTGACCCCCTCCCCTTTACAGACAGCTCTACACTACTCTATATGATACATTTCATTGGGGGGAGGGAATTGCATTCGAGAGAGGGAGTCAAACAGACAAGCTATATGTCATTATATAGTGAATGCTGGTTAAGACGTGACAGTGTTTCAATTGTCAGTGATATATGAAAAGGTAACGTAGAATTGGGAACAGAAAGACACTGCAAAATCACCCTGTCAAGAAAAATGACCAAAAAGCTTGTCATGTGACAAAAGGGTCATTCACAGCCATGTGGTTTCCATTTGTCAAAAAGCTTGTTATGTGACAAAGGAGCATTCACAGCCGTGTGGTTTCGACTGGTCAAAAAGCTTGTCATGTGACAAATGGTCATTCACAGCCGTGTGGTTTTGATTGGTGAAAAAGCTTGTCATGTGACAAAGGGTTATTCTCAGCCACGTGCTTTTGATTGGTTGATACCGCCGGAATAAATACATACCGTATTAAGGCATGCTAACGTGAATAGCTAGGTCTTACAAATAGATATAAATCAGAATGCTGTTGTCACCCAATAATCAAATTTGACCAATGGGAGGGTATTGATCACTGATTCCGATCCCTGACAGGATAATAACACAGCACCTTTCTGTGACAACGGAACGGCTAAGATCGGTAAGAGAGAGCGATCAGTCCACAAGAAGTGCCTGATGTACAGGGAGCGGTTTATGGGGGGGGGGGGGGGGGGATAGCCCAGGATGCAAGGCGACAGGGCGGGCGGGAGAATTCAAATTGCATTCAGAAGTGAGGTCAGCAGGGGGCAACTGTAAAGCATCACCCGCTCCCTGTACTAGGCAATTCAGGGGTTCTAGATGCATCGATATACACTCTGCATACACATACAGAACAATCAGGCTGCCAAGTTCGTTTTACCCTTTAATTGCATCAGGCAAACCCATTGTAATAAAAGAAAGTTTAAGACTTTGAAATCTGATGCATCAACACCGAAGTACCTGAACTACTTGAAGTCTTACATCACGGAACCTGAATCTTAAGCTTTTATAATGAGGTATTACTCGAGGACAGGTCAAGTAAAATGCATGGTTTGTGTATTGCCTGACCACTGAATAAGGACCATATGAAGTTATTTACCAGTCTCGTGTGTGTGAATGTAATACCCTCTTTCCTGTTACCTGTGAATTCTGCGAGAATGCCTTCAGTGTGGCTTACACCCTCCTAACAGAATCCTGACATGCTCCTCGGTGATCAGCACAAAACTAGCAGCAATAACCAGGCCCGTATGCTGTGGTCACGCAACCACGAACCGTGACTTACACACCAGCTCGGTTTCTATGGTGACACAGAAGGTTCCGTGGGCCTCTTCAAAGTCATCAAGATTTATGAAAGGGGGTAAACACAGGACATGTGTAACTGTAAAGCTATTTGCTTTTAACATGCCCAAGCCTATCATGGGTACACTCTCAATGGGGAAAGTTACGTTCACTTACAGGTGGATGGTGATGGACCACCTCTACTGGAGTTTTACCGTGTGAAGCCCAGGGCACGAGACATACATGAGTCTGCAGTGTTTAGTCCTCAGTGAGGCCCCCACAACACGCATCAGAGGCGAGTCTCAAACGGCCTTTCTCCAAGAATAAAGCACAAACAGTGAAACCAGGGAATACATTTGGCTTGAAATGCACGCAGTCCCCCATAATGAGACAGGTGTAGGTCTCTCAGAGGCGCGGGTCTCTCAGAGGCGCGGTTAATGAGAAAACGGGTGCCCTGAACCATGAGCGGAAAAACTCGCGTCACAGCAAACGGGAGGCTATGTGGAAAAGCGGGGCCCATTATCTACAGCCAATGATGGGTCCCAGTTAATCTCCATTTAAACAGCAGGAATCTCTCCCTTTCAGAGGGTAAATCAGGCCAGGAGGGGCGACACAGCTGAGGGGTTTAATGGCCCTAATGACGCGCCAGGCACCTCTCTGGCTGTTCTGTGGAGACGGTTTGCAAATAGTGAATTCCCTTCAGATCGTCTAACGCCTCCGTTATTACTAACCGCCAACTGCACGAGCTGCAGGGGACAGAGGGGACCCGAGGGGACAAAGAGGAGCCGTCGGGCACGCACTAGCAGCCTTGAACGTACAGAACAACCCGGACAAGTGTGACCTTCAGCGACATGCCAGGTCACCGTCCCCGCATCCTACATCACACTGACCACCGAGGCACAGAGGTATCATGTGAAAAGGCACTAAAATCAAAATGATATTTACCTTTATGAGAGAGGTGCACACAATGGCACCAGCATTGACCATGGGATTGTGAGGTTTATCTGTGGAAACCAAAGCAAGCATTAAAACATGTTAAAACATATTCAGTACTCTGCATCAGCTCCGCCTCACTTCCATTTGACACTTGTTTTTGTTAACAGAGCAAAAGAAAACAACACTATAAACACTTATAGCTACTATGCTGCTAACCCATCAAAGCGGTTAAGCTGTGTTCGTTGGCTTAAAAACAGTAAAATGAAGCTCTTGCCTCCATTTTCATGTTCAGAATGTCCTCACTGGGGAACACGCTGTGTTTGGGGTGTTATGCGAAGACCCAACTCTCATACATGGTACCCGCAACAATGAAATCGATAGCAGAAGCCAACCTCATCTGGTGAGCCGACACAATTGTAAATGAACTGCAGGTGAAGCCGTGTGTTGCCACGCACACGGTAACAAAGTTCACTCCACTGAATTTAATTCACAAAATAATTATAATTACGAGCAAAGACTCATTCCCCCACTGTTAGAAGATAAGGGCCAGAGAAACAGGAAAGGGAGCAGCCACATGTTCCCACCCCATTTGCTTCAATTCAATGGTTATCTGACATTTTTTATCATCCAGACATTTACCCAGAATGCACCAGCACATTCCTCCAGCTTAACTGGCCACATATTGCTATGGCGTAGTTAGAAGGGCTGCTGGTCCAGTGACTCTGCTGGTGCCACTTGGCCACGAGGTCCCCGGTTCGGGTATCACCCGCGGGCTCACGTTTCAAAGCGCCTGTCGGGCTTGGCTGACGGCTGAACGTGACTTTTATACAAAAACGTGTAAGTGACGCCAACTGGTACCTCTGTCATGTCACACGATACGAGCTTCAACATACATGCCAGGGCCCTGAAAGGTGGCTGGACCAAGGCGCCGGGCCGTTTGGGTCAGAAGCACTGGTGCTGATCTCATCCAGGAGACCAGACCCTAATGTCACAGCGGAAACTCAACGGAGTGAATTCTGTGGACTAAAGCCACTCAGGTTTCAGGTGCTTTTAGAAGCATGAATAATCTTTACAATGTGCTAAACGCTGATATACCTTTATATACACTACTGTGCAGAAGTCTTACACAGTCAAAATGTTACGTCCGCGTCTGTATATGAGTGTATTCATCTTCCCTCAGATCCCGTTCTGCAAGTCTGGTTCCATGTTTTCCATTTCTCTCCATGAACGCAGTGCCAAAACTGGATGAACTGGTTTTCCTCGCCTCGTTCCCGTTTCCCACCTCTCCATAGAAGACGCCTCACCACCCCACCTGATAGCTTTTTGCTCGTGCTCATTGTCTGTTTCACTTATGCCTACTGTATTTTTGACTTACTGTATATATACGTGTAAGAGAGTTGTAGGGAGTGACTGCCGTTCGTTTTCAGCGTGTATGACGTTTTGTCTCTGTTTTGTGGTTAGAAAGGGTTAGGTTAGTGATGGTCTCGTTTTATTTTTCTTTCGGGTTAGGGACGTTTTCGTTGGTACGTATGTAGGTAGTTCACTAGATTTGTTTATTGTTTTAGCCTGTGTCACTCCTGAAGTTCACCCTGGTGTCACGTCCCCTATCCCCATATTTTCTAATTACATCCTTTCTTATTCGTAGCCTGTTGTGTCAATCGATTTTTTTGTCCTCTGCACCCTTATCCCCCCCCCCCGTTCTCATTGCTGCTTACATCCCGACCCTAGACCGGGACGTAACAAATGAAAATGACATTTAAATGATCTTCCTGTTGGTGTAAAACTATGATTTCATCTCTGTCAAAGTGTGTCAGCCCTTCTCAACTGATAGACTGTCCCCCATGTCATAAGACTATTCAACTCTTCCTAGCGATTAAATTGAATTAACTTCTCCGTATTCAATGTTATATCAGCTCCAGACATCTTTATTTTGTACTTCCAAATGTATATTTAGCTACAATTTGTAGTTCTATAGTATTTATTGTATTTACAGTATTATTGTTTTATAACACTTGTAGTCACAGTATGCTGTAATTTACAGTATCTTCCTTGCACATTCCCTTGCACTAACACTGCGTTCACTGGGAAATAATGTACCACTAGATAGTTACTCTGTAGTGATTAGTATTCTTAGTACCTTACCTTTCATCATAATTATTATCCCCAAGTATTGTTACTATTGCCAGTTAGTCAGCCTTGTTATTCTTTATTCTTCTTCCTATTAATCTTTTGCATTGTTGTCTTTAATAGGTGTAAGCTACTAGATGCCTAAATGTTCTTCGGGATCAATAAAGTCTGTCTGTGTCTTTCTTGCTTTCTTTCACCTCCCCTAATGTCACCGTGGTAAATGAAGAGAATGAACACAGTGCAGCGACCATCAATACATCCACGTATTTCTTGACTCAATTACTGCCCATCCTTGTTTAGCTAATCAATACCCCATTGAGTTATTTCACGTATTACTTTCATTATTTAAGTGAGCTAGTGTTGAAATTTAATAAATACATGGAATGGCTGGGGTGCCCCTGAGGAAAGGTTTGGGAACTGAAGCGGTGTTCATCTACCCATCCAACCAGATATCGGTGACTTTTTGGGGAACTGAAGAAATTCTTGTTAGTTTTTAACACGTTACTGTGAAGTACCATACCGTACGTTCTAATGTTAAAATGTGTTTCCTTCTAAGCTAATATACACTTTTGCCCCAAATAAATAGCTGCAAACAAGACTTTTGCACAATACTGTATGCAGTAGGAAACAATATCTGGTAAAAACAGCTAATGAGCTCTAACAAGGTGAGAGCACCCTCCTTAGTGCCCACAGGGACCTGACATGTACTAGAGGTGTGGCCAACATTGAGCCTGGCCGAGCCACGGCCCTCACCGTCCTCGTTCAGGAAGAGCTTGTTGAAGCGTAGGCCACTGGGCTCCTTGCCGATGAAGCGGTGCACATATTCTGTGCCGTGGTCATGCACGGCGATGGCATACTTCAGCGGCTTCACGCATGACTGCAGGCAGAAGGGGACCTTGGTGTCGCCCACTGTGTGCCTGGCAAAGGGGTGACAGGGGTCACCGGGTGGAATGACGAGCGCTGGCCAGCAGAGGGTGAAACTTATAACTATCTTCTAAAGGTGATAGAAAGATTATTAATGTAATGATTCAGAAACATCTACACATCTACTATAAAGACCCTGGACACATATTCACCTCATATTACTTCAAAAGGTCTAACTGAAAGACAATGGGAAGGCATGGTTTCAATACTGCTGAGTGTTAATGAACACAGTGCAAACTGGCCAGCCGTACTTTCCTAATACCACTGGTGAAACTACAGGCTCAGTTAATGGTCACTTTGAACAACACTATGCCATTTCTGAAAGGGATTACTGCTTCACAGCACCCTGGGCAAAGGTCTGAAGGTCCAGAAACTTCCAAGGAATACAGCATCACAGAAAAACAGCGAAACTACAAAGCATTTCTTTACAAGTATAAGGCCTTACTAGATGAGTATGACTACAGCCATTTTTGAATTTTGACATTATATTATTATAGATTAATGGAGTAAAAGCCTGGCAAGATGTTTTCCTTTAGATATTTACAGCATTTGGCAGATGCCCTTAGCCAGAGAGGCTTGCATAAGTGCTTAGGAGTATCAACAGTCAATTTCAGGGTCTTATAGATTGTCAGGTTCCTACAACACACTGTTAATGATGGCTAAGTTAGCTAAGTGTTGTTAGCTAAGGCTATGTCAGTTATTTTTACCCCGTAGACCTTCACTCATGTATTTGGTAAGGACAGTAAATAGGTATTCTTAAGAGGTCCTTAAAGACCATTGAACTAACCAGCAGAGATCCCTCCCTTACCTTTGTCCATCCACTGTGCACAGAGACACAGCCCACAGGTCAGGGCTGAACTTGGCCAGTTGGGGGATGTAGTCAGCCACCTGTGGGACACACAGCAAGGGCAAATTATTTGTTGTACTTATTTCCTGCATTTTTATTTATTGCTTTTATTTTATTTTACTGCTGTGAACTTTTCATGTTTTTACTTTGTAGTCTGCAACAACGGTATGCAAGGAAGAACTTCATTGTACTTAGTGCACATAACAATAAAGCTTTCAACCCTCTGACCAGAGTCAGGATGAGAGGAAGCTGACTTATAGGAGATGGCCTGGGACCCCCATCTCTGCACCCACCTGACCGCCCAGAGCCCCACCTCTGCACCCACCTGACCACCCAGGAACCCCATTTCTGCACCCACCTGATCTCCCGGAGACCCGCCCCCGCACCCTCCTGACCGCCCAGGAGCCTCACCTCTGCACCCACCTGACAACCCAGGAACCCCATCTCTGCACCCACCTGATCTCCCGGAGATCTACCCCTGCACCCACCTGACCGCCCGAGAGCTGCTTGGCGCTTTCGTACAGCTTGTCGACATGAGAGGAGAAGGGTTGGAAGTCAGGGATGACAAACTTCTTGCGGAAGGCCTGGGTCAGGAGCACTATGTTGCTTTGCACGCACCTGTGGGACGAAGCGCAGACCTGTGAGCCGCCGCAGACGCTGAGAGAAGCTGCTTATAATGAGCACCTGTGCTTCCTGAAGACCCCGGCGCTGGCTAACAAGGGCACGCTACCACATCAATTCATGTTTTTGATTTTCTTTTGAATCGACTACTGCTATTTTCCAGGGTTTGTTAAAGCATTTCTGTGGGATTAAACCTAGAAGATAAGGGAGAGCAGAAAATCATTAGACAGGACAAGCCAGCAAGCACCCGGCAAATTAGCTCATACTGGCTATATGGCTAATAGTAAAGTGTGACGCTGCCCCCCGCCCCCGCCATGCCCGTGGCCCTGGCTCCTTCACCCCGGGGCCGGTGCACTGAGGAATGCCTTTCCCATGCCCATGTAAGCATGTTTTCAGTGTGTAAAAGAGGAATTAAGTATCTCTTTATCTGTTTTATCATATTTAATATACTTAATTAAAATAAAGCTAACCTACACAAATTAATAAAATAAGATTATAAAAATGTGCAGCTAAAAAAAAAAAAAAACTGTGTCGGATTGGAATTTCAGGAATATCCTTCTCTTCAAAAAAAACTGTAGATAATCTCCATGTGAACATGTCCGGAAAATCTGGAAATGCCAGGGAAAATATGTAGACAATGTCCCAAAGGCAATCATCCAAGAATGTGGGAAAAAAATGTGTAGTGGTGAAACTGGTATGCATGGACACACACACACACACACACACACACACACACACACACACACACACACACACACACACACACACACACACACA
>JAODLD010000040.1:6938049-6952287 GCA_026781065.1 Mormyrops boulengeri | reverse complement strand
TGGGTTGTGCGCACCCGTGCAAACAAATCCCACTCACCGCCCCGACAAGTTCCGGGCCCACCCCACTCACCTGCCCAAGCCTGGGGGGCGGGGGGGGTTGGTGGAGGGGTGTCCATTTCCTATAGGCGCTGTAGTCTTGAATCTGCACATTTCAGCTTGTGTCTATAATGAACTTCATTATCGGAGAGCTTCTGGAAAGATATCAGAAACTGAACAAAACGGAACTTTGCAGTAAGGCTTTAATTCCCCCTGTCCATGTTTTAGTAAAGCATAACATGATCGATCATATCCCAGGCCCCCAAAAGCCACACTAAGTGCCCCCCCCACCCCAATAGGATGCCACTTCATTGCAGGGCTTGTATTTTTTATTATTATTTCCTTTGTTTTCATTTCAATACATTCATTTTCCATACCCACTTGTTTTATGCAGAATGTTAGGTTCCAGAACCCATCCTGCAAGCAACAGGTGCAAGGCAGGGAATAAGACAGGACAGGGCGCCAGCCCACCCTAGGGCACACAGTTTGTTATAATTTCATAAATAAAAATACTGGTATTGCAGTGGAAGAAGTCAAGAATCTTGCCCAGTTTCATGGTGGGGAGTGGCCTGGTCCGCCCAATCATGAACTTGGCCCACCCTACAAAACTACAAAGGGCTCACCCAGTGCCACCTTAAATATAATGTAATACATTTCACAGAATTGCAATACTGAATTTTTCCAGAGAAAAGAGAAAATGTTTTTAAATGACAATAAAGTTTTAGCAATGAGTTATTTCACACCAAAGCTACTTGTTTTGTAATTGAACAAAACAATTGAAGCTGAACTAAACACTGGGCTCAGGCAGCAGGGTCTGTCCGTGAGGGCCACCTCTCCTTCGCCCAGTCATGCCTGTGCACAGGATGTTATGCCAATGGGGTGCCGTGCCGTGACCCGAGATGTTTGTCCCATCATGCGTGCACCAGCAGATCCACCACAGAATTTCCCGCTATTCAAATGAGAACGGTCGTCCTTCGTCAGCAAGGATGTTACTGAACTGGGGAACTCTTCCATCTGCAGCTAAGCCTAACCCTTGAGGGCCGCGCAGACCTTCAAACACATCTCTGTAGGCAAGGCTCAGAGGGCCCACACAGACACACAAATAATGTATACTTTCTTCGAATCTTTGAGTTTTCCACCAGCTACTCTCAGAGCAGATCAAAGGAGTTTCAGAAACAGAAAGAGAGATACTTTTCCCCATCCAGTTTCTCAGAAATTATGTTGGCAGGTTAGATTTTATTCGTTGATGGTGAGGAGTACAAGGCATCGACAAGTTGCTGACTTATTACATGAGCCCACAGTAAACCTCGCTTATCTATTACAGAATCAACCTCATGTGACGGTCGTTTGAGTGCTGGGATTTCGTGGAGAATGTTGACAGTAGTGCATCTGCAGCTCCCCTGTCAAATTAGCTTTTGCATTGTCTTGGGGGTTATCAGATCATTCCTCAAGAAGAAACGCCTCCAGTTCTTCGAGGAATGGAGGAGGAGGTAAAAAATCAACTTCACACTCTGGGCTCCAGAAAATCCCAAAAAGGTTCACTGATGTTTATATCTGATCATTTGGGAAGCCGTAGAAGATGTTTTACTTAATCTTGGTATCCGTGAAACCACTCTTTAATTTGTTTAGTAGGATGTTTGAGGGGTCTTGTCATCTTGGAATACAAGTACATCATGAGGGAATACCAGCTTCTGTGAAATTATCCTAATGTTCATTGGGAATTCTAGGCCCATGCAAAGCAATCAACCATCCTAAAGACCAAGGTGGGTGCCATTTCCAGCAGAAGTTACTGGGAGCTTAAAGGCATCCTTCGGTTTTCTCCAAATGGAAACCCATCATTACAAAAAGCAGAGTGTAATCCTCATCCACCTGCCCCAGGACTTCAGCTTTTCAGCCCGTTACACCAGGTTATAGGTCTTTGTGCATCTGACCTTGGATACCGGCCGTTATTCAATTGCAACTCTGTGAAGCTCACAACATACACTTTGTGTTGAGAATGAGTCAGAGATGCTGATGTAGTTCTGCGGACATTTTGGAGGTCATGCCTGTGTGCTGTGGCCCCGTTCCTACCAGTCTGCTCTTGCCCGTGTCCTCTGCTCCCCTTTGCCAAGGCAGGCTATCCTTGTCTGCCACGTAATGTTATTATTTTACATACTGTTCCCCTTGACACATTCAATCATTTTGCCATTTTAATGTACCTGCAATTTGGGCACTGAGCAGTAGGCTTTTTGGAGACCCATTGATACCTCTCATGTGAGTCGTGAGGCCTCTATTGTGGCTGACACACATTCTGCTAACTGGGATTCAGCCACACGTGGATTGACTCCCATTCATAGCTATTTTCCAACTGTGCAGAGTTAAAGTCTTTTTTCACATGGCCTTTCCATTATTTTCACCGCCTCCTGCATATCTATCGCATGAATTGGCATGAAAAGAACTTCAAAAGAACACAAAAACCAACTCACCATAAGATCTCAAAAAATAGAGTTTAATGTTCATATGCTGTATATCAAATTAAATATATTAGTGTTTACAAAACAACAGGTGCATAACCTAACATTTTTTTTCCACTCACAACAGTGATGAGTACAGATAGGAAGTTTACAAACGACAAACACTATACTATCCTACAGTTCAGCTTTCATCGCTCTCCAACAGAGAACAAAGAACACTTTGAAGCGAGATGAAAAAACGAAACCGTATCAAAGGTGGTAGAGGACAGTAACTAAGACGCAACAAAATAAGGGGCCACAGCAGCATCCTTGCCCATATTGCTTACGGTTCTTTCAGGAGAGATTTATTTTTTAACTTGCTATTGCTTGTTCCACATTTTAAACACAAAGAGTGTGCTATCTTGATCATCTTTCTTTCAGCCTAATGACTGATGTATAATCTTTAGGGAAGTCACTTCAGGCTACATGTTACATTAAATTTATCTCAAGCATCTAGCGTCGTTTGGGGAAACACAGGCATGTTTTGTTTTTCTCTGTTAAAGTACTCCAAAGGTTTTGTTTATGACTTGAGGGTTTTCAAACATTTCAAAACCTTGTATCTGGAGGAAAGGAGTGTGATCGAAAATAGCCAAATACGTGATTCATACAATGAACACCTCAATACTTCATATCAGTAAGTTACGTTTAAAATATGCCATGATCTAATCTGATCTAGTTTTATGATAAATGATAAGTTTTAAACATTTTATCAGGATGCTCTGAGGATAATTTTACCCACCAGTAAATTGCAGGGATAGTTATTTTTATAGAGAAATATTTACTCAAAACATGAATTGTTTTGTTAGCTAAGAAACATTAGGCATAATCACAATGAAAAAGCACATTGGGGCTCAGTTAAATATCGTAGCAAGTGACACACCAATGTCTTCAAAATAACTTCTAAGGTCATATTCTGAGCTTTCCTTTTCATTCAGCATCTCTTCCCCTTGGCTCACCCCCAAAATGGCACTTAAGAAGTGAAAAGATTTGCATACTCAAAAGAAGTGTTTGCTATTTCTACACAACTCGAAAAGAATCGTCACACAATTGTGATATTTTCCCGAAACCGGCTCCGAAGTGACTACTACACACGACATTCGGAGCTTCTGAGGGAAGGAGGTATTGATGGCCGTTTAAATAAATGCACAAAGACACTGACAAGCTCCAATTGAAAGTGACGTGAGGCGGGAAACCTGAAAATACGCTCCACGACAACCCTCGAGGTTACTGAGAAACCGGGTCCTCTACGACTACATCATATCACTCACTGAACCACTAAGATGACTCTAAAAGTGATGTACTCACTCACAAAAAACACTGAACTCTTTTATGCTTACTCTAACAGCACGAACATTGGGTTTTAAATAATGATTTTTAAAAAACGGTGCATATCAGTCACAGGTAAACTTGCAGATAAGTCAAACTAAGACTATGACTACACTAGTCAACACAGAACTCTAGTTATGTGAACAATCTAGGTGGTAAGACAACCAGAAATATTCACGGAGTTTTCTCCACGACAACTATTTGGTATTGCTCTAGTAACATAAACATACTATTGGAATCAGAATCAATGCAGTAAATACTAGTTGGAATGAGCAAATAACAAAATTCTGCTTCACTGATCCAGTTGTACTGTTATTTTCAGATTATGTACATATTAATTCAGAAAACTGACCCCCTCCAAAGAAATGAGTAAAACAGTAAGTAAAACAGTAAGTGATTTTGTAAAAATCACATTTCCCCTTAATCAAGATACCTTCCATCCTGTAAAGGACACAGACATCGGGATGAGATGTGTGATGTGCTTATTCCAGGAGGCCGCAGAACTGAGGGGGACACCACTGGCCCGTGCTGGTCACATGGCCAGCATCGATCAGCCTTCATTTCAGACGCTTCCACATCCGCTACTGGATCGAAACAGTGACCTCAACTTAAACACTGAATGTACTCGTGGCTGCAGAAGAGCTTTCTTCATTTAAATAAACCCCCTGGGCAGGAGGAAAACACACTTGTGCCACTAGAAGGTGTCTCCTTGGGTCCCCTCAGTCTATGTAGGCCAATAACTGTCTTTCCTAACAAATCGGAATAACCGGCGTCTCTGCATGTGCATGTGAAAGGGCAAAGCAGACACACGTAACACGCACAAAAAACCATCAGCCCCGGGTTCGAGGGACAAACGCACTGCTTCTATACAGAGCACATTATTAAATAACATCATGTACAGTTTTCTAGTGTAACATCATATGTACAAACACCACCGCCGCAGTCCCGTGTCATGAGACCGGGGGGGTGAGGGAGGGCCAGCCGAAAGCCCCCCCAAGAGTAGTCCCATCGGCAGGAGAACAGGCCCTGGAACCTCCCCGAGAGTTAAGGGTTCGAGGCGCTTTGGAAAAAAACAAACGGAAAAGACGATACAGAATGAACACAATTCTCTTCTTCGAGGCAACGTCGGTCATTAAGGCTCTGCTGTAGCTGGGCTTGTTTAGTTTTTCGCTGACAGACGGACTGAACGGGCCGCAGCCGGGGGTCAGGTGTGGGGCAGGGGGCACTTGGAGGGGTGGGGCAGCCTCGAGGGGAGAGCCGCTATCTGGAGTCTTCCGGCTCTGACTTGATGGTCTTCTTATCGGAGAGGTTGAGAACTTGCTGTGAGAAGTCAGTGCCGTTTTCTGAAATCCGAAAGTAAACGTAATGTAATAATGTAAGACAGTATGTAATAATGTAAGACAGTATGTAATGATGTGCTGCCTCCTGTGAGAACGGAAAGCTTCTCCCCCATATATGAATGCCAGTCGGGGGGGGGGGCGGGGAGAGAAGGCAATGCTGGGATTTTCTGAGCAACTGGGGATTTCTGACCCACCCTGAGCACGTGCAACTTTATGCGTGTGTGTGTATTATGTTCATATTACACTATAGGGACTAAATGCCCCCTGCATTGTAATAGAAACTAGTTCTTTTGACATTGTGGAATTATATTGACGTTTTTCAGGTCCCCACAAAGATCTGTGCAATCAAAAAACTAAAAATGCCAAAAGTCTTCTGTTTTGTTTGGTTACTTATGGTTAAGGTTAGGGCTGGGTATGGTGTTAAGGTTGTCATGTTGCGATTAGAGTTTTCCCCATAGAAATGAATGGAGAGTCCCCACAAAGATATAATTACAATCCTGAGTGTGTGTGTGCGTGTGTGTGAAGCGCAATAGAGGGTGACCTGTGAGCACCGCCTTGCCCTCGCTGCTGAAGTGATGCCTCTTGAGCTCATTGGCCAGCTGCTTGCCCAGAGGCGTGTCCCCATCCGTTACGGCCGCCCTCTGGCCGGACACTCTCAGGTTCAGGGGTCGGTCTGCTCCTGCACACATGTGAATATAGCTGCAATACTACCTTTGTTGCCCACCCAAACAAAAGGTACAACTGATAAACTGTTTGTTTAGGCCACTACCCCCAGGATGATTCCTAAAAAAATTGGAACACAACTGGATTGGTCTGGGTAGGGGCTCCAATATGATATGCTTTCATGGGGCCCAAAATCACTCATCGACACCCTCGCCAATCTACTGAGAGTCCGATGACCAATGCCTCGCTTGAGCTGGGGAGCACGTTATGACAATCTCACCACGGTTTCAGCACTGACCACATGCTGAGCTGCTGAAAGGCATTATGGGACACTTTAGTAGGTATTACATGCCTGGGTGGCACTTAATGATGACTTCTTGGTGAGGTGTCACTACACACAGTGACAAATGAGTAATGTGGCTATTTAAGCACCATATCAGGTGCACTGCTGGCCTGCGCACATTAAAGTGCACACTCGGGGTGAACCCAGAACGCTGATCTGCTCCTGGAGCGGTGCCAAACCTGGGCTGCGTTGGCACAGAAAATGCACGATTCCCTGGGTCAGTGGGACTCGTCAGAGTCCCAGAATCCTCGGAGGAGCTGTACTAAAGCAGAACGATGGCAAGCATTCAGGATTCGGGTCTGAGCCAAGGGCACTTTCTGCCTAACCCGCCTTCTCTTACTGCAGCCTGAGGCGGGTTCTTTTCCCGCTGGGCGTCAGGTGACGGACCGCCACAAACGACCACTTGGCTTAAGGTGGCTTACGTCAGATGCACAGC
Organism: Mormyrops boulengeri; assembly: GCA_026781065.1. Taxonomy (NCBI): domain Eukaryota; kingdom Metazoa; phylum Chordata; class Actinopteri; order Osteoglossiformes; family Mormyridae; genus Mormyrops; species Mormyrops boulengeri. Next base: position 6,945,651 of record JAODLD010000040.1, on the reverse strand, counting down.
CGGTACCAGTGCAGCGTCTGACAGGGATCAACAGACCACCTTAAAAACCTCACAATCTCGCTGGATATGAAACCTCATCTTCTGCTGACGTAAAGGCTGAAATCGAGAAAAATCACCAGACCTTTCTCATGTTTACTAAGATGTTTCTTTTTTATTTCTAAAAAAAATTACAGAAAAAATGTTCAGCTGCCTATTTATAATCTGCTCCTTGCAGGTGCAAAAACACACAAACCATTAAACTGACAATCAATCAAAAATGACATGCGGTACTGTTTAATCCCGAACGTTTCAGTCTGACATGGAGGTGCGCAAACACACCACTGTGATATTATTTTCGACCAAGTGTGACCAAAACATTGAAAGTTACCGCGTCATGCGTGGGGGGGAAGGGGGTCTCCATTCACGTCAAGATCGACAGCTCCACGCGTGGTGTGCTTTCACTCGGCGTGGTGCATTATGGGACGCGAGAGCCACCCTCAGAGCCCTCCCACCCACCGCGAGAGACTGTGCACAGCTGTCGCCAGGCCCAGAAACGAAAACTCAGAGAGAGGAAGGCAGCAGCCGGCAAGGCGCTAACCGCCCCCACCAGCGCACTCCCTCCAACGCCCACGCCGCGCCCGCACCCCCTGTTTCAGGATGACTGCCAGCGCCCAACGTGGCCGCTTTTTCCAAAACTGTGACGACAGACGGCTAACGGTCGCTTCTCGAGATGGCCTGACGTGGCGGTGTTGGCTGGGGGTGGCGGCGGGGCCTACCTGTTAGCCTGGCTCCCTTCTCCGCCGAGAGCCCGTTGCTGCTCTGCTTGAAAGGCCCCGTCGGCAGCCTCCAGTCCAGCACCTGCAGCCGCTCCTGTGCCGCCTCCTCGTGGAGCATCTCCTTCTGCCTGGAGAAGAGGCACTCCAGCTGCACCTGGGGAGCAGAGCAGGGCAGGGTGGGGAGGCAAGGGGGTCACACCAGCTCAGTGTTTGAGGCCGATACAGGTCATCGCTGGCTGACTGGTCCACCGCCCAATGCTGGACATGCACAGAGCCACACACCGTGATATCCTGCTGCACCCCTGTGCTGATTATCTAGGCCGCGAATGGCCCTGATGGGCCATTGCTTGCTCGTGTTTAAATTCCTGCTATGAAAGATTAATTTCAGCATGCCGACTTCTTCCTGTTTAGTCTGATCAAGATCAAGGAGGAAAACTTCACTGCATCATTAGACATTCCGTAACAGCAGCAAAATCCTCAATCTCTACCTGGAAATCAGTGGCAAATTACATATTTTTTATTTATTTAGCAGACGTTTCTGTCCAAAACAACGGGCATTTTTGCGAAGTCAGGGACAGCCTGTCCCTGGAGCAATCTGGAGTTAAGGGGCTTGCTCAGCGTCCCAATGGTGATTCCGTACCAACCATGGGACTTGAATTGATCACAGGCAGTAACCCACCCATCCACTCGGATATTACATTCCATTCGATTAAAAGCTGCCTCTGTCGCCTGCTGTCACATCACCCTGGTCTTAATTTGCACCCAGCTCTGAGATGAGCAGCTGATGGCAGGCTGTCGGCTTGGGGACCCGCGGGTGCCTGAGGGGAGGGACCCGCTCCCCGCTAAGCCCCTGCAGCTGCCCGTCACTGGAGTGACTCATGCCCCCAGTTTTTTTGAGCCCTTGTTTCCCGTCAGGCCTAATCTGTGACTCAGATGGGACTGGCACAGGGGACAGGGACGCACCCCTGTGGACCGGCCGAGCGCGCCATGCCGCAATAAGGCTGGGCTAAGGCCCCGGAACAAGCAGACAGGCAGATGAACGGACGCCTTTCCCCAGGGACCTGACCAGCTTAGTTACCTGGATGCTTCGCACCACAGCCTCCTCTCCTTTGGACTTAGCAAGGGCTAGCTGCTCCTTCAGCGTCTCCTGCCGTATGTGAATTGCACGCAGCGCCTCTTGGAGATCAAAGAAGCCTTGATCCTGAGGACAAACAGAAACTGGCACTTAGCACATTAGCAGGCACAGATGAAGGAGACCACTTACATGTCAGGCCAGCCAACAGGGTCAGGGACATCGTAAGCCTTCTTTCATGACCTTTCATGACAATTCAGACATGACCTTTGCTAAAGTCCTCTATGCAGCTTTCTGTGGATTGCTAACTCAGACCTGAGTTCTAGTGTCCATGTGTAAGATCTTCTGCGAACTGCTAACAGACGTGAACTCTAGCGCCCTCCATCAGGCCTCCTGCAGATCGCTAATGCAGATCTCAACTCTAGCGCCCTCTATCAGGCCTCCTGCAGATCGCTAATGCAGATCTCAACTCTAGCGCCCTCTATCAGGCCTCCTGCAGATCGCTAACGCAGACCTGAACTCTAGCGACCTCTATCAGCTCTCCTGCAGACCGCTAACGCAGACCTGACCTCTAGCGCCTTCTATCACGCCTCCTGCAGACCGCTAACGCAGACCTGACCTCTAGCGCCTTCTATCACGCCTCCTGCAGATCGCTAACTCAGACCTGACCTCTAGCGCCCTCTATCAGGCCTCCTGCAGATCGCTAACTCAGACCTGACCTCTAGCGCCTTCTATCAGGCCTCCTGCAGATCGCTAATGCAGACCTGACCTCTAGTGCCCTCTATCAGGCATCCTGCAGATCGCTAACTCAGACCTGACTTCTAGCGCCCTCTATCAGGCCTCCTGCAGATCGCTAACGCAGACCTGAACTCTAGCGCCTTCTATCAGGCCTCCTGCAGATTGCAAATGCAGACCTGACCTCTAGCGCCCTCTATCAGGCCTCCTGCAGATCGCTAACTCAGATCTGACTTCTAGCGCCCTCTATCAGGCCTCCTGCAGATCGCTAACTCAGACCTGACCTACTTCCACATTGAAGAGCATGACGAGAGAGATGGGAAAAAGGCCCCAGACCATCCATCCGATATGTACTAAGGGAAAGACGCTTTTTTTAAAGGGGCGTGACCGCACTCACTTCATGCACGTTAAGCCAGGGATTTCAGTCCCCCGCCCTTGGCCACGTCCCCTGGGCTCTGTGCCTTCCTCACGCTTGACATTTAACGCCACTTTAACCGCCAACGCATCACAAAGCCCAGAAGGATGGCAGCAAGGACCTTAAAGTTAAACATTAATGCGTGCAGCAGGGATGAGTCAGATGGAAGGTACCGGTAAACAAAAGGACCTATGCTCACATTAGCAGCCCTTGGGGATTGGTCGGGCCTGAGCAAGGGGGCGTTGGCATCACAGGGCCACACCCTTGAGCCGGCGCCCCCAGTCATTGCGTCCCCTGTCCTGTCCCCGACCCCTGGTGGCACTAGCGTAAGCAGGAGGGCGTCCGGCGGCTCACTCTTGTGCGTAAGCAGGCGTGCAATCTCCCAGCGGCAGTGCCTTTCATGGCTGTCGAGTATGGGCGTGGGTGATTCCAAGCACGCCTACCCGATGATGTCAGAAGCACCTCAGGACTATGGGTAGGCGTGTGATTGATCTCAGTCAAGCTTATCGCCATGAACGTGGGCGGGCGGCTAATTCTTAATGATGTGAGCGAGGGGGGTTTTTCTGGGGTCGGGGGGAGGGAGGGACAGAGACACTGAGGCCTGATGGGGGGTGTACATTCAGCCCACCTTCTTGACAAGTCAAAGACCCTTACTGATGGAAGTGCAGGGATAGTAGCGCGAGACTAACATAAACGATTAGGATGATCTCCGCAAAACTTCAAGCTTGTTAGGGCTGCCACACTTGAAAAACTGTGGGGGAGGGGGGGCACTGGGCGTTTATCACCTAATAAAGCGGCCACACGGGCTTGCGTGGTTAAGAAGAAAACCAAAGTTTCCATCTGCCCCGCGTTTGCGTCAGAGTGGCTGGGGGGGTGCCGTGAACCCCAGCTCGCCCTGGGATATCCGTGGGGTCGGGACAGCGACCGTGGGACGGAGGGAGTTTCCAGAAGACACAGATCAGATGTCTGGCAGCCGCTCAAATATGCTACCAGTGTAGTGGGTCAGCGGACAATTGCCAGCAACAACATGAAGACAAAAGGCTTCTTCACAGGAGGAACATCAAGTGTGATGCAGAGCAGATCAAGCTCCACGGACCATATTAAAGAAATAACAACTGGTCAGGTGAGCCACCCCCTAAGTGATAGTAGGGTGTGGAGAAATCACATCCTGTGAGGCCTACAGCCTTCCATCCCGCTGGAGAAGTGAGAAGCACTCCACCTCCCTGCACACAGGCTGCCTTGGGGGACGTCCTCCCAGTTACCCCGCCCACGTACCCCGGGGCCGATGAGAAGCAGCTATTCAAACAACAAAGGTCATCCCCACCCCACCCTGCCCCGCATCCTTCAACATCCACTTCCGCTGTTTTCCTCTCGCGCTTAAAAGCTTTCTGCCAATGGGCTCCTAAGACGCCATCATTGGAGAACCCCCAACCAAACGCAGTAACCTTAGGGGTCATGAGTGTCCAACAGCTCCGGTTTGGGTTCCATGCGCTTCCAGAAGGTTCGGTCATGCCTGTCAGTTGCAACCAGGAGGCCGAAATGCATAACGAATGGGGTTGCCAAGGACTTCTACAACCACTGAAAGATTAGATCAGGACCAAAAGCTCAAAGGGTCCCTTTGCACTAAGGAAAGCTCCTTCTGCTCGTACAGCAGTGCTGCCAAAGTCATGTCCTCCAGACACTGCGGAACAAAAGACCCAGCCCACCTACCTCTGTCTTTATCCTCTTAGGAGAGGGCTCGTCCTTTTCTCCGCACCGAGATCTGCGGGAGAGAGAGACTCGCTATTAATCCTCTGTCGGTGAAACAAGTAGGAAAATAAGAGGTGGCAGATACAGGTGCACAATGAGACCCTTGTCCGTCTCATCGTAATATGGCCGGTTCAGACGTAGATGCCGTAATCTCGCAGCGAAGGTGCAGCGTTCCGAACTGTGACACGTCCCTGTCATCATAAAGCACGACGCATCATGCATGCTGAAGGCTAGTGGGCAAGAAAACAACAACAACAACAACAAAAGGAATGATCCCAAGACTCGGGTGAAACACTCAACACCCAGCCATGGCATTTTAGAGACATCAGTTGCCAGTAAGCCAGGAAACACTGGCAGGAGCAGGTCAGCATCACTATTGTGAGGGCGGTGACTCAAACATTACCCATCTCCATGGTGCTGGTGGTGGAGTGCCCCAGAAGCAACCCGAAATACCACCGGAGTGGGTTTAGAAATGGACCATAAGCGGAACTCAACTTAGATTTTCACATCGTGTTCAGCTGCTAGTTTTTCTACTAGAAGAAGATTCTTTTTGCTTTCAAAAAAAAAAAAGTTTTACCGTGAGATACCTCCATGGCTGATGAGTGCTGTGACAGAAATGGGGACAGTTGGATCCTTTTTTGCCCTTAGGTGACGGAGCCACAGAGGACTAGTGCAGCAGAAATGACCAGTCTCTCTAGCGGCAAGTAATTTCAAAGAAAATATCTCTCAAAAAAAAGCACTAAACGAACAATTTTTCTGAATGAAACTGAATATGGGGGTGCAATAATAAAATGGGTGCAAAATGAAGAAACGAAAGAGAGGCCCAAACTTGAGAAACAATTTGTTTCAGACCGAGGAGTCGAAGTGCGATTCTAATGAATCACCTTTGACAGAGAAAAGCAACTGGTGCTAAAACGATGCAAACTTAAGAACTTGAAACTATTATGGCAGTATTATTGTCTCAGATGAGGAAAGTTTGTAAGTGATTTACTAGCTATCTGTTGACTACAGGAGGATTGCTGTCAGAGTGGTTTGACCAGAGACCCCGTTCTCTGTTCCAGATCCTTCATGCCTCATTATGGGCTGTCACAGTTTGTTCCACTAGAGGGGCAACGGAAAAACAAACCTTTGCCACATATTTACTGGCATGAGACAACGGAAAATCAAAGGATGTGGACATGACATGAGCACGATCTCAAGGGTGGGGGGGTACTGGGTACTGGGGTCTGGCTGGGGGCGCGGAGCTTACTTGCTGGTGCGGTAGGTGTACTTGTAGGTGACCTCGCGGGAGATCTGGCGGGCCAGCCCGAAGAGCTCGTCTCTGCGCGTCAGCAGCGCCATGTCCCGCATGCACAGTTGCGCGGCCGCTTCGTTCACGGTCAGCTGCGGGGAGGGGGGAGGCCAGGGGTCAGAAATGTGCCCGTAGGGTTTGGGGTCTTGCTCATACCTGAATTACTGAGTCTTCGCAGAACCCTGACACTGCCACAGGCTTCATGCTACACAGTCATCCTGGGTTCACCTTGATGGCAATTTGCTCACTCGCTCATTCTCTCACTCACTCATTTAATCGCACATCACACGTTAACATTCACTCACTGATTCCCTAACTCATTAATTTGCTCACATCATTCACTCATTCACTGACTCACTCATTCATTCACTCCTGTTTACTCATTCACTCACTTGCTTACCCACAGACTCATTTCCTGACTCACTCATTCATGCACTCATTTGTTTTCTCTTTCGTCCCCCCCGACCCCCCCACACCCGGACTGCTGGTGTACCTCATGCAACGTCAGGTGCTTGCCATCCTTGCGCTTGGAGTCAAAGCGCCCGTAGATGGCGCTGTACTTGCGCACCTCCTCCTCGCGACGTGGGTCCTCCTCGGCCATGTCAAAGATGTGCCCAATCATCTTCGCCAGCTTCTTATTGCCCTTGAGCTGTTCCCTGATGTCGGCAGCGGCATCACTGCGGGGTAGTGCCTGCACCATGCGCTCCACGCACTCTGCCACTGAACGCACGGCCGCCGCGTCCAGCGCCTCCAGGCCGTCGCGCGGGGAGGCTGGCGAGCCCAGTTCTGCCGGGGACAGGCTGGGCTCGCTGTCACCACCAGAGCTAGCCCAGAAGCGTGGTTCGCTGCCGCTCTGCAGGGGCGACGTGCCGGCAGCGTCCGGCTTGCCCACGTCAGCGCCACTGACAGCCGCGCACTTGGGCACCTTGGCGAGTGGTGAGCCCTCGGGCAGCTTATAGACGGGGATGCTGCAGACGGGCAGCGATGCCAGTGGCTGGTTGAAGAGCGCTGGGTTGGTAACCCAGTCGCGCAGCGCCTTCTGCAGGCGCCGCACGTGCAGCGGCTTGCTAGCCATGCCCACAAGCGCCATGATCTCCAGGAACTCGTCCTCGCCGGCTTCGCACAGCTGCTGCACGTCGTCGCCGCCCTGCTGGATGAAGGCCTCGTAGTAGCACAGCAGGTTGGCCCTCTGCAGGATGCGGTAGAGCTGCAGCTCCCCGAGGGTCCTGGGTATAGTTGCTGCTGCCATACCTGCGTGGGACAGAGGGCCAGTGAGATAGACAAGGGAAACCCGGCAGGGCGGAAAGAGGAGAAGGAGGGAGGGAGAGAGAGAGACAGGGAGGGAGAAAGAGAGAGAGAAAGAGGGAGGGAGGGGTGGCCTATTAGCGGAGCGCGCCCCCATCCTGCCGGAGCACGGAGAATAAGAGCCCCTGTCAGAGCGCCGGGCCGGTTGCTGGGAGAGACACATACCACACTCCACCTCTGCAGCGAGCGTGGGCGGGCCCATTCGGCACCGCTCCACTCCTGTGCACCGGAATTGTTCCCTGATCCCAGCAAGCCGATATCTTTCTGCCAGACGCAGCTC
>JAODLD010000040.1:6927110-6937892 GCA_026781065.1 Mormyrops boulengeri | reverse complement strand
TTTTATCACGTGGCCGGTTCTCCTTAAACTGCAGGTAAATGATGTGCAGGGCAGGTTCAAAACAAAGCGCCGGAAATAGCCCCCCCCCCCAGACTCCCCCTTGCTGTGTTTTTCCCGCCATAATTTTCTGCCCTTAGGCGCATTTCCAATGGCGCATCACCTTACTGTGACGTTTCCTAACACAAAATCCCCCCCTGCCCCTTAGAATGAGATACAGAGGCGTGACAGGGGCCCCTGGGGTTACCGTGGCTATCAACAGGCCAGGGAGGCATCTCTGGTCTGGAGCAAAATGTCAAGAGGCAGAAGGGTGGGCACCACGTGCTGTGGCCGACATACACTCGTGTGAAGCTGACGGTCACAAGCCATTATGCTCCTACAACAGATCAGAACGTGTAGCCAAAAAACGCCAAAGGAGCTTTCATTTCTGAAGAGTCTCACTGGCCTGAATGTGTTTATTCGTAATTTGATTGACTTCGGGCATCTCCTGAGGCCGTTTTTACGCGTCTTAATCTAGGAAAGAGGTGGAACTTTCCCTGGGCACATTCCCGTAACAGAAGCGAAGGCACCGCGAAGGAACCCTCTGCAGACTGAAATAAATAAAGACACGTAGGCCCTCTAATTGGCGGTGAGTAGTACCGGCAGGGGGTGTCCTGGCGGTTCCCCGTCCGGGGGCTGCAGCGGTCACAATGTGGGGGGATTTCATGGACCGGCGTGACAGCCTCCCACGCCGGCGCTGTCAGGCAAGCTGTACCTGACAGTGACGAGGCCCACAGCCAGCCTTCCCCCGCCAGCCACACAAGAACTGTGCAGGATATGCTTGCTTCGACAGGGCTGCTGGGGAATGGTTCCCAGGAAACGCCCAGGTTAGGGATCAGTGCTCTTGTGTGGAAGGTCATGGGTTCGAATCTCATAGCTAGTAGAGGAGTCATATCACAGTACCTTTGAGCATAGACCTTAACCCCAACTGCTCTAGGGGTGCTGGATGCCGGCTGATCCTACTCTATCTACACAGCTTTGGACAAAAGTGTCTGATAAATAAATGAAAAGGCTGCAGGCCTAAAATCTATGAACTGAACCGAACTAAAACGATTTAGATCTAATGACTTGAACTGGTATCCCTGAGTTTGCTAGACAGTTCAAACTGTTTCTGTACCAGTTCACCAGTGTGACATGAATGCTACCTGCATACAAGTGGAATACGTCCTCAGGTGAAAAACAGAAACAGAGGAAATACAAAGTATATACCTACACGTCCAATCTTCTTTTACTTAACATCGTTTTCTTTATTTGGACAGGCTTGTCAGATGTTGCACTTATCTAAGCACCAATAAACCGATGCCGATCTTCATTGTGCTCCAGGCTTCATCCATCAAAAAAAAGATATTTTGTCTTCTCTTGTTTGTAAACATGCCATCCCCCCTGGACTCGGTTTTCCCGGGTCTGACTCCCCCCTACGATCGGCCTTGTCATCGCAGGCAGCGGTTGTCAAGGTCCGGACGCCCGCGCACGAAAGCAGGGGATCGCGACGCCGGCGATCGGACTGCAGCGGCCCGGCGACGGTGCTCGAACCGCGGCTGCCTCTTCAGCGGCGAGCCTGACGGAAAACGAAAGCGGGCACCTTACATAACAGAGAGAGTCGCCTTTCTTGAATCGAAATTACACGAAATTAACGCGAGGTGACTGCAGTGACAAGAAAGACGCCGAGAGACATACACGCAAACCACGAAGACTCCCAACTCATCCTGGGACCGAGAAAATAACGAAAGCTTCATTGCACATAATGCATGAATAGATGAGTCTGCTTTCCAATAAGTTACGCATAATATTGGATTATTGTCTCAGAATTCAACTTCATTGTCTTTGCACGATGTACAAGGGGGATTATAAGGGACCTGCGGGCTTCTCCTGTCTCTTATAATAGGCCCACGTCAGATCCGCCGCGAATTTACTTCTCTACTTCTCTTCAGAAATATAACTTTGCTTCTTGATAAGTGCACGTCCCTGCTCACTTCGCAAAGAATTATCTTACCGGAGATACGGCTGCAGACCGATGAATGGGAAGCGAGAGACAGGAAAGATAAAACACACTTAAGCAATAGAGACACAACAGAAATAGGGCAGATATTTTAAATAAACCAGATGCTGCTTTTCAATTGAATTGCCCCGCATTAAAGTTACTGGGGAACTCTTTTGCTCAGTCATAGTATAGACCACGTTTTACAGAAGTGTCGTAAAGTCGCGATAGCATCTTTGAAGTTAAACTCAAAAGTATATGCAAACTGGCCGTAGTCTGATCTCCAAGAAATCTGTCTATATTACTTTTAAGCCCGTGTATTAGCTTTATATAGGGTGTGGGTAATGCATAGCCTAATATAATACAATGATAATATCAGCCAAACAAAAGACATATGTCTATGCATCATTATTCATTTCGTACGTGAATATAAACACGAATCGCAACATGCAGTTTCTGTATGACAGTAAGTCCACTAGCAATTTTTTGAGATTTAATCATGTTCCCTCCCATGATCATTGCCAGCCAGCGGTGCATAACACGGCTACGCACTAATATTACAAATATCTCATTTCTGTGTATTTTAAGTAGGCTATGACATATCGTGTCATCATTAAGGGGTCACATAACACGCCATTCACTCTCATCCGTAGATTTGCTACTCTGACCGTTCATCTGTGATTATTAAAGGAGCTGCAGAATATTTTCTTTAAAAAGTATGTTCAATGCAGAAAGTGCACCATAACTGGTGAGATAAGACACTGACGTAAAAGAAACAACAAAAACCGTTTCCCCCCCCCCATTATAGTAGAATGATATGTTATCCCAGTTTATGAAGAGGGTCACGAAGGGAAGAGCTTCAGTTAGTCAGAAGGCAGCAACAGACCACTTCAGTTTGTTTTAATCATGGACGTACAGTACAAATGGCATTTTATATTAATCCGTGCCGTATAATTCACACAGCACATTTACAGCCAGACTCAGACTGGAGAATCTGCAAGTTTTATTTCAGCTGACTGACTAGAATCAGTAAATCATATACGATACTCCAAATCAAAAACATGTCTACCTTTCACTTAGTAACACGTCGGATATATTGCATTTTTAAAACTTCTGATTAATTATTATTCAGCAATTACGAAGTTTCGCAAACGCTTCACATATGCACTCCCCCCCCCCCAGATATTTAGAATAAACCATGCACTTTAGACTTAATATTGTAATCAGTATGTGAATGAATAAAACTCAGGCTACAATAAAGTGAAAAGAGACACGAGGGAGAAAGTGAAGAAAGGGGAAAAGCAAAGACTGCATCATTTAATGCTTTCTTTACACAGCTGCTGCGCGACGCCCACCGGCGCTTTTCCAGCTTTCTGGATATCACTGGGACTCACCCACACGATTGCAATACGTCCCGTTCTTCCAAACAAGACGGTCAACGCTTCACTCATCTAACTGAGAAGTACCGAGCACATGGAGCGTAATAACTCAAAAAACACTACCCATGTACGGGTCAGACACGCAAGCACCGACAGCTCATTAAAGAAGACAAGCGGAGTATGTTTGTCTCTATTTCATATATGCACCATTAAGCACGTACCTTTATCTCTTATTCTCCTCCCGGCAATTTCCTTTGCCTTTATGGGATTATTGCGTTTCACGTGTCCAGCCAGAAGTTATTGCCGATCGCCCTGTCACTGTCAGGACGCTTCTCCAGACGTCCTGCTGGAAAGGGGTGGGGGAGGAGGAGTGTCGTCTACGCACACGGGTCCTGGTGATGAGCGCAAAGAAGCGCATTCAAACGTTAATACCCGCACTCTCTCGCTTGCCCTTCGCACTGTGTAGCCCGACTTCGGCGTTAAGAGGTTGAGTAAAAAAGGGCCCGGGAGCTGTTGGTTTCCCCCTCCTCCCCTGCCGCTAGATTTGGGATATTCCGCTCTTGCTACATTGCTCGCGCACTCCCACGCGCCTGCGTGACGCAGATCCTGGCGTGGGCGGCCGCGTGGCGTGGGAGGCCGCTGCATGGAATACCAAGCATCACATCGCACCGGCGGCCAGCGGGGAGCCGGGGCCGAGCGCAGGCATTCTGCCACGTCTCAGAAAAAAAAAACCTACTGACCTTACCCTAAATGCAACCCACCGAACAATTATTATCAAAATAATGACGCCAGTTGTCTCGGTGTTCACTTATATCGTTACTGTTATTTGTCTTTTACACGTATGAATGTGGACCAGAACAGAAATAATTCCATCTGAATTTTCATTTTAGTTAGTCTGATGAACAGTTACGCGTAAATTACACGTAAAATCAGTTTCCTAATGATGCATTTCTGTTGTACTGGTTGTACGTACGGTTTTTGGACGAGCAAGGTCTGGTGCTATAATTGTCGAGTTCCCTCCACCTATGCTACACCCTCTCACCCGTGCCCAGACAAGCATGTAGTTCAATTCCGTTTTCTTCATTGTCTGCCCAAAATAGAAAGGCTCTGTTAGATGTTAAATCACTGGTGTCAACTGAGGAAGCTTACTGCAAGAATTCCCATAATTGCTGGACATTTTGAAAAAATCAGAGCAACTAAATGAACGCGCTGTATCTACTGTAAATGGAAAAAGTGTACCCACATTCAAGTAAATGGCATATGGTGGCTGGCTATCTATCTATCTATCTATCTATCTATCTATCTATCTATCTAATCATCGTTTTCTTAGATGTAAAATGAAGGGCACTTTGTATTTTTCCATCTTAAAAGATTAATACATTTGGTTGTTATTTTTAGCTGCGTTTTATAAATCAGTGTGTCTGACAAAGGAATGTTTTATTTGGATTAGCTAATAAGGCTAATTAAATGATGTGTTTGATGAACAGACAATACTGGTTAACAAAGAGCTCTTTTGTGTGGATGGATTAATGGCTATGAGAGGATCTGGTTAAGCAACAACCTGCACTGTTTGCTTTTTCCCAGCACAATGGTGGGTCACTCTTGCACTGTGGTCACACGGCAGCGCTGTCTAATGTTTGCCTACAGATCTGCCTGCACCGCAGCACATTGTGTGGCAGACGTATGAGATTATGGAATCCCTCACTTCCACCCTCAGACTGCCAGCCCCCCCCCCTGCTCCCTCCCCCTTCCCACTCGTCGGACAGGGCCGGTTTGCTGCCCAGCCTCTCTGGGTGGAGAAAAGCGAGCACGCAGACGGGTTTAAGAGCTCAGGAGGAAGAGAAAGGGAGCAGGGAGGTGACTCTGTGCCACATGTGGGCACTCCACACTCCCCTTTCAGGATATTTACACTCCCACGCACGGTGATTCAGCTGCTGCCATGCCTCTCCCTAAAGAGCCTCTCTACTTTACTACATCAGAGCCTGCCTGGACACTGGCCTCGGACGCCGCTTCCTTGTCGTCCCTCCACGTCGTATTCCAGTTCCCCAGGCCCCTGAAACGCACGGCTCTCACATGATGATATTTAGGGTTTTTCGGTGCACGTGCTGCAGCAGGGGCAGCTCACACCCAAAACAGCCAGAAAGAGGTGTATCTCTCTCTCCGCGAGCGATTCGGTACAAAGACAGAAAGATCAAAGGAGAGGAGTGGATTTAGCCCTAGAGAATTCCTCCCAACCGGGTGCCACTTCATCCGCGTTGCGCGTCCGCTGGTTTCCAGCTTAATCCCAAGACTCGGTTGAAAACAAACCCCTGCATTTCTCCGTTTCCCTCCTGGGTGGGGGGAGGAGGGGAGACGGAATCCAGTCTCTTAGATGAGGGATCGCTTAAAACGTCTGCCTCCGTATCGAGGATATATTTAGGAATGAGGACGGCCCTGGCGGACTGCCTGCGGAGGACGCGGCATGCCCTTCTTACCCCAAGGGAAGGAACACTCTCTCACAAATGCACTTGCGGTCCAGAAGAGCTCTGGCTCTTAATATCAGAGCAGTGCACTTCGTCCAGTGTTGACTAAATACTGTACGAGGAAGGACTTTGATTTCATAACTGAATTTACAGTTGGCTGTGGCTGTTCCTCCGATATTAACTTGCGATTACAGCTCACAGCTCCTCTCTCTCTTTATACTGAAAGTTGTGAATTTGGACTGTTTGCCCATAGATGCAGATTAGAACCAAATTATCAATGTGACATTCTCGGGAAGGAAGATTCGTATGCTTTTCTGTTGATGTGTCCTACTCCTGTGAGGTTTTTATGATTGTGGTTCAGCATTATGGCACTTTAAAGATTGATTGCTTGATAAGTACGCAGTGGCACAGTTGGGTGTGTGGGGAGGGGGAGAGGTTGGCACCCCTCAGTTGGCGTGTTAGGGTGACGGGCAGCTCAGAGTTTGCTAATGAGGCTCTGACAAGTCCGTGACTCAGCACTCTGCAGGGTAGTGCTGCTCCCTCATGGTCCCCTTGGTCCCTCATCCCCAGGTATGGCTGGTTGGGCACCTCGCTGGCACTGGTCATCCTATACAGGGGTAAGGGACTACATTTACTGCATTAACTACATTTACTGCATTAACTACATTTACTTAGCAGATGCTTTTACCCGACATGTAACTGAGCAGGGTCAGCTGGACCCTGGAGCAAATGGGTTGTTAAAGGCCTTGCTCAAGGGCCCAACTGCAAAATCACTCTGCCGACCCTGGGAATTGAACCAACAGCCTTCTGAACACAAGCACAATGAGGCACAGTGAGGCTTCCAACACTGCTGGTAGATCAACTGAGTATCAGCTGATGATGAGGTCCGTAAAATAACATTTATTCATGCCAGGGGGAAATTCTTGAGGAAAACAGACGACCTGTATGGGAATCAAACCCACAACCTTAGCATTATTAGTGCCAGCCTATAATCAAATGAGTCTAAAAAGCCTGATGTCTTTCTGCTGATGCTGGAGTAATGAAACCACATCGAGGCCCCTGGTGGAACTATAGATGGGGCCCCTTCGCCAAGATCGGCCTGGCCGTGACGGCACCGGTTCCTGGCTTAGCCACGGCGTGCAGAGCGTAATCCGTTTATGTGTGCTCTCTCCGTCTCACACAGACACACTCTGCGTAAATGCATTCATACACTGATTATGCTCTAATCTTGGGCTCATCCTATGTTCTGCCAATTGGACGAGGATGTACGCATTCGCTGCTTCCCGTCCCCATGACTCTACCTCAGTTTTTTCTACACTTAGTACATTTACAAACAGATCTTCTCATTTTTCTTGTCTATTTTATTGGCACAGGAAATGCATCAAACCAGACTGTGAAGTGTCAGTCTCAAGTTGTTGCATAAGGGACCCTTAAATAAGGCTCCCTTCTAATGGCAGACACTTTAGGTACGTCATGTGGTGAATCGCTCTTGTTGGTTCAGTAGTTTAGTGGCTACCACTCTTGTCTCACACCAGCAAGTTTTGGGGTTTAATCCCTTGCTCTTTGTTGCATGTCTGCCCTGTGTTATGCATATTTCCTTTGTATACCATAGCTTCCTCCTGCAGTCCAAAAGCACACGGTTAAGTGAACCAGAGGCGTGGTGTTTGGCTGAGCATGTTAGGATGCTATACCTGTGATCAGAAGGTTGGTGGTTCAAATCCCAGCATCAGTAGAGTGATATAATTGTTTACTCCTTGAGCAAGGCTCTTAATTCTCAGTTGCTCCACAGACTTGCTAATCCTGCTTTCATAACCGTATATCGTTTTGTATAAAAGCATCTGAAAATAAAAGTAAAACGGGAGCCCAAACTGCAATGATGTGGCATTCCATCTATGATGCTCCCTCTCTTGTACCTCCTGAAATAGACGCCCAGCTCACCATGACCCTGTTCTTGATAAGCATGGATGGAAGTCTTTCTTCCACTTCGCTAGTAATTTAGGGCATTTGGCTTTGACCCCCAAAACCCTACAGGTTCCACAGAAGGACCTAGTATTATTGGCATGGTGAACATATGGTTAAATTTGCCAATAAAAATGAACTAAAAATATTAAATAATAATGTATAGAAAAACAAAACAGATCTCTGAGTCAGATGGCTAGAGAATTAAAATGGAATGCGAGTCTGACCCTCAAAGAAAAATATTAAACAACAGCTCAGCGTTATGACACAGCCCTACAGTGTACCTCATCCAGAGTAACCCCAAATATCTACGGAAATAGAAAACAGCTTAAATTCCCTTTGTGATTTAAGCGCAGTCCGCATATTGGCTTGATGGTATCTATCTATAGCAGATCCGTGTGAGCCGTTGCCAGCACTGGCTTGCAGCTCTCAGACAGCACTGCTGTGTAATTCTAACATTAAATGACTGGGAATCTGCGCAGATGGCTTTTACAAGTGACCCATTAACGAGCGCTGTTTGGACACAGGGAACCTCGGCAGCGCATGAAAGTTTGCACCGGGAGGCGAGGTCCGGAAGAGGCGCCGTCTTGACCCGCAATTGGTAAACGTAACCCTGTCTTAGCAGAGGTAATAAATTATACAGCATGCAGGCAGGTAATTTGGTCTGTGTGGTTTGCCAGATGACAAGTAATCTAATGATCCACTGAAGGAACACTTAGCTGTAGGCAGAACAAGAGGGTAATAATGAACGTTTCTTAATCAGAAACTCCCTTAGGCACTGCAGGAAATTAGACTCAGAGAGAGGCTCGTTGGGTAGCTCCTGTCCTCACACCTCCACAGCTGAGGTTCAACACCTGGCCCGCATTCACGTGTGAGGAGGTTCCATGTTCTTCCTATGTTTTCAGTGGCTTCCTCCCAACCCAAAAGCGGTTGAGGTGGAGACAGTATATGTGCCTGGACCCTCTGATGGGCTGCCATCCCGCTGATGGTGTCCGCTGCCTCATTCCCCAGGCCCCCTGGGACTGAATCCTGACTCACCTGGGACTGGGAAACCAGTTATAGAAAAAGGTTGGGATGCAAGGGAGCCAATATGCAATATGGAGCCAATAAGATGCGGTGTGGGCAGCCGGCGCAGACCGACGTAGAGTGAGGTCTTTAGCATCACAGTGCAGACACCTATAAGGTACCATGCAAAATTATCTGCTACAGTAGCTGGAAGAATATAATAGGCAAAGAAGGGTATTTTAGGGGAAGGCAAAATTACAAAACTGAACATCTTGTGTCCCGGTGAGACATCAAAGAGGGGGAACAAGTGGAGACCCAATTAATGTCAGTCTCCGGTTTGATGAGGATATGCATGTCGAGATGAGGACTTTGGCTCATGGAAGGGATCACTTTCAGAGCTAATCAAACCACGGGGATGCTGAGATTTTATTAAGAACAGAAGGGCTTTAATCCTGCGCTGTGTGTTTGTGGCTGTTCAATTCAGTGCCTGATAATAACCTGATCCCTGGATAGAAGGGACTCAATTTCTGAACCTGTACCGAGTTCAGCTCAGACGGGGGATCTCTGGCTGGTCCTTCGTCCCGAAGCTCTCGATGACAGCTCAACCCATTTCTTTCTTCATCCCTCCCTCCATCTCTTCCTCCCACAGGGCAACGTTGACCTCAGGATGACTCTGCTCACACCATTCAGCCAAACACGATGACCGAGTCCTCGACAGATTTCTTACTTTCTCAGCAGCATGAAGCTGCAGCTGTAACTCAGGTCACGTGGCCAGGAGATGCCACAGTCGACACGAAAGAGGCTCTGGCAGCACCTCGAGTTGCCTGTGAAACGTCTCCCCCAGCTTCAGGTGAAATCAGGCTATTTATTCAGTTTGTTTTGCTGCCACCGCAGACTGACTTCATGTTGTGTGTCATCATGACACCGGTTTCCATGGCGTCTGTTCTGAATGGTCTCTGGGACACCCATGACAAGTACAGTGCAAAATAAATAAAAATATAATAAAACGAAAACAAGACTGTGTCCATGCCGCACACGGATACAGGAACTTACCCAAAAGATACAGAGAGTGAAAATGCAGAATACCAAGCAGATTTAACAAGGTAAACATTCACTGGTCAAAATAAGTCTCGTTTATAAATACTAGACTATAAGAGGAGGTAGCTTTGAATATTCCACCAAAATTATGAACAGGATTAATACAATGTTCTGTTAAAGAGTTACCATAGACCAAAACATTATATGTAAATGTATTAGCTTTAGTGTTTGCATTAAACAAACAGCAACAAAGCAATAAATAAGAAATGAACAGATATGAGCAATAAACACAGAGGAGAAATATTTATGATTCTTTTCAGGGTGCACTCATGAATATGTTTTATTGGCTTTTGATATTAATTCTCGGTTTCATTAATTTTCTTTTTAAAGCGAATCCAGTTTTTGACGGTTCGGCGGGAAAGGCGCTCACATTTTGCAGCAAACTTTCTGCCCTCGCCGTATTTTCGTAACTTCATTTGACTTTGCGTCACGCATCCACACCAAACGGGGCCCCGAACACGCCACAGCCTTCCCCGGCTAGCAGCGCAGCACAACCACAAGCCCACGCCTGGGCCTGACAGCCCCTCGCCCTGTGATGAAGACGCCCACGCGCCTCTGAGTCCTGCCTCTCGCTCACAGCTGCCAGAGACACCCTATTATTCAGAACCCAACCCCCCAAACCCCCCCCTCGCCCCCCCCCCCCCCCCCGCGACTACGCCCACACGCTGACAGGGCTCGACTCGCGGTGTGTGTGTGTGTGTGTGTTTCTCGTGCGTCTCAGCGTGTGAGGTGCAAACAAAGAGAGATGGTGAATTCTGTGTGTGTGTGTGTGTGTGTGAGACAGTGAGAGAGGGAAATTGCATTGAATATGTTGTTTTGCCGTGTATTCCAGCAGGGTGTGAGCGTGTCTGTGTTTTTTGAGAGT
>JAODLD010000040.1:6910029-6926867 GCA_026781065.1 Mormyrops boulengeri | reverse complement strand
CCCCCCCCCCCCCCCCCCCCCCCCCCCCCCCCCCCCCCCCCCCCCCCCCCCCCCCCCCCCCCCCCCCCCCGCGACTGGCGTACACTGACAAGGGGCTGTGACTTAGAATCCTCTCATAGCGTCAGTCTAAGTGTCCCTACCTAAGACTGACTTTGCTGTCAAGGTTGAAGGTCATTACCAGGCAACAGGTAGCAGAACATACATTTCACGCAAGGTTGCAGTCAACTAGTTTTCATGCCGGGTTGTGGTGAGACGGCATGTTGTTGGGCAGCCGGAGCCATGAGCCTCGCAGCCAATATGGGCCGAATTCCCACCTCCGGCAAAACTCATCGAGCCCCTAGGACACGTAAGAGACGAGGCTGACTCTCCCAAACGAATGTCCGATTTGTCTTCTAGATCGTATGATGTCATTTGGGTGAGCCGATCTTGCTGGAGACTTCAGCCGGGACATACGTCCTAAGTGGATAATCCCAGGGTCAGAGGGACCTTCTGAAGATCTTTGGAGAGTAAACATGCAGGCCAGGGGAGTTTGTGCGGCCAACAACACTAACAATGCTTGAGATCGAGGTCAATGTGGGAGGAAGGGAGGAGAACCAGCCCCAGTTCAGCAAACCAGGCTGACCTCTCTCTCTGCATCACACACACACCCAGCCTCCGCATGGTCATTAGCTTCCCTGGACTTAGTGTGGGGCTCGGACCACCTCCACCGACGTCCTCTACTCCATTACAGGCAATTATAGGGCCCTGCGTGTAGGCGGGGGGGAGGAATCCAAAGCCACATGCTGCCCTCGCACTGACCAAGCCCAGCCTTTCTAGGTCTTTCCGTTTGTGTCACAACATGCGCGCAAGGGATACTGCTTTTACCAGGGAAAATCACCCATGAAAATAACTCATTTCAGATTATGCTGCCTGAGAAGGACCAGCCGTGCACTCCTTTGATTACATGTGCTGCTCCAGGGTCGTGTGGCTGCCAAACTGCCGGCTTAATCCCAAACTTGTTTTAAAGTTATTTGATGAATTGGACCCAGCTGGGTGTTGGTTTACAGTCACCCAAGGAGCTGCCTTGAGTCTAAAACCCAGGGCCTCTACCATCATCAGCAACGCAGATCAGAAGTAGGACACAGTCATCTGGCAGATTTTCCTCACATCGTCAAAGCCGCTATTGTATTTAAATGAAAAGAACAAGCTATTTGTGTAATGACGTTAAATCTATTCCTGACTCACGCCCATTTATATTCGAGTGTTAGATCGACATCCATTTCTATCATTTTTTTTTTGTTTGTTCAAGAACTGAGACACCAAGAACTTCCGGAGCTGAAGACGTCCGTATGGACACGCTTGACGTACGTCAAAAAAAGTACAACCTCACAAAACAACAAAGAGTGCATAAGACCGCAGAAAGGACACCTTGGTTGCGTGTGGTAGGGTAACTGAAACGCAGCCACAACTGAAGGCCGTGAAAGGTCAGGCCACATGCGACACACCTGGCGAGGCAAAGGCCATGCATTCCTGACAGGTGAACACATGATCGCGGCCAGGGGAACACCTTAACATGTTGGTGCCAATTGCAAATCTCTCTCAAGAGGCACAAGACACACCCAATAATTATAACAATAATAAAACAGCATTTTATAAAAAATAAAGAATGAATTACTATAAATCAAATTTTTGTATTCTGTGATGGCTATCTTTCACATTCTGATGATCACGGTTTGGGGGGACATATTTAATAACTTTGGTTTGAATATATTTTGATTTTGCATATGTGATAGAAGCCTCATGATAAAAGCTACACTCTCTTCAACCACAAGGATGGCAGAAGATAAGTCAGAGAGATTTGCATAGTCAGACAGCACATCGACTCAGGGCAATTAGATGTCCATCTATGGACAGAGGCTGCATTAGCGACCGATATGCTAGCAGGCGCAAGTTGACTTGAGATTTCTGTATACGGGCCCAAATAAGTCACACAGCACTAGCTGATAATCTACAAATTGACACAGCAATCATTGCTTCTGGAGGCTGGAGGAACCCGAGGCATAGGTAGCTGTCACTCTACTCCAGCCAAGTCCACTCCAGAAAGCAAACTCTCAATGGGAAAGTTCACAAGAATGAAAGTATGGGTGTGGTATGTGGCTCAGCAGGTTAAGCCACTGTGCCTGTTACCTTGAGGCCACTTGTTCAAAACGCAGGGTTGTCAGAGTGGTTCCACTGTTGGGCCCTTGAGCCTGGTGATTAACCATCAATTGCTTGAGAAACTATCTGACCCTATCGCAAGAATGCACCTCACTTTATATAAAAGCAGCTGCCGAACAAGTAAGGAGAAACACAGGTGGTGGAAACGAAACAAGAAAACACCACGGGTATGAGCCGAACTTCCGCCATCTTGGGAGGCCGCCGATGTCAAAGAATAATAAAGTGACAACGGCTGCAAATTTACTTTCTGCTTGGCTAACACCACCAGCCCCAGTTCCCCAGGAGACCAGATGAGCTTCACACCTGTGGCGTTGCCTGCTCGAGGAGAGCGTTCTGCGAGCCCGGCTCGCTGGGCCTCCTGCAGACGGGCCTGTGCCTCCCCCACCCACCTCCCCGTGTGCTTCTCTGCACCACCCACACCCCTGGAATGGAGTGGCTGCTTTCTCCGCCTCCTCCAGCTGCACTAGGAAGATTGTTGTCTCCCAAGGGCCTCTTGCGCTGGGCTCTGCTGGCACAAATCTGGTCACACAGAGTCCCCAATTTGATCATCACCTTCAGTAGGCCTCAGCTTGGTCAATCAAAGCATGCTCATCAAGCGCCGCATACCAGAGATGAGAGATCACTACCGAAATACCAAAAAAATATCAAAAGCACAATAAGGCTTGATCCTGAGGGGCTTGAAGCTACACTCACTGTTTCCCCTTCTTACAGGGAAGGCTGACACTGCTATTAGACTGATACACATACAAAATGATGAGATCTCGAACAACAAATTCCACGATGGCACAGAGCATGCGCTGCAATATGTGGTTAATTTACTTCCAAATCGTTTTCATGGAAAATCTAGGGGAGCTGCATTTTTGATGATAGCCAGATAGCAGTTAAAGGCGGGGGTTTTCCAGTGAGGACTGGCTCCTCCCACTCACCTGCCCACCCTCCACTGCGGCTGATTCGCACCTGTCAGGATCTGTACCATCTGACCCCACCCTTCGTGTCGCCTCCCCGTTTGGCCAGCAGGCGGTGCTGGCCATCTTGTCCTCCTCCTTGTCACTTGCCCCTTAAGCCCCTAGTGTGTTTTACTTTGTTTTACCATGCCATGCCGTAACACTCCCCTGTGCACCAATCAAACAGGCGGTTTCGTTAACCGGAGTTGGACCTGCCACGTCACATGCTCGTTAGGAAACTGAAGGTCAGGGATACAGGCCTGTCTTCCATCACTGTCTTACAGTAAGACATTTTGCTGCAACTGCACTCTATATACGCTGCATGGATGCAGCAAAATTTTCATGCAGAACTGGAGCGAAGGTTAGTGACTCGTCGTGGGAGCAGGGACTGACTGCCACTCTGAGGGATGCCAAGACTGTGGATGGAAAGGCCAGAGACATCACGGTCCCTCCAGGCGGCGGCCCCTCAGTCCAGCCCACTGGAGTCCAGGGGCCCTGCTGGTCAGACCCTCGTAAACCGTGGCGGGGCTGTGGCGAGTGCACCCACGGCGGCCCAGCCCAGTGGGTGTTGTGTATGGGCCTATTGACAGCCCTAAACACTGGGTGCCTTTCTACCGCAGAATGACCGCTTCCCCTCACGTGAGCGCCACCATTTGGTTGAGAGCAGAACTGCATGTAATGCATGACGCTGACAATTTGCGGACTGCAAACGGTGAGACAGCGATGTACGTTCAGGGGGTGGAGCGAGTTTCCTTACACCACCACAAGCAAACAGGCTGCAATCACAATGTTAACAAATCAGATACTTTACAAAAAAAAAAAAGAAAAACATGATTCACAAACACCATTTTAAAGTTCGCTGATATATTTTGCCGGATACGTTTGTCCAGGCTATTCAGATCAAGCACCTTGCTTGCAGGCACAGTAGCTGGTCCTCTGCTGAGACAATATGCTGGCACTCGACCAGTTAGACCAGAAAAAAAAACCACAACAAAAACAGAAACAAATTCTGCTGACAGCAGATTTAAGAAATATACCCAGCCTTGAAGAGGCATGAAATGCAGAGATGCACAGTGTGGAGCCTTCATTAGCCAGTTTGCTTTGCTATAAGGGGCTTTTCGGAAAGATGAAAAAGCACCAGAAACAACCGTTTTTTTTTTCCGTGATCGTTTTCCCCTGTGACTTCGTCTTTACACCCGTCTGCTGCTCCGCACAGCTGCAGCATTGAAAGCAGTGCATTTCAGCCATGCATTCCGTAATGACATTAAGTCATTCCTTTCTTTTTCCTTACACCTTTTACCATTTACGTCCTTTCCTGAATCCTGCCTGGAAGGGAACACCTCCAATGGTTCCTATTTTAACTTCCGTCCTTGATGTCCACGCATCTGATTTATTAACGATT
Source organism: Mormyrops boulengeri (assembly GCA_026781065.1). Classification (NCBI taxonomy): domain Eukaryota; kingdom Metazoa; phylum Chordata; class Actinopteri; order Osteoglossiformes; family Mormyridae; genus Mormyrops; species Mormyrops boulengeri. Next base: position 6,922,325 of record JAODLD010000040.1, on the reverse strand, counting down.
CAGAGCACATGCATCTTAAGGCGAGATTTTTTTTTTTTAAAAAAAAAGCAAAGCAAGGCTGTATTAGTCAGAGGCAGACTCCATGCTACGCGTGTGACAGCGGCCCTGGGCCCGGCCCGGCCCGGCGTGGGCGTGCCTGTCAGGAAAAGCCGCATCCTAGAGAAAGCAGGACGCGGCCACCTGCCGCGCACACCCACGGCAAAAATCCCCCTCCCAGAAAGCGCATCAATGACATTTCCAGCGGCCGCTTTTAAGTTCCGTTTTTGAATTTCCCTGCCGCTGTGTGCGCGTCCGGCGAGCGCCGAAACAGACACGCTCGACGTAGCGCCAGGCGCGTCCCTTTACGCCGACAAGGCGAGTATCAGCGCCCGGAAAGACGCTCATTGTAAAACATGTGTGGTGGGTCAGGAGAAATTATAGCGTTATGCATTCTGACTTTAAGCAAGGTAGTGATAGAGATCCTATGTTTTGCAAGCGGTGGTCTTCTGGTATATATTAATCTTGCTCAACATGATTGATGTAAAATCCTGATAAGACAACTCTTTCACTTAAAGTGCAAAGAAATTATGTCTCGGTATATACCGTGTCCTCCAACAATTAAATTATTCCCCATAAGTTATAGCAGCGGGTCTATTTCCCCCGCTATCGCACTGTCAATCCTGACGTGCATGGCACTGGTGATCGGGCGCAACCAGCAAGATTTACCAGGGAGAAGATTATTTCACTAAACCAAAGTCCAACTGATCCCCTGCTGAGACTCTGGGAGGGTTATGTCACCATTATTGCGTCAGTGTCACACACTCATGCACAGCGAGTGGTGCTGCATACAGGCATCACACACAGATATTATTCACATATAATAACTAACGGCATTTGACGTTTAATAATCACACACTAAACAAATGATTAGAGGAGAAGTCAGAATAACGGACGACGTCTTATAACGAAGGGAGTAGTTAATCAACATCTGTTTAAATTCAAAGGATTCAGCTGTCAAATACAATTTATGGAAGCAAGTTATAATAATTTCAAGGGCACCGAGACACGCCTCCCTTATGAGTCAACATTTACAGTAGAGGCGGAATCAGCGCCGTCTGCATCCACTTTACATCTCTGCTTGAACATCGCACACGTAAGATGCTCATGACCTCGACAAATGTAAATTAAGTATAGAAGTAAAGCCCTTTATGTTGATATCGAGTTACGCACACTCGGGATATTGCAGTATCAAGTAAACCACAAATTAATGCGTTCATTTGCACAACGGCGGCGATGGCTTGTCCTGTCCAGTGCCACCCTGAAACGTAAAAGACGTAACAGCACATTGTTATAATTTATAAATCCACTAGAGGGCTTCTCCGTTAAAGTACGGAAATGCAGAAATATGCATAACTTAAAAAGAAAACAACCGAAATCCTTGTGTGTGTGTGTGTGTGTGTGTGTGCGCGCGCGCGTGCGTAAATAAATAATAAAATATAGAGATTATAAATACCTTTTGGGTCATATTTACATTATGTTCGCCTTCCCATTTAATCTAAAGATAAGTTCACTCCCATGTAAGACCCAGCTAATAGATAACTGCACACGCCACCAAGTCAAAACAATCACCTAATATACCATAACATATAAATATTTGCATCAAATTTTATATACAATATTCAAATGGTGTACAAGCACATTCACATGGTTTCTTAGATGAATAAGATTAAAAAGCGACGTTAACACCCCGAACACCATGTGACGAATCGTTTGCTTATGTCTGGAGCGTAAGGGGACGCTTCTGAATTTGAAACTAAAGCTTTGGCCGCTCTTGCAACCATGAAGGGTCCATCGGTGTTGTTAGCGCCCCTGCTTTTCGTAATAATCCTCAGTTTTGGTCATATATGTGCTGCAGATGACCAGCATTACTCTCACGAAGGTAAAAGCCCGCATGTCGGCCGGTCCGGAGTACGGGAGCGGGGTTTGCCTCCCTGCGGAGGTCGGCTTCCGCTTGGTGCGCACGGTGTCCCCATAAGTGAAAAGTGATCCTAAATCACTTGTCTTACTTCAATCTATTTCTATATAATCTTCAACAACACATGCTATTCTTTGTTTGACTTTGCAAAGAATTGATATAGCATTTTACTCATTTTGTTTCCGCATTAGTTCCGCCAACCCTGTAGGCTGAAACTACGTGTAATACTTTTAATTTCCTTTCAGATTGCACTTATTTAAAAGAAGATGAAGCTAGTACCTACTACGGAGGGCGGTGTTTTTGCTACAGCTCCGGTACAGTAATAAAATGGAACGACTTCTGCTCCACTTTTCAGGTATATAAAGACAGAGATAATACGCCCACTCTCCTTATGCATTTTGCATTTTAAGTTGTTCGTGAAGATCTTCGCTAATAATGTTATATATTAAATGTGTTATTAGGTAATCCAGGGTGTTAAGTGTCACTAGTATGGCAGAACATGATACCCATGTATTAATTGGCTTGGTAAAACATGCGGTATATTTGTCTTTATGAAAGTAGTTCACATAAAATGTTCATGAAAAACAAGAACTAATATTTTTCTAACATGCAATTGAAGAGCTTATCCTTGACTGTGTGAGGTGAGAGACAATGTAAAAGATTTTCTTGTTTATTGAAGTGCTAAGCTATACATTGTTGTCCCCTGGTCCAGGTGCATGTGGCCAGTGCTCATGATGTTCACATCACTTTCCCGCTGGAGGGAAATGGCTCTCAGGGGCCATGGGGCCCCGTGATCCAGCTGAGGGGCCTGCTGACACGGTACTGGCCCTGGGGTGCTCAGGAAGATCTTGGGGTGTGCATCCCTCTGGAAGACAAGGAAGTCTGCTTCGCTGTCCAAGCCAAGCCCAACGTGAGGTACTCCTTGCATCTAACAGGCAAACGTAAGTGAACGTTTGGTGTGAAGCGCATCGCGGGTTGAGGAGGGGGCCGAGATAGATGATCCTCTTTTGAAATGTTTTCAGGAGTCAACTGGATGCATTTCGGCCTGTTTCTGTGTGGAGTCTTTCTATTCCTCTCTGCCAGGACGGTGTGCAGGTACTTCTGGCTTTTAGGTGTCTCTTTATACTCACTTAAGAAATCACTTAAGTTGACTTGACGAAATGATAAAATTCGACCAGTTCCCATTTATATAACACAACAAATGAGACATTTGCCTTTTCTCCTGAACAACAGCTGTTGTTATTTATCCCTCACAAATTAATTCCCTTCCCTGAAGAGCACCCGGTTAATATTTCTCAGGTATGTTTACTGATGAATGGCGTTCAGATCTGTCCTTTTTTTTGGCAGGAGTACCCTGGTCTACTATGTCACCAACGTTTCCCTGGGAATTCTCTTCCCAGGGAGTTCTATCTTACTGCTGGCTCTGAAAGGCTTCATACGGAGGGTAAATGTGGCACAGGAGCCGATTTTGGTGTTTGCTTGGCAGGGGTAGCTTAACATCTCTAACTCGCCCTCTCTCGCAGTCTTCAAATCTCCCTGCACTCTGTTGTTTTTCTTTTTTTTTAAATAGTTAACATTGAAAAACACTGTGTAAATCACTTTGTTTGTTTGTTTATTGTTATTGTTTAAAGTTTCCTTTAAAAGCCCACAATTTAGGCCTACATGCTTCACACATTGCTTGGTTTTGCCTGGTGAACATGAAGGTGAATTTCAAATCACTGTTAAATGGATTCAGAGCTGCTGTTATGGGGTACGGACTTTAGTCCCTCCTCAAAATAAGGGCTGAGCGATATCATATCGTTCATGTACAACAATCACCAAGGCTTCAGATGACAGGCGAAGCATTTGGTCAGACGCCAGCTTTTCGGTTCTATACAGATGTTTATTTATGCCCTTAATTTGGTAAGCAGATTAGTAGTACAGCTAAAATATTAATGCCATGCCTTTTGTGACACTCGAAAGTTAGTAATCAGTATAAGCTTGGCGTATCTGAAGTGGCGGTGAAGGAAGGAACAGCTCAGCAGCCACGACGTCTTTTAAAAGAGGAGATCTTGTGGATAAACAAGGTAAAAAGGTTGTGTGGTGGTACTTTAAAAGTCTGATACGTTTATTAAACATATGGAATTTATACTAATTACTAACTTTTGGGGATCATAAAATGCCTCAGTATTTTAGCTGTACTACTAATCTGCTTGTGGGGGTAAATGAACATCCGTATAGTATGGAAAAGCTGGAGTCCAGCCAAATGTTTCGCCTGTCATCTGAAGCCCTGGTGATTATTATTATCAGTATGATATTTCCCAGAATGTAATTACACTCCTTCTCACCTTAAACACAGATTACTACATTAAATGCTAAGTAACATGCCTCCCCAGGTGTTAATCCTGTACACTCTCTGTAAACCACAGAGTTATGTGTGGTTTTAATTAATTGATCATTGGTTTTAATTGGGGGGGTTAGAAATTGTAGGGAAACTTGCAACCCCCACCCCACCCCATGTGTGTCGAGTTTAAGTAGCTAAGTAACAAACTCTGTTCCAGGAGCAGGTCTGTCCACATTCTGATTTTGGACTCTGACCTGCATCTGGTTTGTGAAGGAGACCCTTGAATAGGGCTTGTTGATTGGCTGGAATTCAGTACCCTCACCACCCCTTATTGTGACCTGGCCAAACCTGTTCTGTCACATCGGTGTCTCATGTCATAATGTCGGACCCCTTGTTGACAGAAAATCCTGTTCCTGGTGCTGCTGGCAGTAAGCTGTGGATTAAATTGCCTGATCCATAGATGGCTGCTGACCCACTGGGATCTAGTTCTGTCCCTCTACAGGAAGGAGCTCCTGGGTAAGCAGCTGGATCTCGTCAGGGGGGCACTTTTCCGTTCCGGAGGGCCTTGGAGGCGGCCGCTTGCTGAGCTGATCTTAGGGCGGAGCACAGGCCTGGATCCAGTTTTGAATTGTTTGGTGGGCCTCAGGCAGGGTTTAACCATTCCAGGTGGGCCACGCTAATGGAGCTTCTAGGGTAGGAGTGGGGAAGCTGACCTATGGAGAGCCGCTGTGGGTGCGGTGTTTTAGGATGGCCTCTCAATCCGCCAATTAAAAAAGCAGTGATTCTCAACTCCAGTCCTGGGGACTCACTGATATTGACTGATTGAGAGGTCATCCCAAAATCAGGTTCCCCACCCCTGTTCTAGAGGGTCTTTAGATGAAGAAGTTTTGTGAAACACCACTCATCATTTCATTTCATTCCATTCCATTCCGTTTCATACCATTCCATTTCATTTCATTTCGCATCTGTCTGCATTCAGCCTGGTGAACAAAGCCCCTGTGCTTGAAGCTGGCTGTCTCAGTCACCTTAACGTCGTAGCTGTACATCCCCAGCGTGAGTTTAATGAGCATGTAAGCTATCCCTGGTGTGCGGCAACAGCATCGGATTCTCAGGCGTCTACCTCCCGACGCCTTAATTGGCTCGGAGAGCCGGAGGAATCCGTTTCCTCGCACTTGCACGATAACGTTAAACGCCAGAGCTGCGGGGACTCGGAGGCAGGTCCTGAAGGGGCTTTTCCATGCTGTGATTAGGATGCATCCAAGTGAGCGTGGTCTGTCGTTTTTGTCGCTCGTGTCAGTGAGGCCGCGTCCCACAGTCCTGTTTACTCCTCTGCAGGTTACCTGCTGTTGTCCGGTGCCGTCAGCTTCGCCGTAAGCCACAGGTATCGGTCAGACACAGGGACGTGCACCCTGGCATTGAAGATTTGGGGGTTCCGGGCTGTGGGCCTGGGCATGATCTACCTGGGTGTGTCATACCCGCCGGCGGCCCATGTGACGGCAGGGGTCTTGCTGGCCCTGAAGCTCCTGCCGCTGTGCTGGGTGCTCCTCCGTGGGCTCTGCAGGTACCGTGGTGTTAGTGTACAGGTGGAGCACTTAAGAGATTTTCTACGGCATTGATATACAGTATGTGGAGGACTCAAGGGGGCGCTGTAACTAAAGGTGTTTTACCCCAGATTTAATTATGGATAGTGAGGGACCTTTCATTCGGTTATTGTATGTCATTGCTCTATAGAAATCCACAATTTTTTGTGTGTTTGGTTTATGAGCTTAATAATTTTTATTTTTACTGCGTTTCTTTGGGTTTCATCATTTCATAAAACGTCTCCATTTTCCAGCACTTAACGAGCGGCGCTCCCATTAATGAAGCGATGCATCAACTCGTTCTTTCCCCTTCACTCCCATCTTTCCTCCCTCCCCAGAGAAGTGGGTTACCCACTTGCCTTGGTTCTGGGTCCACTCTGGGGAGGACGGCCGCAGGTCCGGCTGCTGACGGAGGAAGAGTACCGAGAGCAGGGGGAGAGGCAGACGAGGGCATCACTGGAGGAACTCAGGCAGTACTGCAGCAAGCCGGGCTTCCCCGCTTGGGAGACCGTGCTGCGGCTGCGCTACCCCCAGAGGTATGGAGGTGTACTGCAATACGATGGTCTGAGGCTCAAGACACCTCGGGGTCAGGGGGGCCGTATGAGTCAGCATTCACTATGTAGCACCCACCTGCAATGTGGTGTCCTGTAGGGTCACATGACTCCGCTACCCTAACACCGCTGCCGCTCAATCTATGATGACTGAGATTAGCATGCGGCGCTGGAGCCGGGTACACGTGTCCGTTTGCAGTGCTCGATGGCAGGAGACGGTCACGTGTTGGAAGGTTAGAAAGGAATGGGGGATTCCAACGTCTACTTTTCTTAAAGTGTGCTTTTGCCCCCCGCCCCACACATATTCAGGTTCGCTGAGTTCCTGCGGAGCGGCTCCCACGTCACCACAGAGGAGTCCAAGAACCATGACCGCCAGTATGGGGTAGGAGGTGCCTTCTTTGAAGACATGATCTTCAGTTCAGGAAGCGCCACAGACCCCGGCGTCAGGAGGCCGTCCTCCCAGCTGGGGGCTGGTGACGATGTCTTTGCCGACGAACCGGGCGGTCGTGAGTCTGACCTGCCCCCCACGCCCGGGCTGCCCCCTCCTGGCACCCCCTACACCCCCACGCCGCAGATCAGCTCCCCGGCCTACAATCTGCCCCTGTGTCCCTACCCCTCCACCCCGTACATACCCCTTTCAGAGCCCATGGACACAGAAGAGCCCTTCTGAGGGGGTCCCACCACTGGTCGCCGTGGTAACCCTGATGGGGTTAACCATGTCCGAATCCTACACATCACAAACACAGTCCCATTCTTAAAGAAGAACTACAGTGCTGGAGGGAATTCAGGAGTTATAAGCATGTTTTTATGATGTATGTCTGTTTCCGAGAGTTATTTTTAAACAAGCAGGTTTTTCTATTATTTCAAGCAGTGAATACCCAGGGTATACAAAAGAAATCTTCATCTGATTTGCATAATTTTAACCTCTTTAATTACTAATATGAGTCTTCTGTACTGGTTTCAATTTCAAGTGCCTGGGGGGGCAAGTTTCTGTCTTTCACCTGACTGGCAAAAGTCTCCTCATTAATTCCTGCTGCCCCCCAGTGGTTGATTAGGGGAACTTACATTCTTGTTTTTTTTTCTGCCGTACTCCACGTGTTGACTTTTCTGGCTTTCCTGTTATCTGTTCTACCTCAACTTTTAATTTGTTTGCATTAGTAGTTAGCTCACCTTGGGTAAATCTGTATGTTTCCCAAATTGGGAAAAACAAGAATAAGGTAACTGGAAACACAATATCCCAAAAAAGTCCATAACTACATCTTTTAGGTGATGCCTGCACATAAAATGCCTATAATATATTTATTATGTGATATTTTAAAGTATGAAATTTTTTTGCAAACTTGATGACAAATGTGGCTTTTGTTTCTTAATCTTGGCTAATGAAAATCAAAACCTAGATTTGTTAAACAGATAGTTTTAATAAAAACATTTTTACAGAGTTCCAGTGTTTACAAATCTGCATCCTGCACTGGATTTAAAACGTGTTTCTGGATCATTATCAAGAGGTCACAAAATAGTGCTGGAAACCCTAAGGCTGGTACTCAAACTGCAGTTCCTGGGTGGCTCTGTTGTAGGCGCTGTGCTGTGTCATGGGCATGCATGCCTTACTGGTAGAAAGTGTTGTTTGACAACCTGTGAGGGGGTAGGTCAAACTTTCCTGGTAATGGGAAATGGTTATCTACAGTCATGTTGGGGTCAACAGGGGGCGCCGTGGAGGGATGCCTCTCAGTCCCATCTGAGTCCGCACATTCCTTGAGCTGCTTCCTGGCTCTCCTTACCGGCTTGTTGGAGGGCTCCAACTGTGGCGATGTGCTGGGTTGGGCCGTTGGCATGTCCTCTGGCGGGGAAACTGGAGCAGTGGTTTCATTGGTCACCTGCTGACACAAGGACGCCACCCGCAGGTCATGCCAGCACATTTCAGTAAAATAGCATGAATAATGCTAATCACGATGTGTGTGAGAAACCTCAATGCTCAACATTCTAATTTCTTAACATTTTTTAAATTCCAAATTTAAAATGTATAATATTTTTAACATTTTAAACATTTGATTCCCCAATATTTTAAGCATCTACAAGGATTTCACATTACAAACCTCTTGTATATCACCAGACTATACCTTCCCGACCTTCAGATGACCCTGGACCCTCATGCATTGTGCAAAAATTTCATGGACAGAAGGATAACACATGATTAATATCATCATAGCTTGTTTGGTAACTGCTAACGAACCTTTTGCTTAACCTTAGCTTACTATTTCCAGCTCCAGGTGTGATAAAATTGCTGACTGGGGGTGGGGAGGGGGCTACATTAAACGGCACCTAGATAGCCTTATACAGCCAGACAAAAAATATAACATCCTGTTTGTCTGTGACAAAGGGATCCAGTCAGAATCCGATTTATTAGCAAAGTATGCTTGTGTAGAATTTGCTGTGGCGTGCCAGAGAATGCAGAACAGTCCTGTTGAAGGCAGAACACAAGAGCTGCTGATTCCTGAAAAGGGTTTGGCCAAAGCAGTCAAATGTAATCACGGAGGTTGTTGCTGAACAGGAAGTAATAATCTACACCCCGTCGCAGCCAGATACACAGAGAAGCGGCGCCGGATACCTGCGGGTCCTGTGTGTCCACTAGGGTCCTTCTCTTTGCCATTTTTATCGTCTCCAGGACGTGGAAGATGGTAAAGGCCATGGTGACCCAGGGCGAGACGGTGAACGCCCAAGCAGGCATGCTGCGGTCCTCCTGCTCCTCCTGGTGCTTCCTCTTCTTGGGTGGCTCTTGCTGGAGCGTCTGAGGCTCCTGCGTCAAGTTGATGGTGGCTATGGAAACACTTCCGGAGGAAGCCATCACCTTGGCTTCTGGAAAAGACCCAAATGTGTGTGTTATTTCCCCCACTCAGATGTCAGAGTGCACCTTGGGCTCACTTTACATCCTAAAACGACACGGCATCACCATACCGTCGCTGTCGTCCTGTCCTGTGAGACACTGGACGAAGGAGAACAGGATGAGGATGATGAGAGATGCCATCCCCAGTCCTCTAAAGGTCGCCGCCTCCCCTGGAAGAACATAGATGATGTCGTAGGAGATGACGACAGGCTATTTGGGAAGGGCCAAGTGGTAACCATCATCCCTGCCTACAGCTACGGAAAACAGGCCTTGAAGACGCCTACTCATCACAATCGCACTCCCACGACACTGGCAACCCGTCCCAAGAGAAACGTGCGTGTTATGTGCAAAATCAGCATCCTGCAGACGTTATCAAACCATCTGGCCCTGTGATCATTCTTCACACAAGAATGGATCAGCATGAAATATTGATTGCGTGTCCATCCTTAATTTTATGGCTGCCTGAAAACATGCCCTGAATTAGGCCCTGAGTAATCGTGTTTGTATTGAAAGGACGAGTCATTGCAGTCACAAGCTGGGTTGGGCGTTGGGTGATTATTTGCTTGTACCACCAGCTTGTAGGTGGAGCAGTTGCATAGTAAACGGCCTCTTATTTTACAACCTACCTCATTAAATCTGACCTCCACCCAAGGAACTTCCCATGGATGATGTTCCCATGGATGATGTTCCCCTGGCTGTAAGTAGCTATTAGCTGAGTGCAGGGGTATGCTGGAAATCGCAGCAGTGACTGTTTCTATGATATGTGGAGGAAGCCGGTGTCCTTACCAAAGTAACTGACGAAGACTCCACCCACCATGGCCCCGCAGCCCCGCCCCAGACCCAGGTGCAGGCCCTGCAGGATGCCTTGGGTGGATGTGCGGAGGGCGAGAGGCACAGTGGCGCTCAGGTAGGAGATGCAGGCCGCCCACACCAAGGCGTGCGTCATACCTGCCAAGACAGATCGGTGCAAGTGTTCAGTGAGCCAAAAGTGACAAACTGCAGAGCCGGCGAACATCCGTAGGGGGCGGAGTGGGGCTGGGGAGCGGCCTGTTAGAATCACTCAAAAGCAGCACCGATCACCAGCACCACCCTCTAAACCCATGTCCTGTGAAGTTTTCACTATAATCATTACCGTGTGAAAAGCACATGATCTTGGGCGTGGTGGCGGAGAGGCTAAGCATTAAAGAACAGTAGCAGCCAGTCGGGCCTTTATCCTGAAGACACTGACTAGACTTGCAGACAGGACCAGCCTGTTTGTCCCAGGACCGAGGGTGGCGCGTCACCATCACTCTCCGGTTCATGCAGTTCGTGGAAGAGCCAGTTTCGGGGGGAGGGGGGGTTGGTCCAGCCCCCGCATCAGAAATGCATACTAAGAACCGTCCTTCAAAGCCAAGGTGCATTTCACATCCTCGATGTAGATCGGTGCAATATAGCCATGATTTGCTGATCGACACCAGGAAACCTGAGATCTATGTTCACGAGGCCTGTTACACACAAGCAGGTCTACCACAAGAAAACCCCTGTCTGTGGACCCGCATAGTCATGTGAAAAAAATATTTATATTCAGCATTGAAAACAAACATTCAGTATTGAAGACAACAGCCCGGCTCAGCCCGTAGACCCGGGGCCAAAACTCTCCTTCTATATTTCACTCCTCTCCCCCATATCAGGACTGGGTCTGCAGTGAATAATCCACTCCTCTTTTAAATGATCCAGTTGCCCTCATTCCTCAGCTAGCTGTAGCCTTGTCAATCTCCAGTGAGCTTAAAGCATTGCTATGTCATGACCTATCCTGAGAAAACAAGTCAAGATACCGATAAGTCACAAAATGTTTTCCAGAAATTTGACCATAATGCTATTTAAAGCACAGGCAACTGGTTGGACGGGTCTTGAAGGAGCCCTTAAGCATAATTTTGAAAGGTAAGATTGCATGTATTTATCTGGTTTTATCCCAGTATTGTCTTAAGCGGCTAGATTTCACCAACACCCTCTCAGGCTGTGTGCAGTGCAAACAATTACCAAGGTCAAATTTCCTCAAAGGCTTTAGAAAACCAAAGTTATCACTGTACATGAGCTTTGGTAGGGGGTCCATGCATCAAATCCCCATGCTGTATCCAGTAGCTGCATTTTATTGTTTTATAACCAGAGGTTTCCCATCCCTAAATGCATACTGCACAACCTTTGTTAAGTTTCCGTAGCTCAACTGCCACAGCCCGATTGGTCAATGGAGTCGAGCAGAGGCCTGGAGCGACTGACTGACCTTGAAGCACCTCCATGGGGAGAACGGTCCAGGCATTTTCCAGGTAGGATATGTAGAGATAACGGGCAGTGTTGCATGCCAGGCCCAGGTACAGCACCCTGCAGGGACAGGAGGGAAACAGGGACGACTGCAGGCCAAACGGACACTGATACTTCTCAAAATGGCAACCTGCACTTCAGCCAGAATCCTGTAGCATCTAAGCAGAAGCCCGAGGACGTGTGGTCTGAAAAGTAAGACCCAGAACTACCCAGAATGAGTTAGCTAGCCCAGTAACACTGTTAGCTAGCCCAGTAACACTGTTAGCTAGCCCAGTAACACTGTTAGCTAGTCCGTGACACCTGCCATTTGTACAAAATGGGTACACAAACTTGTTGACCATCCCTGTGTGTTACACTGCAAGTGGTATGATTTTCTGTTCAAGATCAAGGCACTGCCAGTGTAATAACGCCCATGCTTTTTGTATCACGACGCATAATTAGCTCAATCATCCTCGGGAAATAACAGCAACATTAGAGACGTGAGGCTTAATTGTGGACGAGAAATCAGAGCATCATGAAAACACATCGCAGCTGCTGCCGGGAAGCGACTCTCTGCATGGAGTGACTATTGTTTCCCTCTCCGTTGGGGTGGGGGGGGGGGGGCTGTTATACCCCACCAACATAAAACAGCAAAACCCTGCCAGGGATAGCATTATTGATTCCCAGTGGTTGGATGGATACCATGTATCTTCAGCAAATAGATTTTATA
>JAODLD010000040.1:6890516-6905993 GCA_026781065.1 Mormyrops boulengeri | reverse complement strand
TGTTTATCAGTACATTACAGGAAATAATGAACTTTATCACAATATGCTAATTTTTTGAGAAGGACCTGTATATATAAACAAGATGGGCATCGGGTCTAAAACACTCGGGGATAGGCTTAAAATACTCGGATTATAGCCCTGAGTGATCGGACCTAATGACGCCCATGCTGAAGACTACAAGAGAAGATTTTCCATTCGCCAAAAAACCACGCAGTAGGCCTACTATGTAAAAAAGCTCTGTCATGCACGTACCGGCTAACCGCGTCAATATAACTAAAAACAAACAAACCTCTCCGGAGAAAAATTATACATAGAGCTAAACCAAGCAATACAAAATACTGTGCCACTCGCCTTAAAAACAAACATCCACATTAATAACAAACAAACAAACTACAATTCAATGTGTCAAATTAATGTATTCATTGTTACATCCAAGTCCAGCGCGATAGAGTAAACTTTACATTATTGACGATATGTTACAGAAGCGCTCTCAAAGAGTAGTGTCAAACTATAGTATTGTCATTTAAAATGTACATTCAATATGAAATGTTAGTCATTTCAAGGGGCAAATCACAAAATACTGCGAGAACAAACCATCCTTTTAAAAGCAGTTTACCCATTAATTTTATTAGGCTGCGGAAGTATAAAGAAGTATTCTTTTGTTATGGATTGTTATTCGAAGTATTCGATTGTTGTTGAATACTAAGTTATAAGTTAATATTACATAGTAGATAACAACCAATATGCCATAAATTATGCACGCAAGGATGTGATTTGCAAAGACTGCCGCTGCAGAAACCAGTTACTTTCACAACCAGATTTTCTTTTTTTGTCTAGATTATGATTCATATGATTCAAAAATACATGCTACTGCATAAAGAGAATTTAAAACTTGAGATTCGAATCGAAGCTCGGTTTCATTTTCACGAAGTTTAAGCGCTTTCTGACAAGGTCTGGTCCTGCAGCAACAACTTTTATGGTACACAAAGTAAGTGGTAACAGCGTTATCTCATGCGGTGAATAAAGTATACAGCACTTCTTACCTAAAACCTCCTTGGGAAGTTCACACGGCTAAGGTCCTGTGACTAGATCACCCAGTTCGATCTGCTGAAAGTCTCCTTGCTCGCATTGTGCACGTATCCTACCGTGTTCTGCTGTGTCTAGTCACCGGCTTCGCGCAGCGATCGGACAGGTGCGGCTTGCTGTAAGTTTGCCGGTATGATGCGGTAAGTTCGCCGTGAGTTTTTTCTAAGTTGTCCACCGCCCAGCATCGCCTGTCATCGCACGTTTCCGTGCCTAAACCTGTATATCCTGCGGTGTGCCTGACGTCAGCCCTCCCTCGCCCAAGACATGTGCAGCGCGCAGTCTCAATGCTGCGCTTCGCGTACGATATTTAAAATGAATGATATTTTTATTAATGAAATACTCGTTTACGGGGTCATCTCGCTGTTTCACGGTACTGGATGTACGTTTTCAAAGCCATTTGTTTATTTGAGGGTAGCAGGATGAGAAGACTAATACGCACCTAAAACACAACCAAACTAACCAAGCAATGTTGCCTAGAGAATATCGTAGTTACTTGACCGAAATGCGGATGTTTCCTAAAATGATGGAGAAAAGGGCTTTAAATTTTATCGTTTGATGGGTTTAAGGTGGGGTGTGCAAAAACTTAGCTAACAGGTTTGACTGCCTTTTGGTAGGGAGTAGGTAGTCACTCTTGCATACTCCTAATGAACAATGAAGAATAGATGAGAGGATTATACCTTATTTTCAACAGCTTGTTCAGCCTCTTTGTGTAAGTAGCATTTACAATGACCAATTATAACAGATTTTTTTCTCCATGTCTGAAATCAGCTGTGGAACTCATAGAAGTTAATGGTGTCAATGTTGACACGTTCTCACATCTTGTTTCACATATGAAAGGTCACATTGCCACACAGAAAAAAGTACATTGGAGTACATTGTTGTGACAGTAGAGTTGCAAGTGTATAATGCCTTCCTTCTTAAAAGAGCCTTTAAGAGAAACATTAACTCCGAACACTGATGACATTTACTGTTGTGCAGACTCATTTAAGTCATTTTCTAATTTATTTTAAAGCCCAGTTTTGATGTTTAGAACATATACTCATTGGGCGCATCTTTGTTGGCAAACCTTTCCGTTTAAATGAGGGAGATACTGGATTTGAATTGCATTGTCAGTTACAGAAACCGTTTGTAGCTGTCCTGAACTGCAATCAAATGTTTTTAAAAGCTTTCACTTCAAAATGATGCTCTCAAACTCGCGTCTCTGTACCCACCTCACGCTCACTGGAGCTCTGAAAACGGCTCTCACAATGCTGTGCACAGAGTTTTTCACTGCACTATAAGTGTGTATAAAACACTGTTTAAATTCATCCATCCATTCAAAGTGGCACTTGGATCTAGTCATTTTGATTACAGAATTGAGTTCGGGCCAACTGATTAGCAGGAATTAAAACAGGCATGGTAATAAAATGCAGACAATTCAAGCTGAATTTCTCTCCTGAGCAGAGCCAAGTGACTCTAAAGGGCGGTTCTCAGTCATACAGGAAGTGTCATTTTGCTGACTGTCAGTAGAGTCTGTACCAAAGCTGATCAAACTTTAGATAATAAGGATGGCATGAGGCTTTATTAGAACATGCCCTCATCTGGAGGGCTGCAATTTCGAACATTATGTATTTGTAACCTGAGCATAACAGACATGGATGTTTAAAAATGCAAATGGGTGACTGTCTACAATTTAGCCAACGCCCCTTAAAGTGGAAGCCTCTGTAAATAGCCGCCCAGCATTCATTGGGTGTCGATGCTGAAATGAATGACTGTTGGGAAACAGCAGACATTGCTTGAAATTGAGGAGCAGCTCAGATATAAGGTGAGATTCTCTGTCCTGTAGCTCAATAGGTAGAGCATTGCTCTCATACTGTGACAGCCATGGGTTCAAATCCCTGGGAGCATGCATAAATTGTAACCCTTCTCTCTACTGTAAGTCACTTTCGATAGAAGCATCATGTACATTAATAAATGTTGACAAAAAACCAGTTAGTGTGAATGCATTTGCCCAGGCTATGCTAGTTCTGCTGGCTTGGCATGAAGGTGTACCGTGGCCTGGGGCACATAGGCGCGGCACACAACCGCGACATGGCATGTGCTGAGACTGCGCCACTTACGAGGAAAAAGCCGCACATAGCGTGTTAACTGGGCTGTGTTATGGATATGTGACTCAGTAGATTAGACCTTCCTGCCTGTGGTCGCAAAGTCACAAAATCCAATCGCATGCTTGCAGGAGTAGCTGCGTCTCTGCTGGGCTCTTGAGTGAGGCTCTGAACCCCCTGAAGAATGGTGGTGGTGCTTGCAGAAAACTTTGATTAGGCTGGGGGCAAGAGCTACATGAAATACTTACTGAGTAGGGATGGGGCGCAGGGTGGATGATAGAACTTAGTGAGTGGGAGAGGGGGTGATAACCTCATGTTTCACTCTCTCCTCTACATGCGTGTCTCCTTTAAAAAAGGGGGTGGCACAGTGGGGCAGTTGTTAGCACTATTGTTTCACACCTGTGGCAACAAGGTTCGAGGCTCCAGCATGGCTCCGTGTGTGGAGTTTGCATGTTCTTTGGAAACTAAATGGCAAAGTGGAGATTGTATTTTCTTTTTATCGTTTTCACTTTCATCTTATTTTTTGCAGAAAATACCTCCCATAGTCTCGGCACCTAAGTGCTGCTTGACTCTGCACGCACAGTCTGCTCTGATAACAGGAAACCACAGCTTCTCTATATTTGGGTTCGACTGATGCACGACACACACTGTTAAACCCCCATTTGAACACTATCTTGGAATCTTTGAGGGTGTTATAACAATTTCCTGACGTGTGCATCAACCTGAACATCCTACCAGCACATCCCAGAGACCGTGATCGCCCCCTGGAGCTGCAGCCACGCTCCATTCTTTTGCTGAAAACTGAGCAGACCAAACAGAAGTATACTTGGAACTCATTCCACAGTTACATCTGGCTCATTCAGATGCCTATGGTGATGGAAAAGTTGGACTTCAAAAATAAGTTGTCAGTTGGTCATTCATCAGAAAGAAAATAATAAAATAAGTGATATTTCATGTCCATTAAGTGTAATTAAGTGAGTTGATTTAGCTCCCATATAGAGAACAACTTATGCAAATCAAATCACTTAATTACTCGCAATATCTTATGTGCAAAAGTCTTCATGTGCAATCTTACTACTTGGTCAATATTACTTTTCATTACTTAATATTACTTAATAGTACTTAATTACTACTACTGATTTTAGAGTGCAGTAACTTATTCCAAACTACCACTATGTCAATAGTTTTCACTCAGCTGCGTGACTTACTTATAGATATTATACCAAGCATTTCTGCACGTAGCGTAGTCTATCCGCATTGTGCTTTTCTTTCTACAGATCTCTACTCAGATTTATGTAGAATATTATTTATAATGTTCTTGTGTCTCAGTGTGTCAGTCATCACATAAGCAATTTCCTCCGGGATCAATAAAGTTTTCTGATTCTGATTCTGCTCCTTGCCAGTAGAGGTCAGTGATGGCTGCTCTGGGTACATTTTGAAGCGTATAGTGAAGCTTAATGTGTAGCATTGCGTATGTTTATCCTTCTATGTCATTCATTTATGGATATTTTATTAAATTCTGTTTATTCATTCTGTTATGGGTTATTTTAATTTTTTTCATAATTTTTATTATTATTTATTTTCATTATTTATTTATTTTATTACGTTTATTTCGCTTTCTGGCACTTGCCATGTTGTCACTGTAAATAAGAAACTGTTCTTAATGCTTTGGTAAAATGAAGGTTAATGAATGAATGAGAATGATCATTTCAAAGTATTGCACATAAAATGTGGCTGGTATAAAATCTGGAATATGTATCATTATCAGATCATCTGCGAATAGCAGGTAATTAAGCTCAAGGATACATTTAGTTTCTGAGTCATCATTTGACACACCGTTTTATATAAATGTGCTTTTATATTTGGATGTATCTCACCTAATAGCCACAGACTCCAGTTTATGTCTTTTTACAGCTGCTGCTTAGCTGGTGGCGTTGTATGTGTATATAGTGTTGTATGTTTTCCTACACTGCCCTCTGTTGTTAATTCTGCAAAGAACAGCAGCAGCGTTTCGGTGAATGGAATGTGTTCGTACTAGTGAAGTGAGATGTAATGGCACTGCCCCTTTCTGTCGGAGCACAGCTAGAAACAGCACTGCTTCGGCTTTCTGGCAAATTCGGTTCATGTGATATTGTGCAAGACGGGCAGTTACCTAATTAAATATTAAAGTATTACAGTGTTGTTGTGATCGGTAGTATTCAGTATTGTATGATGAGGAATGGAACAAATTATCCAAGCAAATTTAAATATAGTGTATTTTGTTAGTGTACAGAAACCTAAAGTGAAAGCTTGTGAAATGTTATTGTATTATTTGATAGACACTGGATGCTTCTTCTTTTCCTGTCTACATATTTAACAGCGGATCCTGTAAAGAAATGACCTTTCAAAGTCATAAAATATCTGACGGAAATGTGTTGGTGGCTCTCCAGAGTTGTAGATGTATGTATTCATGCTGTGCTGTTGTGTTTACAAAATATTGGACATGTAGACTCTAAATTTAGAAAGTAAATAAACATGAGGGTGGAGCTTATTTTGGAGTCTCCTTCCTCTTATATATGTACCTACACCAGCTTCTCAGCTTCTATTCAGGTCTGTGAAACTGATGAGGTGGCCGGGGTCCCAACACTAATTTTTAGAGGGTGTATCAGTCTCCTCACTCCAGTGCCCCTCTTCCTGTGCCTCTCAGCCACTGTGATGGCAGATACCATGGTGATCACCGCAGCATCTGTAATCAATCAATCAATCAATCAATCAATCAATCATTTATTTATTTATATAGCACTTTACAACACTAAAAGTGACAAAGCGCTTCACAATTAAAAATATAAAAATAGGAGGTAAAAATAAAAACAGAATACGGTATCACAAATACACTACAACAAATATGAAAAACCCAATATATAAAATGCAATACAATGTCAAAAGACATAACATGGGGTACATGAAAGATAGTAAATTGTTAGCCCCGACTAAATATTAAAAGCTTTCCGAAATAAATAAGTCTTGAATTTTGATTTAAAATGGTCGTGATCAGAAATGGTACGAATCTCTGGGGGTCGTTTGTTCCAGAGACTGGGTGCAGCTACAGAGATCTCCCCATTGTATTGATGAGGAAGTTCACCATGTCCACCATGCAGCTGGTTCTGATTCCACCTCTACCACCCGCTAGCCCTGAAGTTCTGGCAGCTCCCTGCAGCTGAGGTTGTAGCAGCCGGATGGAAGGAGTCTCTATATGCTGTGCAGCTTCTGGTACATTCTTTGGTGCTCCAAAGCAGGGCTTGGATCTTCAGGAATGTCTTAAAGACAAGAGAGTTACAGAGTCTCTGGGCCTGATCGAGCTCAGCCAAACCATTACAGGACATGAAGACATTGTGGTGACAGTTCCTACATAGATTGAGGACCTCAAGGGAATGGCGCATAGAGAAGAGGCCACCATCCCCAGATGTTCACTGGTTCTTCTGCAAGTGTAGCTGGCGAAACATTGTTATGCTCTGAAGGCTCCTACCTGGTTGGACTGGATGATGCTGGTGCTCAGGTTGAACCTCTGAAGACCATCTAAGTGCAGGAAGTTCCTGCTGTCCAGGGCTGTCAGCTGGTTCTCAGCAAAGAGCAGGTCCCTGACGAAGCCTGCGCTTCCTGGGGATCCTGTTTCAGATCAGGTGGAGCACCTGCAGACTTTCCAGAAAGATGAAGAGCTCTCTCTGCTGGACAGTGATGTTGCAATTCAGGAGAAGCATGTTTAGTCTGCAGAAGGGTTGGAAAGTTCCTACAGGGAGGCTGACCAGTGACCAGCAGTGGGGAAGTGGGACCACAGGGAGTCAAAGCAGCCGGCAAATCAGAACTCCCTGGGCAGGTACAGCCTCTCACCCGCAGGCTTCCTTACAAGACAGTGAAAATGGGTCACCACCAAAAGACAAAATGAGAACCCAAAAGAGGACTTTAACTTTGGGCGTTTGTACTGTGAGGGCTATAAGAGCAGATATGATTAATAGGAAATTGTAAAAAAAAAAAATACAAAACAAAACTGTAGATATACAGATAAGAATCAAAATGAGGAAAGATATTCAATTTTAAATGACAATATAAACATGCAACTATGATGTGGACAGAGTTTGAGGGGGTAAGGATTCTGGCATTTATTTCTTTTCGTTGTTTCCAAACTGGAGCAGAGGTGGCCGAATGGTTAGGGAGGTGATTGTGATTGGACACCTGACCGGCAAAGTTACCCCCCCACCACTGCTCCCCAGACACTAAACAATAGCTGCCCACAACTATGTCACATATGGATTAAATGCAGCGGACATGTGGTGTGTCGACAATGACAATGAATCCCTTCACTACATAGACTCAGGTTTCCACCATTTCACCGCGAACTACTCCTCAAAACATACGGGGAAAGCCATCAAGACCAATAAAGGCTGCTGTGTCAGTGGGAATGAGGAGAAAAAGGAAGAAAGGAGCTCAACATATGACTGGGACCAGTATGCCTTTCTCCATCTAGGGACTGGTGTCTGCTCTGACAGGTTTATTCGATATGAAACAACAGGAGCACACAGTATAAGACGTGAGAGGGCAGAGAAGTGGCTGGGACGAATGAGCAAGGGAAAATTGGTCACCTCACTCTCCCTCAGGGCCACACCCCCTCTCCTCCCACAGTATGACTTCCTGTTACTTTATTAAATGGGGAATTGAGGTCAATGGACACTTTCCTGTGTGTGGGAGGGTCAAGAATGCTGATCGTCCCCCGGAAGGAGAATCAGGCGACTGTCATTGTTTGCGTCGATTTGTGCCACCTGTCCCTTATTCCCAAGACTGCGTATATCACTGCCATCTTTGTGTGTTTTGACAGGAACCCAGGCCAGAGTCTGTTTATGTGTTTTCCAGATGCCAAGGCACAGATATGGTTATGAGGCCTTTGTTTGTGCCCCCCCTCCCCCTCAGCTAAAATGTGAGATTTTTCTGCTTTGATTAGCTCTGATGTTTTATCACTCATAACAATAAACCATTTGAAATTCCCTGCATTCCTGATCCACTCAGGATGTCCTAAATAGCCAAGTGCAATTATTCATTTATCTCACGTGCAATCCCAATGTTTACCATTGTTGTCTATCTCTCGAAAGTCCCCTTAGAGCATAACTTTATATGGCACCATGACTGCTCTGTGAAATTTCCGGCCTGCCCTTCCTCATGAAAATCCCAGTGGCACATTTTTTGGCACTCCAGAACACAGCACTGTGTAAAGAATGGGTCGTTCACTGGGAATAGTTCATGTGACAGAATCTCAGGGGTCACACAGGATGTTTGGATTTACACCAGAACTGATCCTGATCCAGAAAAGATCTCCACCCAGAGAGGAGGCCACTTAACAAGCACTTACCCATCTCCACCACCAGAAAATCACAGCTCTTCCTTTTGGTTACGATGCTCATGTCGTTCTGAACTTCGAAGTTCTCGCTTCAGGGCTGGACACGTTTTTTATACTTCTGAGTCGAACAGTTCAGAAAGCATATTTGCTGAGTTAATTAAACACGACATTTTGATGACTCACTTAGTCTATTATTATTTCTGCTGTGAAAGTGTTCCCGAGCCCCTGAAGGAGGAACAATAGGACCCTCTCAAGGAGCCCAGATGAAGGGCACTGCGGGTGAATTCATAGCAGATGTTGGTGCATGTTACAGTGTCAGACACAAGCTGGAATTTCTGGGAATTGTGAAGGCGCTCACCTCATCTGCCTTAGAGGCTTAGGCGGTAAAATCATGGATCACAGCCCTTGGGATGGACAGAAACCCCATTCCGGTGGCATGCAAAACATCAGACGGTCCC
Source organism: Mormyrops boulengeri (assembly GCA_026781065.1). NCBI lineage: Eukaryota > Metazoa > Chordata > Actinopteri > Osteoglossiformes > Mormyridae > Mormyrops > Mormyrops boulengeri. Next base: position 6,897,000 of record JAODLD010000040.1, on the reverse strand, counting down.
TTAAATCTGGACTTGCACTGTACGTTGGCTCCTCGTTGTTATGGGAATGACTGCAACTGCGACAATGCGATGCACGAACTGCAATGCAAACAGTAGGATGAGACGATTAAAGAATCCTGATGTGATCTTAAATTCCCCTAAGGACAGCAGAGTTGACAGGCTTCTGGTTGCAGAGAAGCATCCCATGATATCTATTATCGCTAGTGGAGTTATTTAGTCTAGCATGGTATCTATGAAACAGCCCCTGGGCCCTTGCTACAGCACAAGGGCTGGGCTGGCCGTCTGGCATAGCGAAGAGGTTGTGGGCCAATGGGGTTGTAGGCTGGTAAAATGTGTTGTGCCCCCTCTGATAAAATACCAGGGCCGATATCTAATCCCAGCTCAGCCCTGCTCATCACACAAATGCAAACGAGCAGGCTTGTTGATATAAAAATATACCTGAAATCAGAGTTGGTCAACCCAATAAGTGCAGACAATTAAAAAGGGGGGGGTGGTTTCTGGTGAATCGATCTGCGATTTCATAAATTTCCATTTTTTCAGGTACGAACAGAACATGCGAAGGCGAGGGGACATAAAAAACTGAAAACCAACCCCTCTGCAAATCCCCCCAGTGTTCCGCTGCCCGGTGTAATACTGGCACCTGGTACTGGTCCGCATGGGTGGGAACCCCTGGATTAGGCGACACAGGCGCCCCCACATGGGCTTCGACCTGCACTGCCCAAAATATAGCCCTGAGGGGCATTGGTGAGGCATTCAGCTTTGAAAGAACCTACTGAATAGAATATATTAAAAAATACTGCTCTCTGTATTTTTGATTGTTTGCTCAACAGACAGTAGATTAGAAATTCTGGGCCAGATCTGAAGCACATAAGAAGTTAATTTTGTTTAGATAGACTAGGTCCTAAAACCATATTGTTTTATAATACAGCGGTTTTATATTGTAAAACAGATGCAATGCACTTAACTACTGTGGAAATACAGAAAAAAACAGTAGATGACGTACTATAGAAAATGGGGTGTCAAGATTCACCACAGGGGGGCACCATCCCCTTTTTGAAAGCCTTCAGATCAGCACTTGTGTGTTTTCACATGATACAACAATAGTGAAACCTGAAGTGTGTGCTGTAGTAATGTACATTTATATGTTTATATTTTGAGGTCTCTATACTTTTTAGTGGATATAATGATGGAATGGCAAAGGATTGACTAATATAAATGTGACAAACCGGATGTACAGTGGTACCTTGACCCATGAACAAACAAATCGGGTTACAAACCAGATGTTCGAAAATTCAAAACCGTGTTTCAGGCTGAGAACACAGAAACATCCCCCAAAAGGGTCTATTGAAAGAGCCCCAAAGAAGTACAAAGAAGTGTACATTATGCCAAGAGCGGTTATGGAATGTATAAAAAACTTGTTGTAAATGTATGTCTTTACTATATCGCTTTAGAGGTAGAATATCTGAAAAAAGAAAAAATATATAGAGAGAGAACGTTCTGTTATAGCGGTTCCTTTCAGTGATTGATAAACATGTTTGTGATGGTTTTTAAGAGTCACATATCTACACATAAAATTACTGTACTTCATTAATAACATAAATTATTAAGTAACTCTTATTTAAGTGTTATATTCTCCATTCACACATAGTGGCAACTGCATTTTCTTTGTTTACAGTACAAACAAAGAAATTACTGTATTGTTTTTGACCGTTACTCAGTCATTTAATGTTAATTTGTTTAGTTTTTTGGGGGGGATGTTTTGTGGTTCTTTTCCGTGTTTTGGGGTCTTTCGAGCGACCAGCCCTTCAACAAGCATAAGATCAGTTGTGTATTGGTCTGCCTTCTGTAACGTATAATTTGAGCAAATTATTTGTATTTACATTATTTTAAATGGGAAAAATTGATTCAGATCGCAAACTTTTAAGGTCGCAAACTGAGTCCTCAAACAGATTAAGTTTGTGAGCCAAGGTACCACTGTAAATTCCCTGAGGTAAAACAATAAAACTATACTCAGTAAGAAAACAGCAAAGGTCAATGGGATCACAAAACCCCCAGTCCAATTGCAGATTTGGGGAAAGGCTGTATTTGACTGAAATGCCCTTCTGTGCAATCCATTGATCTGATGTTATTTGGAGAAAAGAATTAGTGGGGGAGGTGTGTGGCTCAGTAGGTTTAGATGCTATGCTTATGATATGGCAGGTTCCAGTTCAAATCCTTGCACCCATGGAGTGATTTCAATTTTGGGCCCCAGGGCAAGGTACGTCCTTAACCCCTAGCTGGTCCCAGGGCAGTCCAACCCTGCTTTCTCAGCTGTTACTTTTTGTATAAAGAATCTGCTGAATAAATAAATATATAAAGCCAGTCTTGAATGATTTATTTTGCCTTTCAAAATCAAATACAAGTGATAAATCCAGTGATTTATGTTGTCCATCCAGTGAACTTTATCAAGAAAAAGCATATAAGACACACAGCATAAACTTATATTCAGAGTGAAATACACAATTACTACCGGTAAAGAGAGCTGGTTCAGTGCACAGATGCAACATTACAAGTAATACAAGTAATATTACAAGCAAGATGTTTTAAAAATGATTTTTTTGTATGTTTTCAAAATATTAAATTGCGTTGCTTTAGCGGATAATACAGGATGACAAAAAAGATACAGTTGAAGATATGTAAATAAGATTGGAAAGGAAAGAGATCCATCCATCCATCCATCTTCTAACCTGTTATCCAGGTCAGGGTCATGTGGGGACCTGGAACCTATATAGCATAGGGCACATGGCTGGGGTACACCCTGGATGGGGTGCCAGTCCATCTCAGGGCAGTTTACACTACAAGGTGGGCAATTTAAAGACTACAGTTAATTGCATGTCTTTGGTCTGTGGGAAGAACAAGGAGTCCATGGTTCTGCAATGGCCTTGTGTGTCTTAGGTATGGTGTGATCTGGCCTCATACTCACTGCTATCTCCCAGCAAACAGTACAGACCCCTGGCTGCCAATGATCCCGTGGATAAACTGGATAAGCGGTATAGATCCGGCGAAGGAGAAGTGATAAATTAAAAATTAAAAAATAAATTACAAGTAAAAAATACATAAATGACATATGAATAAATGATGCAAATGGTACTTCAGAATCACATATAAGAGGGAAATATCTTCACATTTCAGGAATGCTTATTTAATTAATACAATTGTTTTCTTGCAGCATTCCACAGCATTTCTATTCACGCATCCTTATTTCTTCACATTTATCGACGTGGCTGAAGTCCGTATTCACAGTCAAGCATGTGTAATGGAAAATTATTACGCCATACTGTTTTGTTTGTCCAGGGCAGCCACGAGGCAACATTTTTCAGCATAATGTTTATTTTTACATGCTTAAAGTCTTGGAAATGTCACGTCGATGTTTTAGACACTAAGAGCATGAGATGAGACCTCTACTGCAGAAATGAATGAGGAAATACCTTTGGAAAGGAGAATGTAAAACGATTAGAATTCCTAGGAAATGTTGTTTTCCTGTTAACGTTACTGCTGAAGTAAACATTCCGAGGAAGCATATCAGCTTCAGGTTTCTTGTTTTCATTTTCAGCAACAAACAGAGATAAGCTGTCATTATAACTGGTTTTACGAGTTTCAAGAGTCTAACTGAGTGTTGGCCATCTTGTAGCCTCTCTAATAAATGAGCGTCAGACGAAAACACACATAGGCATTTCTGATATGAAAATACATATAGGCATATAGCTAAAGTGAGTTTCACACTTTTTATGATACAATAAGATGGCATTCGTACTATTTAATCCAAGTACTCAGAGACAGTGGAAATGGTACTACTGATTGTCAAATTGTATGAAATTCCCTCCCGCCTGCTGTGATATTTGAATGGCCGCTAAACATCGCAGATAAAATCTGATGCCCCTCCCACGCCTCACTGAGTTGCCGTCCTGACAGGAGAAATGACCAGCGGGGCAGTATTAAGCCCGTCGTCGTTAGTGTACGGACTAAAAAATGGGTAGAGGCGCTCTGTGAAAGTGTGATGATGTGTGTGCATGTGAGACTGGGCATCGACATTATAGAAGGAAATCTGCCCCTCTTCATAATCTATATATACTCCCAACTTCTGGGGCCTCCTGTTCAGGGGCAGGGAAAAACAACACAGGTCCCACAACAACTGTACATGTTACTGTGGCGAAGACACATCGTCCAATAGCCATCCTCGGGGTTGGCACTGATGATTCCTTTCCGGTTGACTGACTCTCTGACCGCTCCAATGTCCCAGGCTACCTTTTCACCCACCTCCACCTCCCAGTAGTGCCTCCCTGTGGTGAAGCCCTCCTTCGCCAGGACACAGACGGAGTCGTCAAACCTCTTAGGGCAATCTGGGAGATGCAACCGAGTGTCACCATCCCGAACCCGCTTCCCATCCACAGACAAGACGAGCCAAGGGTTTGCCGTGCTGGGGTCCAGCGTCACGTCAACTGGAGAGAGAAATGATATTGTTGATCGACTGTCAGACAAGTGGAAACAATGATGAATTGATCGTCATGATTCCTTGCCAAGTGACAAATGCTCACCTGCATGCAGCTGCATTCTCTGGAACTCTGCCGTTATAAAAAACAAACACATGGTCAATAAGCTATTGTCAAAACCTCAGGGCTGCTGGGTTAGACAGTCCTTAAAGATGAATTCAAAATTACCTGCCGCAGAAAAGAAATTCTCAGTTCCTCCAAATGCCCTTTTCAGTCCAGACGTGACACATCTCACTGTCCCCACACCGACATCAGCTTGAACGGTGGCCTCGGTCCAGTCCTGTGCACATGGGGAGGTGCACATCATAGGTGATCTCTACAGGCAGTGAGAGGAGAGATTTCATCAGAGCTTCAGAATCCTTGACATGATGAAATTTCACCACCAGTTACTGCAGTTATTTGGTGTGCAGGGTTTCAATTAAAATGATGTTTTATTTGGCACTGGTACGAGAAAAGCCATAGTGCAATCTCAAGGTTCCGATATAGATGCAGCTACTCTGCCGAATATGGGATACAAACCAGCAACCTTCCAGTCACAGACAGAGAGGCCCAACGTACTGAGCCACACCGACTTCACACAGATGAATTGCTGCAGACAGTAGTGTTCACTAACCTGTAGGAAGTGTATGAGGTCCTCAGTGTGCCAGAGCTGCTCCAACTCAACGTTTCTCCTCTGCAGCTCTGTGATCTCCTTCTCCAGCTCTCTGATGAACCTGTCTGCCCTCGTCTCCTCTGCCTTCTGCTTCTCCTGCACCTTCTCGACGAACTCTATCTGGCTCCTCACAATGGAACCCACCAGGGTAGTGAAGGCTTGGATACTATCCTCGATGTCCCTCCTGGAGTTGATCTGGTGGAGGACAGGTTGTGTTCAGCATGTGTCTATGACATGTGTGACTACTGTACAGCTGTCTTTGTGAAAACGCACCTTGCTGAGCTCAACTGATTTCTGGATCTCCTCCAGCATCTTCCATCTTTCCTGAATAAACTTTTGAATATCAGCTCTGGTCCTTTCCAGCTCCGTCTATGGGATGGTAAAGGAACTTATCAGGCATGACACTGACAGACCTGATTATTGATTAATCACGTTCATGGTTACCCATTCTTTTCAAAAGTCAGCTGATATTGTAGAGAGCTCTCATTATCTTACTTTTTATTCAATAAATGCTCTCTCCACAGATATAGTGCCATGACCTTTGTGACCCATCTGACCACACTTCTCAGAAAAACATGTCTGGTCACATTTATAGAACATCTCCAGGGGTTTGTTGTGGTTCTCGCACAAGTCGTGCTCGGAGCGCTCGACCAGATCATGGCGTCTGAGGTCCGTGTCTGTCAGTTGAGGATCCAGAGATCCAACAGGACTTGCCTTGGAACAGATTGCTTGTCTTGACTCCTTGAATAATTCGGTTATTTCAGAGAAGCTATAGTTGATGCTCAGTTTTGGCTTTTCGTCAAAAATCGCTTTGCACAGTGGACACCTATAGAAATCACATCTGTCCCAGTAGCTTTGTAAACAGGCCTGGCAAAAATTGTGTCCACATGGAGTGGAGACAGGGCTGGTGAAGACATCCAGACATATGCAGCACCTGAACTGTGCCTCACAAATAACACTGAGAGTCAAACCCATCTTGTGTACCTGAAAGTTCAGAAAAAAAATGTGAATCATATCATTACTGAAGCAAACTATGCAATACATGGAATGGTAGTGATGTTGGAATGCAGCCAGTAAACAGCTGCCACATCCTGTCTTTAAATTTACATATGAAGGGCTCCACTGAGCTGATGCATTGTTGTACAGCAGTAAACACGTGAGTGGAACATGGCACAGGAATGAGAAATGCGCAAATAATGCAAAGGATTAAAAACAGACGCTCACGTAATTTACTATGACATCTCGATGCCTGAGTAAAAACGTGCCAAAAGCTTTTCCAATATATAGATGTAAGAAAAAATTC
>JAODLD010000040.1:6873497-6889607 GCA_026781065.1 Mormyrops boulengeri | reverse complement strand
AAACACTGCAGAGCAGCGGCGGAATCTATCTGCTGTCAGACACTGCGGAGGGAGCGTAATGCAGGGAGGCTGATTTGCTAAAATGTATTATCGTGACTTGGATGACATTCCAATTACATTTTAGGAGCCATTTAGGCAGAAATCCAGATCAATGCAAGGTTCACAAACTTTTTCTCAGCGAAGCAGCTTGACAAGCTCACTAAGCACACTTTAAGGTCTTAGTGGCTTTTCATTTCAGAAAATCTCAGTAACTGGATTTTGGATATTCGTCCACTAATGAATAGCATATTAAAGGTGTGGGTGATAGCATTTTTAGCCTGTAATGCACCCTCTACCCTGCCTGTCCTACCTCCAGCCTGGTCCTGCCTGGTTCCCACCACTTACCTCAGTCACAGCTGGAGAAGGTGTTCTTCCTTCACTGGGATCCAGCAAAGAATGGCATCTCCCACTGCTACCACCCAGGTTGGGGGTCTGTGTATCTCACCTGGTGGAACCTGCTTCACCTGATTCTTCACCTGCATCTGAGATTAGCTTCCAGGGTAATCGGGGTGATCTTTCTGCATACCCATTGCTCTCTATCATATAAGAGGAAAGAAAGTAGATCATCACACACCACTGGGCTCTCCTCCTCCTCCTCCCTCCGTCCCTCCCTCCCTCTTTCTGTAACTCACATTAACCATTTCATGGCACTATTTACTGTTTATATCCATCTTTTCGATGCTTTTAAATTGCATTATAAATTTTTTTTTGCTATTATAACTTTAGAGACCATATATACACAATTTGTTTGGGGGAATCTATTATCTTCTTTTTATGGCCTTTCTGCAAACTGTCCTCATTGAGGATTCATCCTCAGTCTTTACTGGGGTAACAGCCATTACAGGTGTCCCACTCCAGGATTCAGGAACCAGCCCAGATCTTCTGTACAACCTGCTTCTCTGCCTTAATCACCTTCCTTTCTTACATGTAAGTGGATTTTAACCGGTTCAATATTTCCTGTGAAACTAATTAAATGCCAGTTGTTCCAATCAGTTCGTTGTGACGTATTGTGAGGTGTCACACTGGGAATTTCCCTTCTAATTATTTCTGATTGTATTTCCCGTGTTATTGAGCAATTGACTGGTTACCCGTCTTTGCATCACAATTCTGTTCTTGTTGTCTTTAGCTGTCACTGAAGTGAGCTCTCTGAGACACAGGCCCCCTTCACTTTAAACACCCCCCAGAACACCCCTGACAGTCAAGTGCAGAAACGCCTGTCATGTGGCTAAATGTCATGTGCAATATTACATGAACTGTGCAATACTACCCATCATGTGTAATACTGTGTGTGATGTGAAACACTACCTGTGATGTGTAATACTGTGTGTGATGTGAAACACTACCTGTGATGTGTAATAACGCTGTTTTATGTACAAATCACTGCACCAGGTGTGTTTATTTAACTTGTCTGTATATCATATTCTATACAGAATATACAACTTTTTTATTTTCCATGTAATGCACAGGAAATTTCATTGTACTGGAAATGTACAATTACAATAAAGGCATTCTATTCTATTCTATTCTATTCTATTCTATTCTCCGTGGCACCTTAAAAGTCCAGTTACATCTTTATTGTTCCAGTTATACACTCTTGGCCAGAATGGAGTAAAGGCTAATTTATACTTTTGCGTAAAATCTATGCTGTAGGTAGCCATGTACATTGCCACGCAGACACCTACAATGTATATTTGATACAGAAGTATCAGAAGTATATGAGTTTAATAATCTGCCGCAGATATTTGACCTGGAATTCTGTACGCTAGTTGCCAGAAGCAGGTGCAGTAAGCCTGATCTATTGAGCCTGATCTATTGAGCCTGATCTACTGGCCATTTAACGCAGAACTGGCCTGCTAGAGGGATCTCAAGATTGAGATTAGTATGTTCAAATGTCCATTGCAGTGAATACGATGGCTGTCAACACCAAACATTATGGGTCGTGGTGGGTTTGGTGGGTTGGAAAGGTTGAGAAGCCTGTTTTAAATAAAGACACTGTCAAGTGTCAGCATCTCATGCTATTGATCCCTGTTGCTTTAGAACAGGTGCACTAAAGTTGTGTTTGTTTTACTAAACTTGACCTATGCATTTGTGAGGAATACTGCATTTATAATCACTTATAATTATAATGGGAACCTCTGCCAATTCCCCACCGACCCACATGCTATATAGCACTGGACTTTATTACAGATCTTCCTCCCTCAAAAGAACATATGGTCTTATTGGTTGTTGTAGACTGACTTTTTATCCCTTTTTGACCCCTGCCCCCCACCCACGCAATTCACCTGGCAGAATGGCTCTTTAATTAAGTTGTCTATTTCTTTGGTTTCCACACTATATAGTGTCAGATCAAGGTTCACCTTCATGAAGAAAATCCTGTTCCTGTCCGGTGCCTGACTCCAGGTTCCAGGAGCCATCCTGGGTCTTCTGTACAACCTCCTGCTCTGCCCTAATCACTGGCGTCTTGTTAAGTGGATTCACCTGTATGCTATTTCCTGTGAAACTAGTTAATGGCAGTTGATTCTGTTCCTTCATTGTAATATTGTGAGATGAACCACACTGAGCAATTTCCTTCTGTATAATTATGACGATGAAGAATTATGTAGTGATGTTATGTTTATAACCAAGGCAAACTGTCCTCATTGAGGACTCCCCTTCAGTCTTTATTGGGGTAAAAGCCATTACAGGTGTCCCACTCCAGGATTCAGGAACCAGCCCAGATCTTCTGTTGAACCTGCTCCTCTGCCTTAATCACCTTCCTTTCTTAAGTGGATTAACCGGTTCAATATTTCCTTTAAAACTAATTAAATGCCAGTTGTTTCAATCCGTTTGCTGTGAAGTATTGTGTTGGTGTCACACTGGGAATTTGGATGCCAGAGGTTCTGCTTCACCAGGTTGAGCTCCGCCTTTGGGCCTTACCAACAGATGGTCAACCCATGACATCAGGTCGTGTGTCTCACAGACCATGACTGTTACCCTCCTTGCACAGAGAACCAGCCCATTTCTTGTGATTAGTTCCCCCGAAACCCGGTTAGCACACCCCTGACCTCTTTTACATGATCCAGTTTTTCATGCTTGACCCTTTGCCTAAGTGCACCCTGCCGTTCCACTTCAGGCGACAGCACAGAAAAGGTGCCTAATCATCCGACAGCCCCTGAATAACAATCTTACCTGGATGCGTTCAGTAAGGAGTGGTCAGCTTACACTTACACATTGTCCGTGGGACTGTGCCATAGATCAATGCCAAGGTGCCTCCCTACCACATAGTAAGACCTATCACTTCTCTCGTCTGGTGAAGAGAAAACTAGACAGGTATATAGACAAAGCACTTGCTAATGGGTTTAGCAAAGAATTTTGGCTACAAGCTCATTGGAAACCCTTGTGATACACCATCCACTTTGTCCACAGTCTTAGGTTTTTCCTTTGTGGAAAAGAAGGACAAAGGACTCTGTCTATCTGTTGTCTACAGCACTTTAAATGAAGGGTACCACTTTATAATAAGGCTGCCTATTGCCACTTGTAAATGGTAGTAACTCATTAATAAAAAGAAAACAGTGTTATAACTTGTTTAAAATGGTCTATTAATAATTTACAAAGTGTTACAACCTAATTAATAACCAGATTATAAACCATTCATAAACTCTTTATATGGGGAGCCTAATTGTAAAGTGGCACCTAATGAAATTTTCTCATCCGGTGGGCCGCAAACAGCTTCTAAGTGGGCTGCGGAACTGTGGCATGGAAACAGGGTTCGGTCGGAAACGGGCTGCTGCACAGATGCACACCTGATCATTGCCTGGGAAAACAACCAAGGGCCTGAGTCATATAAATGCTATATTGACTTATCGTCATATAAAACTTAAATGACAAGAAAATGAGAACCTTCAATACACTGTCGACAAGGAACATTTCTTGATAGCACACATCAGCCTATCACATCACAGAAACAAATGCAATTCCAACCAATCATATAGTCTTTCACGAATGGACAACCTACCCAAAGCATGGTTGGTTGAATTAGCAGCGCACTACTATTTTCATAGTACTTTGGAAGAAATAAGTGCCCCCTCAGGCGAAGCTTCAGTTGTCAACGACGAAAGCAACAGCTCAGCAGCCACAACATCTTTCATTCAGTAGATATTGTCAACAAACAAGGAACAAAGAAGACAGTACTGAGGCGATACTTTTTGCGGTTTAAAGTCTGACATGCAACAGGCTGGTGCTGTATACTGTAAACTCTGCCCAAAACTTGTGCAAACTAAAACTGCAATCACTGCAAACTTATTTAACCACTTGAAGCACTCTCAGCAGTAGAACATACAGAATGCAAGTGTTTACAGTCTCAAACACTAGCAATTAGGGTTTACCCTTTCACACTGGAGAAATATGGGACAAATCACACCCCTGTACTAGTTAAAAACAGGACACAGCATTTTATTTTTCACTTTGGGATGGGTGGCAACTCAGCAGTGAGGCTGTCAGAGAACAAACCCAACAACTATTCATCCTATCAGCATTTTCTAGTGTTATGCCCTATGACAAATAAAGTTATTCGGGACGGTTGGCAACCCTAGTTGGAGAGGTCATCAAGATGATACGATAAGTCAAGATAAGATGGATGAAAATATTATTCATCAATACTTTGTTCTTTTTTGATGCCCTTCCTAGACTTCACAAGTAGTGTACACTGTGCTGAATGAGACTTTGTGTAAGGACCCTTCTGGCAAATCACTGGGCTCGAAAGCTTTCGTGCTTCAGAGAGCCTCATTTGTCCATTACTGGACACTGTGTTTGGTGAAATAAAATCATGGATTGCTCCGCAAATGGACCTCTGCCTTGTTTATATTAATGCTGCGTGTAACTAATCGATTTTAACTGTGAAAATGTAAGATGTCTCAGAAACCTAAAATCAGCCAATACAACCCACAAAGCATGCTGAGATTCCCTTCATTGATTTGAATATTGAAATGAATCAGCTTGAAGTCTCTGGGAAGCGAGGCCTCGTTTGTCATTGATCACGTGATGTTCCGTTGTGACGCTGTATCGGGAGCACTTGCTGAAGTCAGTCGCCCTCTGGTGGCGACTGAGGTATACAAAAAAATCACTAAGAAAACATTTGAACAATTAAAAAGAATTCCTAATACACTTAACCAGCATAGTTTGCCATAATTGCATTATTCCACTCATGCGACCCGAATTTATTGGCTCTATTATTGTTTATTAGATATCTTATATCCCTGTGTTAGAAATGATCCCTATCATTCCATTCTGTAATACGTACAGCCATAAGTGGAAAAAATGTAGAGTGGGGGGAGGGAGTCCATCTATTTCGTTACGTATCATATTTACCCACACAAGTTAACTTACACCACTTCGAACCAGCAAATTTTAGCGGAATCTCTTGATTTACGGTCTCTAATTAATCAACACCTCGTATCAGTTGTAATTGTCCATTTTCTGTGCAGTTAAGCAGCTGGAGTCTGGTATGGGTGTATAATAACGTACCTGTACATACGCTGGGGGTAACAATCAAAGCCAAAATGCATGAACTGTGCCTGAAGAAAACCCATAAAACATGGAAACAGTCCAAAAAACACTCCCAGCACAGAACTGGCGCAAACCCAGAAGAAAATTGTATAGGCTAACCAAGAATTACTAGAACTATTAATACCCAAAAGTTAGTAGTATATATTTAGTTCAAGATTTACATAATGGATTGTTATCTCAAAAAAGAACATAGATGTTTAAAAGAATGTTTCTGTTCTTCATTTTGATGTTCTTCCTTGACTGACCAGTAGATGGGAGGCTTCTCACACACAATTCAGACCCTCCTTCAGCTGCTGTATACATAGTACAGTAACGGTTTTCAAACATTTCTTTCTCAGGACAGAGATGCGAGTAGCCAGGGGGCTCATTCCAGGCAGCGGATGGCATACGGACGCTGTTTACCCAAAATGGGATGCCAGCTCATTGTAGGGCACACACGCACACACACATACACACACACACGCACACACACACACACACACACACACACACGCACACACACATATGCACGGGCACGTTGGCGTACATATCTAAATGGGGACGTTCCATTCATTTCTATGGGAAAAACCCTAATCCCAATTAATGATGGGCGGCGTTAGGTCCCGAGTATTTTAAGCCCAGCCCGGAGTATTTTAGACCCGATGCCAATTATCCTCCGTCAAAAAGTCCCAGGTGAACTTGACATAGCCCCTGGTCTTTTCAATAGCTAAAAGCTCCCCTGCCCTTAACGCCTACCCAGCCCTACCTTAACCTCAAGTAACCAAACAAAATACAAGTCTTTTGGCCTTTTTACTTTTTTGATTTCTTTCACAGATCTTTATAGAACTGTGGTTAGCCTGAAACCAACAGAAAACCAACTGAAAAATGTTCCCAACAGTAAGGAAGTTTCAGGTTTCACCATAATTTGGGGACATTTTGGCCCCCAAATATGATCTATGCAAAACCACACACACACACTCACAGACAGACATACCCACACACATACACACACACACGTGGACACACACACACGCGCACACACACACACACTCACAGACATACACACACATACATATGCACACACACATACATGTGCACACACACACACAAACTCATAGACAGACATACATGCACACTTGCACACACACACACATGCACACACACAGGTTTGTAATTACATCACCATTCATTTCTATGGGGAAAACTTATCACAACATGAGGACCTTAACCCCTACCCAGCCCTAACCTTAACCATTTTTAGTTATTTGATTGTATGTTTCTTCTAGTCCCTGGGAACAACAATATTAAGGCACATGCGGGAGGTCTGTTTCTGTCTGTCAAGGCGGTTCACCCAAAAATTTGGCCTGGAATCACTAGGATAAATGTCATGGACTGACAGGGAGGTGGAACACTGAGCTGGGCCTGGTCATCCTAGGTAGCTTAATCATAGGCTAATTACCCAACTGGCATGAGAGGAGTAACGCAGGCCTGCAGGGCGCAAAGGGAACGATGCCCATTGTGTGAGTGAAACCAAAACACAACAGTGATTAATCAAATGTTCAGTAAGTTCACAACAAGGGAGTGAGTCCACCCAGGTCTAATCAGTTCCATGGCAGAGTTTAAAAGAGACAACAATAAAAAAATGAAACACAATGCTCCTCTCCAAGAGTGCGCAAAGCAGAGAACATACATCTCTGCCGGTTTCTGTAATTAAATGAGTTTCAGAAACTGGGAGTAATGCAGCGATCACGCAAGCTGTTTGGGTCGATTTCAGACTTGGAGCTTTTCTTAAACCAAAATACAGTCTTTATCAGATGAAAGTGGAGCCGTGTTTCCTCCAATTTTCCTTCTGGAGCCTTTTTTTTTTGGTAAACCCCAGCTTTATTTGCTAATGTCTAACTGCCATTGTCAATCTTGATAGGGGATTCAGTGTAATAGGTGGTTCGTGTTGCTTTTACACAACTACGTAATCACATGTATGCAATTTTAGGAACGCCACGGGAATCTTGGTCAGGCAGATACTATGAAAAACATCTCTGTAGTAATAACTGCAGTGCAGAATAACTGAAAGTAAATAAAGGTGGTGTTGTATTGCCTGCAGGGGGCGGTAATGGCAGCAGTCTGATTAATAATGAAGTATTGGATGGAAGGTGTTGTGTGTGAAGCCATCAGAGAGAGTGACATCACCTCTGCTCAGGGGTGGGTTTGTTGTTTTTGGGGCCTCACTCAAAGAGTAATTTCGGGACCCCCTCAGACGTTTCAAAAACTAAATAAATACAAGTTAAGTCAGAAGATTACTGCTAGCTAGCTGCTTCAGTATCTCCTAAATAAGGAGCATGGTTATTTAAAATTTAGTGTAGTAAGTGTATGTGGCCTACAGGGGACCAAACCTCGACGACTGTGTTGTGGATGGTGCTCAACTCTGCTGGTGCCTCTGCTCTCCCAGTCCAGATCACCAAGCTTCTTCACCAAGCAACATATTTACACTTTTTTGGAAGGAAGAAATGCGAACCAGACAGGAATGAGGTTATCAGAAATCTTAAACAATGTCAGTTTTTTAGCTTCTCACAGTGTCCAATGGCCAATTCTTGGCCTAGCAATCAGAAGGACCTTTAAGATCTGTTTAAGATGAGAAAAATACGTTTTTAATATATAAGCAACTTGGGCGGCTCAGCGACACCTGTCAACATTCCATTTGCTCTGTTCGTCACTTTTTTCTCCCCACTTCCCGGAAAATGGAGATGGATGTTAAAAATAAATGATGGCCAGATAGGTCGATGTTTACTGGGGTGGTCTGGGTGGAAAGGACCTGGGCAGCAGAACAGTCACTGCCCCCGCCCACCTTTGCCCTTCTCCCCAACCAGCTCCAGATCTTTAGTTATACAGCTAGTTATACTGAATCCTCTGCAAGCAGAAGCTTCTTAAAACTTCATCTACATATTTGCCCCTTGTGCCAGTATGTTACCATTCACATGCGCCGTATTACTACACATAACCAGGTTCCAGTTGACATGTATGATCACGTTTCACAAGCTGGGTGTAAAATGAACAGCGAGGTTCAGTCAGGGTTAGCGATGTGAGTCTTTCCTTCTGTTCCTGCCTCCTCCTTGGCATTCAGCATCGCGTGTTTAGTTGCACTTTGCGATTCTCGGGTAACAAAAGACATTGAATTGGATTTCAGGGAAGCTGGAGAGGGCAGAGGGCCAGTGGGGGATGGAGTTAACCTAACGATTGTGCAGCGGGCACAGGAAGTTGGTCTGCATTCAACCATCGAGTAGTAATTTTGTCTAAAGAGTAGCTGCACCGGAACATCCAAGACCGAAGTCTGAGCCGATGATTCATACGTAAATATTTAGTTGTCTATTTAAGGGTTAGGGTCGCATGAGTACCTCGACTATAATAGGGTGCAAAGTGTTGAAATCACACTCATACCATGCACAATTAATTGAGGTGTATATTTGTGTTCTGGATGGATTTATTTGTGTGTGTGCTTTGTATTTTTCATTTATAGTTGTCATGTAGGTCATATGTCCAGTGGAACATAAAGGATTCTCATTGTGTATGCTCCTGATTGAATATCCCCCAAGTCACGTGGTTCTCCTGTCATTTGCTCAAACCTGGAACACTGTGACAATTACAATGTCATTACCCCACCAGGTCACCCTCTCCAGTAGCCGCCTGGGCCAGTGTTGTTGGTGGAGTGTTTCTGAATGAGCTACAAACTCAGGATGAGAGCCCTCAACACACTTGAAATGCCTCTCGAAGTCGTAGCGGATTCTGCCCTGGGAGGGGGACCGACATGCAGCCCAAACGAGTGAGTCTGCAATATCATCACACATAAAGAAACGAACATCTGTTCTCTGTCACAAACCAACACACTGACGTCTAACTTTGGTTTTTAATAAAGGCAGTTTGATTTTCATAAGAAAGACCACCCTCTGGTAATAATTTAGATAAATGGATAGTGACAGTGGACTTAAAGTATAGTTGTATATACAAAGGGTACAACGAATGACTGACCATTGGTGCTTTACCCAACCTTTTGTCTCTAATATATAACATCATTATTCCCATTATTGTATAGAATCATCAGCTCCGGTACGCAGTTTACAGGAAAAAGAACTGCGAGTCTGTCCATCTATTGTCCCGCTCAGGCTTGCAGTGAAAGTGCAAACCATTTAAAAAATCTTATTAATTTATGAGCGTTCCTTTCATAATGCCTCATCTCTCCCATCTGTTTTTTTTAAATCATCTTTACATGCCCAATTGACGTCTAACAATGAAATATGTGCCATTACACTGAAAGCGTTCACAATCTGTATGGGTAAATCCAGACATGCAAACCTGATTTGCCAAATTGCCAGACAAGTGGAAGTATAAATGGCTATAGTTTGTTGTACAAGGTCGGTTATGTTATCTGTCTTTCAGGTTAACGATATGACATGGCGGGGTTAGTGCGTCAGCCCAGGCACCTGAACGAGTTACGGGAATACATTTTTTTTTATTTTGGTCGGTACAACTCTGAGCCCAGGCAAGGCACCTTTGTTTATTTGGTATAGATTTCAATCAAAGTCACTTTCCTGGAGTGGGATCAGCAACACCAGTGAGACACAGAGGTCTTTGAAACCAGCAGCATGTTGACGCGATTAAAGGAGAAGTTTGAAAGTGAGTAAACAGAACAGTGTCCAGAAGGCCTAGAAATGTCGGTGAAATGATCGAGGTTTGCCTAATTTTTTACTGCTTGTAAAAACTTGTGTGGAGATGAACATACAGAGAGTACAATGAAAAAAAAGACAACCTTTGCCAGAAAAGGCTAATGGCAAATGTTTTATTAAGCTAGCCTAAAACTGGCATCTTCTCCACCTTCCCATTGCGGCAGGGGAATAGTGATGACGTCTATCCATGAGTGCTCCTCATGCTAAGCTATGACATAGTAGCTATTTTCCCTTACTTTTGACACTTAGCCTGCCAGTGATGTTAATTGCAGTCCCACCAGATGGGGCAGCATTGAGTATACACATGTGCTTGCATGAGAGCAAGTAAGACAGGGGGTGGAGTCCTACAGAACACATTCACCTATCACCAGACCGCGAAGCCGGGACCTGCCCGTGCAGCGTGATGTAGAAACAAAGGCACTATTTGTCTTAGCAGCAGAGCCTTCCCATCGCAGGCAGATGGGCAGTGCCAACAGCCATTTGGCTACCATTAGCAGCTGGTGTAGCGCTGGCCCGGGTCTCTATGTCCGGCGTGATGAGAGGCGGTCAGGAGATGACAGGAGCGGTCCAAGAACAACCGGAACCAGGACATGCCAGTTTCAACACCTTGAAGGGGCAGCTGAAATAGCACAAATTGCACTTTTATTTCGCGCCTCAACAGAAAGAAGGTGTAGCCAACATCTCGACCCACCATCCTTGACTGCAACAATAACACAGGAACAAATAAAATGATATTGTGAAACTTCTTTTGAGCCAGAATCTTCGAGGTGATAAACAAAAATTACCATTTGCTAATGAGTAAGAGCATCTGATAACTGTTAGATGTTTATTGCTTTGTGGTTACCAAATGTTGCCTGAAAAGGATCCAAGCCCAATTAAGTAAACAAATAAGCATTTACTGACCTCCCATTGACAATGGCTACATCTGTAAGAGATGCCATTCATTATTTATGAAGTTGAGGTGTCAAGTTATTAAGAGAGACATCTGGAAGCTGAGAGGCTGATCAGAGCAGACCGCGCAGCATATCTGTATGCGCTGTGGATTCCAGCGGCACTTCAAAGCGGCCTTGCGTTCTGAACGGTTCCACCGTCTTCGGCTGACAGATCCCGGCGAGATTCCAGCGAGATACCACCTCCCACCAGAGACGCATTGTTGATTTTTATTTTTACACAGCGGAAACATGACTCTCACCGGCCAGAGGGACTCTTTAAGCAGATGCTATGCACTGATTCTGGAGGCCTTGAAGCCAGGAGACCTGTTGATGTTCACTGACTCAAGCAGCTGCGTTTGAAGCCTGGCCAGGGGGGATGGAGTGTTTCAGACCAGGAGCTCATATTTTTACAGAGCAGGGCTTATTCTCTGCCAGTAATCCTCCCAAAACTGGAAAGTACGGGGATATGAGTGACTGTGTTTAAAGTGAGCGTGTTATACCTTTACAGGCTTTTATACGGTGCCATTTCCAAGGAAACAGGCCAACTTAATCCTTTTTCTGTTAATTTACCAGCTGCTACTCACATGCTTCCAGAGCATATAGCTAATACCAATACTTGGTGACAGAAAATATTTAGAAATTAAGCTGCATAATCAAATTTCCAACAATAATTGTTGTAAATTAATTTAAAATTTAGTACGTTTAACTACAGCATTTAGAAATGTAAACGTTTCATACAAAAGTAAATACATTTCATGTATTTTACTTTTACTAAAGTAAAACACTCCAAAGATCTGCTCAAAGACTAAGAATTGCACATGACTGCAGCACATGCTGTCAGGTTTCTGACGTTGTCACTTAATGTAACGTTAGTGGTAGCTGAGAAAGACAGATCATAGCAAACAGACTGAGGCAAATCAAAAAAAGGCAAATAAGCTAAAGCAGCCATTTCATTTAACATACATGGCTGCCCTGTTAATGAGGACCCATTACGTGCTCGGTGATGCTCTGAAATGTGTGCAACGAAACAAAACAGTGAACAAGAGGGAAAAATCTGAGCTTTATTCTGTTGACAACATGTGCTTCTAGATGTAGAATAAATACACAGTTGCTGGAAATCAAAGACAATTTGCTAACAAACACTAACATCTTATCACGTGTTTCTTTGCCATTTAAAGTTACATCAGCAGAATACTTTTATGAGAACGGGTAAACCAGTAATTACACTGAACTTCACGCTCGCACAAGTGTTTATGTGAATTTTCTGGTTCGTGCAAACTGAATAACTGTATTGCTTTAATTCCTTACACATGTAGGCCTATTGGCCACAGGAGTATTGGGGATGTGTCTTTTATATGTCTTATCAAGACCCCTTTCGCGTTTATGCAATGATTAACATCAGCATTTAAGGAAAGAGCCTCGGAAGAGGCCAGACACATCCGTCCCCTTGAAGAAAGTGACAGATGTGGACCACCCTGGCGTGCGACAGCTGGGTGCCCGTTCTTCTAAGCCTCTGGTAATCACAGCTTTCCGGGGGACACGGCGGACAAGCTTCTTAGGATGAGTTAACAGGCCAGAATCGCTGCTTTGTGTTACCAGTGAAAGGGTCCTCTCTCTGTTTTGCCGAGTTGAAAATGTCTCAAACAAAACTGCTACAGCTTTCAATTGCAGTTCACTTTAGTGGACAGTCGTATTTCCTATATCAGCTATTAAACAGAAACATATTTATTTCATTAAAATATAATTTATGTAGCTACGTGTTTCAGGAATGTCTTCTATTTATTTTGTATTTATACCATAAATCCGTAGCTTTGCATTACGCACTTTGATGCGCCTTTTAACTTTGTCTTATTTTGTCCTGTCTAATCCTGTTAGATGTTACAAGTTACTGACTGGAGGGTGAGAGAAGCATTGTACTGATGTAAAAAAAATGTTGGACCTTGAAACAAGCTTTGCTGGGAGGCCTTGCTGAGGCTGACCAGAAGCCTAAGTGATTTGGGAATTCACTGCAAAGCCATAACCTTCCCATCTCTGATGAGTCATTATCATCCTTGAAAAAGCATTTATGTCATGTGTATAACATGGGCGTAGATGTTTACAGCAGATCCCAAAAAGAACTTGAGACTTCACACTGCCTAAATCTATCAAAGACTGCTGTGCCAAAAGCACTCTTTGTGCGGAATATCAGGTTCACATTGCTGTTAACATGCAGACATAGATATATGTCACACAGTTACTCCTAGGCCTGTGCTCCAACTTCCATAGCCCTTTAGCAACAGGAGTAGACATTTTTATTTTTAATCATGTTTAAGTTCCCTTATGGGTGTTGAGGTCTTCTGTGACATCTTGGCTGACATTCTGCAGTTTACCTTCCAGAGCCCGTAACCTTGGTGATGTCTGTGGAGGAAAATCTGGCCAATTGCAGCAGGCGTCAGCCATCCAACGAGTGAAGCTGTCTGACATACTGCAAATGGCAGTGGTCTTGATGTTATCTGAACACTATTATTACTGAACATATCAGTAAGCCAGCAGCCGGCCCCTACAAGTTCAGGGCTTTTCTAAGTCCCTTGTAAGTTTGTTTTTTGACCTCTGCGTGATCTCAGATAACACCTGATGTAGCTTCAGTCACTCTGCATCCGAAGACCACGCTGAGAAGTCGGAGCAATGATGTTTTAAGGCAGAGAATGCCTGTGGATGAGTCCCCTGGTCGCTGACATCGTTTGCAATCCCTTCTGACTGTGGGCCTTTCTCAAAGCATTACCCTCAAAAAAGTAATGTGACATGCCACATTCCATTATGAAGTCATGTGACATGCCACATTCCATTATGAAGTCATGTTCAAATCGTATTGCATTATGAATAAAATTAGGAAAAGTACTGTTTAGTTTATAGTTACAAACATGTTAACAATAACTCTATTCATCAACTGGGAAATCAAGTAATACTTAAAGATCAATAAAATTGTATATTTTATAAATATGAAATATTCATAAACATCATGTATGTATACCTTAACATCCTAACATCCCTTACCAGCTGTAATATACATTGATAACAAACATTATATAATAATAACAAACATTATAATTGTATAATCATGTAATGTTATTAATGTATATTAGAGCTGTTAAGGGATGTTAGGATGTTAAAGCATGCTGCTTATCAATGTTCTATGAATGCATTATGAAAGTGCACTAAATGTTCTATGAATGTATTATGAAAGTGCACTAAATGTTCTATGAATGCATTATGAAGGTGCACTGAATGTTCTATGAATGCATTATACTGTAAAGGTGCACTTAATGTAAAGTGTTACCTAATGTATTGTGCCTTTTTATAAATAATTATAGACACATTTACAGTGCTTTATGAATGCATTATGTTTTTTGTCTTTTTCATATTTGCTGCCATCTTGTCCAGGACTTCCTGGAAGAAGAGATATTATATCTCAATGGAACCTTCCTGGTAAAATAAAGGATAAATAAAAAAAATAAATAAAATAAAAATTATAATGTGTTATGAATGCGTTCATAGATTCTTAGAAACATGGCATTCACAGTAAGTGTTACCCAAAACATTACTGAACCAAATCTGCTGGGAAAAGAGTGTAGG
Source organism: Mormyrops boulengeri (assembly GCA_026781065.1). NCBI lineage: Eukaryota > Metazoa > Chordata > Actinopteri > Osteoglossiformes > Mormyridae > Mormyrops > Mormyrops boulengeri. The sequence goes on along the minus strand of JAODLD010000040.1, from coordinate 6,874,786 downwards.
CACATCTGATCATCAACTGGGAAATCAAGTCATACTTAAAGCACAATAAAATTTTATATTTCATTAAAGTCAATAAAAAACATGAGTCAGCAGAGGCAATTTCAGGTCCAGAAAGTAAAACTCCAGACCATGATTTACTTCCGACCAACCAGTTGAACATAAAGATTCACAGCCACAGAGTACTCGACTGGTTGGTTGGAAGTAAATCATGGTCTGGATTTTTACTTTCTGGATCTGAAATTGCCACCTCTGAGAGTCATTTAGAATGTTCTTCTTTATGGGTCTAACAGCAGACATGAGGTCAGGTACAGTGCCAGTTTCAAGCAGACGATATGCTGTTGAAAATTAGCAGATGCTGTTAATGTTCTCCAGGCAGGAGCACCTGATCTGGATCTCCTGCCACAAACCGTCAGAATGAGAAAGTCCTGCTTTTTGTAGGGAGACACACACAGGAGAGTCAGCAACTTCAAAGGCTTTAATATATAAAAGCTGAACGTAAACAAGAAGCCAGGCCCTTCGAGATCTGGAAGATGACAGAAATCGAATGTGACAGTCAATAAACACTATCAAACTCAGGTGACAGTAAAAAAAAAAATTAAAAATCAAGGTTGGTAGCTCTGTTGGTAACAGTTTAGTTAATGCTGTCATCTAGTATAATATGTTATACATACCTTCATAATCCATTATAATGGTTGGTATAAAAATTAATAAAGCATTACAGCATCTTCTATTCACAGTTATAAGGATATTACAGGTATAGTGTTGATTACGATACTTCATAAGCTCGAATGAAGCTCTCATCTATAATGCACTGTAGATACCTTCATAATGCATTATAATAGTCGGTATAAAAATTAATAAAGCATTACAGCATCTTCTGTTAACAGTCATAAGGCATTATAGTGTTACTGTAGTTGCCATCTTTATTCAGGGTCACCTCAAATACAACAACCTTTTTGAAAAATTTCAGTCTGGTTTTCGCTCTGCCCATAGCACAGAAACAGCTTTGATTAGAGTCACAAATGACTTGCTGATGGCGGCTGATGCTGGCTCACCTTCTCTGCTCGTCCTCCTTGATTTGTCTGCTGCATTCGACACTATTGACCATGATATACTCCTCAATCGGTTACATCACACCATTGGACTAACTGACACTGCTTGGTCTTGGTTTCAGTCTTATCTTACAGACAGAACAGCAGGACCGTGCAGAGATGTTTGAAGGGGCAGGTGCTCAAAGTTAAAAAGGGGCACATAGAACCAGGCTGAATAACAACAACCCACATTCATCA
>JAODLD010000040.1:6848189-6863068 GCA_026781065.1 Mormyrops boulengeri | reverse complement strand
CATTGGCAGACCCTTGAGGGTACAGCCCCAGTGACAAGCAAAGGTACAAATTTGTACCCTTTTTTCTGAGAGTGTAAAAGCGTGCAGGGCAGGTTGACTGGCGAGTCTAAATTGGCCCTGTAGTTGTGTGTGTGCCCTGCGGTGTGTTGGCGACTGCCCAGGGTTGGGTCCTGCCTGTGCCCCTTGTTCCCAGGATAGGCTCCAGTCCCCCCCGCAACCCCAGGTGGGATTAAGTGGTTATGGTGATGGATGGACTTTTACTTTATGATGTAATAAAGATATAGATTGTTCTGATAAGTCAACTGAAACTTCCCTCAAAAGTTAAGCAGTTAATTTAGAAACACTATTCTCTCATACAGCATTGAAAAGGTCAGTACCAGGAGCTCTCAGATGCAGGCTTTTGGTAGGTATGTCAGGTTCTGGTAGATTTCATACTGATTTTTATATTAATTAGCTTTGATTGAGTTCATTATAATCATGACAGACTCTTCAGTGGAGTACAGTTCTGGAGCAATCTTATCCTCAGGATATTCAGGACCTGCAACTGCAAAAGTTCTGTCTTGTGTCATGGGCAGCACTGGGTACAAGGTACAGTAGCAGGAGGCCAGTCCACTACAGAGCAAGTGCACACACACACACACACACACACACACACACACACACACACACACACACACACACACACACACACACACACACACACAAACTATGGACAAGTGTCACTTCACCCAGCTGCCTCTTTCTGGGCTGCAGAAAGAAGCCTATACAGCACGACATTCAAACCCGCATCCCTGGAGGTGTAAGCTAACAGTGCTACCCAGTGAGCCCCCGTACCACCAGCCCTCATACAGCACGCCGATTTTCCACATGAGCCTGTTCATAAAACACATGTTAAGATAGATTAGTTAAACTTATGCTGTTATAGTGTAATTAGTGGACTTCATTACTAAGATCTGACTGAACTACACTGAAACATTACTTAAAAAAAGACAAAGGGCCATATTAAGTACTTTGCATGACCATAATGGTAATGTTTTTGTAAACAAGGAAATGATTCCCATATCGCAGTGCATGTTGAAGATGGTAATAACTGCCATATGATGGAGTGACTTCAGAGAGACCCCGTGGCTAAACTGCAGAAATTCGCAGGCTAGTGCAGGATAAACATGGTGGTAAATGGAAGATACTGTGCGGCACAGGTGCAGCTAGAGTCAGCTGGGGGTCTGAAGTCATACAGTAGCTATATCCTGTTAGTATTAACAGTAGCACCCAATAGGAAAGCCATGTAGCATTGTGCTAAGCTAAAGGAGAATAGTTAAGGGTATCACAACATTGTCTTCCATTATGCATTTCGTAGTACTTACAAGGTTTTTAAATACCGCCGGGAAAGGAAGGATCTAGTTTTGTTTACAAACAAAGCTAACGATTGCGGTTGCGTGCGATGAGTGTAATATTGTAGTTGATGGACCTGGTAGTAATTAATTCATAAATATTCCAGTAGCCTGCCAGCTTGCTCCTGTCTACGCATCAATTTACGGCAGAGCAGAATGTGCCGGACTCTGACACGGGACAATCTGAGCCAGCTTGGCCTATTGATCTATTGCAGTCCTACGGCACCTGAGATCAGACCCTGAGGTCACGAAACCCAAAGCCATGCAAAAATGCCTGGAGAACCGCCTCCTGGTGGCATCAGCAGCGGTTATATTATTCTTTCTTTCTTTTTCCCCATTATTACACGATTCTAAGAGACAATGACATGGTAAGGCAAGATGGCCATCGAATATTAACTTTAACAGAAGTTGGGTAAGTGATCCTCGCTGGTACAGATTAACCTTTTATCGGAGGGGTACGAGAATCTGTTGGAAAGAGACCATATTGAGTAACACAAGTGGTTTAATTTTACAGGGTTCTTTGGTCTAGTCTAGCACTGGTAAACACGCATGGGATAACACGGACGTGTGTTTTTCCTGTACGCTCCTGTCGATTTTTAGGAGAGCCCTCAGACACGTAAGCGGAGGAGGGCTCACAGATGCACACATATGTGTTGCGACAAGCATTTTCATGAATGTCACAGCAAGCCAGCCCGTAAAGGTCAAACACACACCCACTAAAACGCTGTAATCCCGCTTTTCATTTACCTCACTTGCCTCTGGTGAACCGGCGCTGATGAACAAGCTGTATGACTCCAGAGAGGTAGACGACTTGGCTCGGCTCACAACCGGCGAGGATTTCTGGGCCACGTACTGCGAGAAGCGGGTAGACGTGACCCCGACCTGGCCTGCGGTTGACCACGTAGCCACCTCTCCACGGTACTGGCGGTTCAGTGACAGGGCGGGCACCGTGTCATAATCCACGCTGGAAAGCCCGGGTGTGCTGGAGTGAGTGGCCAGGCACGGTGCAACCTGCCTGTTGTGATAATACAGGTCAGCTGACCGTATTTCTATCTGGCTGTGGAGAGACCCGGGGTCGCTGTAGCTGTAAGTTGACCAGGGGCCCTGATCTGCAGTCTGCTGCCCAAAAACATTGCAGATCCCATTTATGGATGCTCCCTCGTTGTCAAAACTCTGTTTGCACTGGAACTGAGAGTGGAGCTGGGTAGGGATTTGGCTCTGAGGACACTGGAGCGACTGGTATTTCTGTGGGGCCTCAGTGTGGATCAGTTTCTCCTGCGGATGGTCATTCCCTCCCATTTGGATCTGCTGGGTGGCCCAGCTGCCATCGATGAACAATTGCTCCCAGTACACAGGCTTCTTCTCTGCAGGAAAAGGCTTGGTGATAATGTGCTGGGCGGGCAAGGCTGATACCAGCGGCCCAAACTGCATGTCACGTTCATTCACATTGCTCAGGACCGGCTGAGTGTTTAGGTGCCACTGCATCTGCTGTGAAAGCTGGAGAATCGGTGCCTGCTCCTGTGGTCTGCTGGACGGATATCCCATGGTCTGGTGAGAAGGGGTGGGACCATCTACCGTGTGCCGAAGGATGGGTATCCCCCGGGAGGTGGCTACCTGGTCATCCTTACTGAGACCTCCCTCTCCAATCTTGCCCTCCAGGGAGTCATGGACGTAAGAGAGGATCTCATCATTGGTCAGCAGGTCATTGAGAGGTGGGATATACTCTGGTTCCATGTCCACACGGATCATCCGCTCATCTAATAGCAGAAGCTTGAGCTCCTCAGCATTCAGGCCCAGGTTCTCCAAAGCGCTGAACAGCTCGGCGTTGGAGCAGTCGTCGGTGCCCTCCAGAGTCAGGGAATCCAGTGTGGACAAGAGCGGGTCAACGTATGACATTTCAAGCCCAGGGCTTGTGGTGCCATTAGGCGAGGCCCTCCAGGTGCCGCTGGCTTCAGCATCAGAAGGTCCCGCGGCCCCGGAACCCAGCTCATTGAAAAGGCTGCTGTGGAAGGTCAGCTTGGGTTGCGAGGCAGGCTGGCACACGTAGACAGACTCGTCCTGCCTCATCATGGCCCCCAGAAGGGAGCTGGGATCCAGGCTCTCTTGGGAACTCCCATCCAGTCGACCCTTCTTGGCCTTGCCGCTCCGGCTCCTGCCCGGGAACGCATGGGCGAATCCCGGGATAGGGCAGCTGGTCTCGTACAGCAAGGCCTCGCCCGTGGCGAAGGTGAAGGGCAGATGCATGGAGCGCTTCCGCAGGTGCTCCCCGCCTTCCTCCTCCCTAGGGGAGGGGCACATGACACTGGTTAGCGTGTGCCAGTGCACATGCATGAACGTGCAGGGTGCGTTTGGCTATGGGCAGAAGGGACGACTTGGGTAGCAGCTTATACTTCACCAAAACATCCAAGGAATATATGTTTTTGCATCATAAAAAGTATATATCTGAGTATTAGTGTAAGTATTAGTATAATTTTGCAGTATAAGAGGTATTTTGAGGCCTCAGATATAATATGTTGTCGAAATAATACATAGTAATATATTAACGGCAAAATTGACAACTAGCAATTATATTTGTACAAATCAGAGAAAATCAGTTAACTAAGTATTTGTTAAAGAACACTGACATGACTCAAAGGTTGGTGTAGCTTAGTTCTTTTATCAAAACCCATGGTGTTGGGATTATTATACTGTGATTTGGTTTAACCCATTTCTGAGGATTTGCTTCAATGACTTCCATCGAGTTGAACCAATGCGTGACTGATGCAGATTAATCTGAATCACTGGCTTTCAAAGCCACATTACGCTCTGGTACAGATACGTGCACCTACACGAGAGGCCTCTGGGTGGCGATGATGTAGTCAGGTTTGCCATTCTTGTACACCAGCCTTGCGTTGGCCTGAACCCACTTCCAGCAGTTGTCCTTGGTGAGCAGTCGGAACACGGTCAGCCCGCTCTCGCCCGTCTTGATCACTGTGAGCGATTTAAGCAAATTACTCCCTGGCAGCGCTACAAAGGGAAAATAGCTATTGCGTACATTCGCCCACACACTCGACTTGCTAACGTTCCCCCCAACCGCCGTCTTCAAAAGGCCAACTGTGTCTTTGGTTGGGCCCCCCGGCTCAAAAGAGCACCATCCAGCTGCCCAGCTTATCCGGAATGGGCTCATTATTTGGGGTCGGTGCAGGTGTGACGCACCAGGACCCCGTCATTTCTACAGGTGACGCTGCCAGTAATGGACTTTGCAGGTGGTTGATGGGCACAGCCGAGCCAGCAGGGGGCGCCTCGCGCTAACCAAGATACCCCGGGGGAAACGCTGAGAGTGGAAGCAATTGCCATGAGCCCCCGGCCGTGCCTCCGCTGCTCCTGGGAAAGGGCTGGGTGCTGGCGTTGAGTTCAGCAGCTTACATGCAAACAGGGAGCTCTACTGCTAAAGAGCCTCACACCACATCAGAGACAAACAGGTACTTTCCCGGTGAAAGATATTCTCATCCCTTGACAAGAAACATGGAAATTCAATCCAGTTTAATTGAGAAAATAACATAAAATCTCTTTCTCTTTCACAAACAGCCATATCTTCCTATATTTATGTTCTTCTCTTTATTCAGGTCACCCAGTATCTTCCTATTCTAAATTCCCCTTCCCTAATTCGCTGTCATTTGCCTCAAGCCATTAGCTCTTTTAGGGTCATTATTACACTACACCGATTACCCACTTCCTGTGCCGGGCTTCTTGCTGACACAGGATGTATCTGTGTGACTGCCTATCGATGCCCACATTCCCAGAGTAACTGTAACTAGCGGTTCGCTCAGCAAGCAGGAAGCAACATCATTTCTGTTTGCGTTCCTGGACACATTACCATCGGCCCCTTTGTGGAGCGGCTGACTCCCACCAATGCACAGAGCAGTTAAACGTAGAGACTTCTGGGGTACGAGCAGGGCTGGACTGGCCATCTGGCAGACCAGGCATTTTCCCAGTGGGCTGGTAAAATTCATCATGGCACTCGCCAGTGCTAGGCAAAAATTACCGTAGGGGTCTCTGAAGTCCAGGGCTGAAATTTAATCCAGTCCAGCCCTAGTTTTACCTCCTAATCGAAACACTGCTGTCCCTATGTCTTTAAAGGATTTTGCAGATGGCAACACAGAACAAAGTGTCAATCTGTTTAGCCTCAATTATTTAACGGCTCTAATTGCCATCTGATAAGTTAATTATCACTCGTGGTCACTCTGTCTTGAAGAGGCAGGCCTGTAACAGAAGATCATCTCACTCCGGACGTGGTTCTCGGCGCAGTGCAGCATGTCAGCCGCATGGATGAACTGATATCCTGAACCTCGAACCCGGAGCTCTGCCTCAGTGTAGCCCAGGACAACCTTGCCCCTGTGACACAGAATGGAGGCCATTATATAAAAAAATAAGAGCAGAAATATGAAAAATAATAATAGAAACCCACAGTAATACTAAGGAAAATAAAATGAGCAATAGTCATATAATTATTGCTGTAGCAATATGGTCACATAATTATATATCAATAAAACCAGCTGTGACGATTTTGATTACTTGGCATCACAGGCCATGGGGGTGAAGTCCAGCTTGTGCTTGGTTCTGAAGATCATGTTCTTGGTCCTGATCTCCAGTATGGAGAGTGGCTGCAGGGGCATTGCTATGGCGAACAGGGCCAGCTGAGGGGGCACTTGGTATCCGCCTTCTGATGCCTGGTTCTGCCCATGGAGGAACTTCAGTCTGCCCTGCAATTTCAGGGCCTGGGGATGAAGAGCAAGACAACAGCCATGCTTCCTGTTAGCGGAAGGTGTAGAGAAGGGTTCCCCAGTTCTGGTCCTGAAGGGCCAGAATCCAGAACAGTTTGCAGATTTCCTTGCTGAAACACACCTACTGAACCTGGTACGTAGCTGAATAAGATGTGTTTGAGCATGGAAATATACAAACTGTGCTGGATTCTGGCCTCCAGGACTCGAGTTGGGTAACCCTGGTGTAGTGTTTCATCTCTACGAATCACACTACATTAGCATCGCTTCCCAGCCAACAAAACAAATACCAGAAGAAGAAAAAAATGCGTCAATCAATCAACTGATTAATTAAGAACTTAGAACCTAGACTTTTATGATCATGTGACACCCTACTTTACTTGACACAGACAGTTCATCATTTAGGAGTATAAAATCATGACAGATCATGTCCCAGATGCAATTTTTCCACAATATATTTATCAGATAACAGGGGAGTGTTCCACAAAACAAGATTTCTCAGTTAGCTGAATAATTTAAGCCAGAAGTCATGATCATCCACTGAGGGAGGAGGTAGGTAAGGAAAATTCCAGTTGAACAGTCTTGACTTCTGGGTTAAATTATCCAGCTAACCATGAAATCTTGTTTTGTGGAACACCCCATTGGTCGATCAGGCTGTGAGATTTACTGGTGACTGTTATGACATCAGCCCTGGTGCAGCCAGGTAAAAAAAAAAGAGAGCGAAAAAGCAGGTTCATCCCCTGGTACCTTAAAGGCTATAGCAGGGACACGCAGGCTTAACTCTGGCGCACAACGACAAGTCTATTCTGCAGCAAACGTGGCATTAATATGCACCCCTCAGTGTGTAGCAGGTGCTGGGCGGTGAGCACCGCCCTAGGCAGAGGTTCTCAAATGCAGGCCTTTTTGATCTTCTAAGTCCTGACGCTAGAGTGGGCCAGCTCTGCTTCAGCCGTGATTAAGCCTGAGACTGTGAAGTCTAAAATAGGCAAGCAGAGATCCAACGATTCCATTACAACACAACTGCACTTTCCATGTGGGCCGCGTCCCAATATAACACTAGTTTTAGGAATCTTTCAGTCAAGTTGTTACTGTAAATCACCTGTTTTTATATGACCCGACTGCCACTAAAAATCTTGAGAGCTTTTTGTAAGTGTGAAATTCATGTGCGATTTGTGTGAAGTGTCTGTCTCATGTAGCTGCTTTCCACAGACAGGCACCCACACACACACACACACACACACACAAATATGGACACACGGCTGACAAACCCAGAGAGTACGGAGCAGCCGATCCAGATTCTGACGCCCAGCTTGATGATGGTGCTTGGTAGCTGCGTACTATGCTAAGGGTGTTTGTGTCTTATAAACATTTCAGAGCAGTCACCTGCCTCCCTTTTGTGTTTGTGATGCTTTTAAAAGTCGTCTTGAAAGCGGATACCACAAATCCTTCAGTATGAGGCCCCCGCCTCGCTACCCCTCTGGAAGTGCCAGGCCCTCTAATTGTGAGCGTTAGCTTTTTTGACAGGCACGGCAGACTGAGCCAGGAATGCGGTCGGTTCTGCGAGGCAGAGCGTATCCGGTTTCCCCCAGCGTCCGAATCGGGGCTGAGCTCAGCGCGGGAACCCAAGGAGCAGGAAAACAAAAAACCAAAACCAAGATGAAATGGAGAGTCCGCGGTTTCTGATGAATCTGAAATGCGCTCGCGAGCGGCCACAGAAAGGAACCCGGCCCGAACGGGCACCGACACAAGGGCGCAGGGGAAAAACAGAATGGCAGAGATTTGTCAGCGTACGAGGGATGAAACGTTAAAGCGGTGCGACGCACCATCTTGCTCTCATTCTGCATAACTCATGGAAGACTTGCGCCATAAAGAGAGCCGGTCAAAGGAATACTTTACCAATTCGGTAATTGTCATTCACAATTTTCAAATCCCCTTCATCCAAAACATGCCCGACAACAAAGGACTTATTTTATTTTGCTAACGGGGGCTTGATGCCATGCCTTAAACCGGCGCCCTCAAGCTGATTTGATTAACGTAATGACCCCGTGTTTATGACTGCTGTGTGATGTCGAGGACCTCTTCGACGTCATGCCCATGAGCACAACCGAGTTCGAGCCCTTTAAGTAGAGTTTCAGCAGCATGGAAAATGTTACAGAACTACTGTGTGCATCAATAACACATACACTATTCAATATGATTAGATGGGAATGGTGAGCGTCGTCTGCCTTCTCGCGTGGGTCCGAGCTTCTTGGACCCATGACCTGCTCCCTTTACTCCTTTCTCTTAAGGGGTTTTGATGCTGTAGTGGACACAATAAGAATGGAATGTGTAGAGTAATGGAAAAACTAAGCTAAACGAACCGGCCAAGGGCTGATCTTATGGCCATTGCAAAAAGCCTCCTAAGATTCCGGGTTTCCCTCGGGCTTTCCCTTAGCGATATACGGTGTGCAATCAAGGCTACCCTGTTTAGCCGATGAGTCGCACAGCCACCGCCATCCTCGCTACACCCTTCCTACATGCATTTTGGGTGAAAGGGAATCTCACAGCGCCCCCTGTTGGAAGGGCATTGGCTGGTTTTTATTTTTGCCTATCATCCCCCCACATTCTCCGTAAAGTGCGCCCGTTTAAAGCCCTCGTTTGTGCTGCCAACCACACGGAAACACTCCACTGCACGTGCGCCTCACTGAAAAGCTCATTAATGGTTTTAAAAGAAAGAAAGATATTTATAAGAACGATTTTTAGAAAATATCGACTTCTTTCCATTTTGTCTACTAAATGTTGCTGTAAATAACGGCAAAAAGGCAAAAGAAGGCCAAACTTTGACCGTTCCTGGTGCCTTTTAAAGTGGTGCGATTAAATGTTTATGAGTTTTATAAGTTTACTTCAGCCATTTTTTTATTAGGTCCAAAGCAAGTGTTGACTTGGCTAATCTATAAATACGGCATTAAGTTGGTCCTTCTGTGTCACACGGCACTCCGCACAATCCAAACTATGCGCCGCCACGCCCGCTGACAGCCTTTGATGTCGATCCGTTAAAAAAACAGCAACTCAGATGGCCTGAAGGCCTCCAGGCCGCTACAGAAAGCCCGTCCCGACAAGCTCGGCGGCTTTATTCGCTTTTGCGGTTCTGCACCACGGGCCTCGTGATGATCAATAAATTTGAGTAAGACGTGGGTCTGGCTATGGAAATGAGAGCAGCTCCGGGCGCGCTGCCATTGCCTCCGGTACGCTCGTGCAGTGGTTGCCATGGGAACACAGGGGACAGCTCAGTCCTGTTGTCCCGAGGAGGTTCTCACACTCCCGTGTCAGGATTACCTGTCCTTTCCCCATGACCCTGCTGCCCCTTTAATGCGGATTACCTGTGTCTGATCTCTCGGGGGTCTGCTGGGACACCACATCTCATTAGCGGCAATGAGGGGACGGGGTCACCTGTGTGGAGGGGGTGGGCAGTGGCAGGCTGGGTCTAGCCTGAGAAAGCCAGGCTTCTCAGGACACCCATATTGACTGTCATTGGCCCCATGAAGCCTTGCTCTGCACAGGGTGGTCATGGTAGTCCTGCAGCTCTAAGGGGTGCAGCAGCAGAGTTTACCTCCACTCAAACCATGCATTTGCATGGGCCCCTGAGGTTTGGGGGCCCCCTGTTGGCCACAAACAGTCACTACACTAAATATTAAATAAATGCATTCCTTATTAAGGAGATGCTGAAGCAGCATGCTCTGCTAATCAGCTAACAAGTTACAAGCTTCTGAATCTACACACTACACACTGGCTATTTATTTAGTTTTTTAAACGTCTGGGGGGGGGGTCTTTTTGAGTGGGGCCCCAGAAACAACAAACCTGCCTCTTTTTCAATCACAAAGGTCCTGTGTATTGTGGTGGCACGCACACAAACTGGTATGCAGCAAGCACACAAACTGGTATGCAGCAAGCACACAAACTGCTATGCAGCACGCACACAAACCAATGTGACCGATGTGCAGCACACAGAAACCTGTGTGCAGCTCCCGCACAAACCTGTGGCAAAACATACAAGGCTGGATCTTAAAAGGACCCAAAAGTTAACAGAGCTAGTTTGAGAAAAAAAATCCACACAGACTATAGAGGTATTACAGCAAAAATGCTACATAAAATGTAATATGAAATCTGAGATTAACTAGGGAGACACCGCCGCGGTTACATGTAAATTTCTACAAAAGTGGTAAACCATCACTGTTTATCCCTACTGGCATAATTTCGCACATGAAACTAGGGCCCATTATTTGGTTAGGAGTATTCCACATACAAATATGGAGGAGGTAATGTTCATTGTTGAGGTTTTGGCTGGTTAGTGTTAATAACTAAGGGCGTTCTCTCCATCATAGCCTTAAATTACCCCAGTTCCGGGCCAGGGTTTGGAGAAGAATGAGGAGGCACGTACCAGGAAGCCAGAGGAGTTGTCGAGAAGACAGCGGAAGCGACACACGAAGCTTCTCTCCAAGAAGGAGGAATTTTCCGGGGGTAGCTGATCCGGGGTGTAGGTGCAGATGGGGGAACTGGTGACTGGGTCTTCATCTGAGGAAGAAGATATAAAATGACCTCTAGGGTGCCTTTTTTTCCTCAATCCCTTTTATTTCATTTTAGCACCGTCAGCTCCTCAACGCCCACCCTGTAGACAACTAGTTATATTTTATTCCTTTCCAGATGCTTTTATCCATTACACATTTCCATTGTACATTTTTAAGAAAGCTGGGTCAGACAGTTCCTGGGGTACTTGGGTTAAGGGCCTTGCTCAGGGGCCCAATGGTGAAATCACTCTGCCAACCCTGGGATTCAAACCAGCAACCTTCTGATCACAGCCTCCTATCCTGCTGAGCTACATGTGGCTCTCTAGTTACCTGATCATGGAAATTGTGCTGACCCTGGACAACGAACATGTCCCCAAATGGAATAAGAGGCTGGTGAGACCCTCTCCTGGTTGAGACCTGGGCTCCCCCCAGTGAGGGTTCTGGGTCCGCTGGCTGCTCTGGTGCCCTGCTGTGCCACCGTCTGGCCCCATCGTGTGTGACCGCCATCATGTGTGACCATCATTGGCTGTGACCATCATCGCGTGTGACCACCATCGCCTGTGACCATCATCGCGTGTGACCACCATCGCCTCTGACCGCCATTGCCAGTGAATGCCATCATGTGTGCCTGCCATTGGCGCCCCCTTCCTATTAATTAAAGCAGACATCCGTCTGCACGATGCCCCCCCAGCTGGGGATCTTCATGTAAAGGTCACACATATCTATTCATTTTTGTCGGGTGTCACATTAGTGACTCTGATGGTAAACTTGGTGCAATGGTGCTGAAGCCAACAAAGTGTGTGGCAGATACATGGTCACCAGCTGGGAGACTCCAATCCACATTTGGATCGGAACACAATAGATCGATTCCCCCCGCTCAGCCTTTTTTTGGATGCAATAGAGCTTGCCCTTGTGTTGCTGATGGAATTTGGCCCTCGGGGAAAAATTGTTGTGGACCCCTGCACTAGATCAACTGGATTCTGCTACACAGAACACATCTTAGTGTTACACCAGATCAGGGCCATGAAATATCTCATTCCATCGTGACGGCAACTTGATCCTTATGAGAAGTAATATTTACGAACACGATACTGTTATGTGATGTGAATTTTGTCAACTGGAAATGATCAATGAGGAGGATGAGGGTTGAGACTCGAATGGGAAATGATAGTGTTCACCGCCACTCAAACCACGCATTAGTGTGGGCCCCCTGACAACCACAAACAGTCACTACACTAAGTATAAAATAGATGCATTCCTTATTTAGAAAGTGCTGAAGCAGTATTGTTTGGAAAGGTGCCGTAGGCATGCTCTGTACTGAAAAATCTTAATGTTGCTTGAGTCAGATGCTCTTCGGTATCAAGGAAAAAGATTCCATGAAACAAAACAGAAAACGTCTTCCAACCAAGGCACTCCTTACGTTAAAATGTCATTATCATAGTGACATGTCCTAACTGGACCCACGCGTAGTGGCTCGTGCCTTCTTCAGGGTATAAGGAGTGCCTTGGTTTGGAGAATTTTTCTCTTCTGTTTCATGGATGCTGAAGCAGAATGTTCTGCCAACCAACCAGACCTTCTGACTCTACTCCCTGGCTATTTATTTCGCTAAGGTGACTTTTTGAGTGGGGTCCCTGCATTCGTTGCATCTTCTGGGGACAGGGAGGGCTGGTAGGGGTGGCGGCTCTCACCTGACTGGTCTTGCTGGGCCACTGACGGAGAATTCAAAGCCCAGTGTAGGTTTCTCCTGAACTCCTGCTGGTCCTCAGTGTGGATGAGCCCAAACACACTCTGGTGCATGATGTCCGTCTGAGACAGGAAGGAGAGGCGGCAGCCGCCCAGGTCATTTCAGGGAGGCTACGTCACCCCCCACTAATGCTCAGGTCATTTCAGGGAGGCTACGTCACCCCCCACTAATGCTCAGGTCATTTCAGGGAGGCTACGTCACCCCCACTAATGCCCAGGTCATTTCAGGGAGGCTATGTCACCCCCCCCACTAATGCTCAGGTCATTTCAGGGAGGCTATGTCACCCCCCCCCACTAATGCTCAGGTCATTTCAGGGAGGCTATGTCACCCCCACTAATGCCCAGGTCAGCGCAAATCACACATAACACACTACTGCCATCATTTTTCATTATTATTTATCTTAACAGTTTGTGACAATGCGTTAAATTATAGGAATCTGTAATTATCTGCTCTTTTAACTAATGGTTGCATGTTTTAACTAATGTTATTACAGGATGAACTCCTGAAACTACTTTTGCCCCTTAATTATTTACTACCATATACTGGTTTGTGATGTTATTAGGAACTACTGTACTGTTACATGACCTTTATGTAGTATTTGCTATACCAGATTCTCTGTTTGGGATGCTGTCAACTTCACATAGTAAAACATAAAATATAACAGCCTCATTAGCCTCTAGTTTCTCTCAAATCGCTAAAGATGAAACCATTGATCGAGCTACTTGCAAGGCTTGATCTTTGCTAAATCCTGTGTAGGCCAGCTCTGCTGGCTTCCAGCTTGCCCCCCCCGGAGATACAGCAGAAAATGGGTGAGAGCGCTAATCGTCTAACTTAGTTTCCCCTCCCACTGACATCATTTCAGTATCAAAAACATGTGCATCAACATAAACGTTCTAATTCATCACAGCGTCAATATTTGGCGCACTGGGAGCCTGGCGAGTTTGAGTCTGTAAATATTATTTCAGAAGATCATGGCTGTCACTGTAAATAAATCGTCGTTTAACCAAAAAAATTGGGCTGATGGGGATTATCCCCTTCTTCACCAATTACACAAATTTATTACAGCACTTTGGGGTGCGCTTTCCAAATCCAGAGTGAGCTGCGAGTTGATAAAGGCGTATTTCTGCGTGCACACGTGCGCGTGCATGTAGATAACCACGCGGACTGGAGGAAATGTGCAGGCTTAAGTTTGTGAGGCCGCCTCATCATACCCTAGAACATGGTGCCCAACCTAGGCTATTCTAATTAAACATTCAGCTGTATAAATAGGGTCAAATTTACTGTATAAATGGGGAAAAGCAATGCACTGCTTTGAATAAAAACCTATGGCAACCAAAGTCAGAATTATAATGATGTATGTCAAGTCATTATATTTATAAAACACACAAGTGTTTACCAAAGTGCTGTACAACACAGTAAGTAGACACTATACATAAAATCCTACCATAAAATTTACAATATTAAATCCAGTAATAACATTCACTACACATAGAATCCAACAATAAATCCAATCTAATGATGACATGTAACACTAACATTCAGGATGCAAAAGCCAACGAATAAAAATAAGTAATTTATCTGGATTTAAAAACCGGGATTGGAGCTGATGTATTCTCAAATGGAAGACTGTTCCAGAGGCACGGTCACCGTTAGATTTTAACCGAAACCGTGGAACTGACAGAGGAGACTGATATGAAGTGGACCTATGTAAAGCAAGAGGGACATTTGGTAATCAAGATCAGTCACTGTCCTATACATCTGTAAGTGAATTATAAAACAACCGTATTATAAGCCCACGTCGCAGACCAAAATATATTTCATTAACCTGAGTCTGGAACCTGTTAGTCGGCATGTTCTGTTCAAGAGCTACTGTACTGGCAAACTACCATATTATTTTCTACAGTGTATACATCTCCCCAAGATCGCAGTTTCACACAAAGCGATTGAATGATTGACTTTACCAGGTGATGACATTCAGAAGACGCGACTCCACTCCAACAGGTGACAGGTGTGTAAACACGTAATGCAAAAGGCAAATGACACAAAACTAGGGCCTTATTTTTACCAAGCACAGAAGAAGGCTATGTATTTGCAAACAAATGGAGGAATAATTAATTGTATAGCGAATATCAACACACTGAAGTTATTACACTGGCTGTGCACAGAAAGATATTTCTGCATATGATACAGGTGAAATGAACTGATCAGCTCGATGTTGCAGTTGAAAAGCTGACCAATAAATGACCTGAGGCAGCAGACTACATATGGGCCGGATCAGGGGGGCAGGATGAGGACCTAATTGCGTGAGGCAGCCAGCGATTACCCCATTACCTGATGGAATCCCAGGTAATCCTGGATGGTGTGAGAGGTGTAGAATATGATCCCCTCTGACGTGACAACCAGCACAAAGCCATTCAGGGCCTGTAAAAGAGGGAGGGTG
>JAODLD010000040.1:6824424-6845067 GCA_026781065.1 Mormyrops boulengeri | reverse complement strand
GCATAAATGCCACCCCCCCCCCCCCCCCCAAAACAACTTTAAACAAGGTATGAACTTACACATTTCCAGATCCTGCCTATTACCTCTCACATAAACATCACAGAATGACTAATATCGGTTTATTTAGACATTACGTCTTCTTGTTTATTTACCAGGTCCCTCAAACTTCCTTTACTTACGATGAGCCAAGAGTCCTCAGCTTATCAGTCACACTTCCTCTAAACAGCAGACAGGAGAAGAATTTCACTTGGAGGTACTTCAGCTCATCCAAAATAGATCAGGCGGATGACGTACTGGCCTGCAAATTAAATTACGCTTGAAGGAACGTCTAAACCGAAAGAGACTGTGTTGACCCGCTTGTGTAACGAGATCTCCAGAACTTCCTTATTAAGGAGCTCAGGTAAAAGTTCAGACTGAGCAATTATGTTGTTATGGACAGCAAGGACAACATTTTGAAAGAACATATGGAGAAGAAGTTGACTAACTGCTCTCCTGGATTTCTCACAGGGCTGGTGGTCTGTTCCCAGGCTGCGTGGAAACCGGAGGCTATGGCTCAGATTGCCTGTGGCTTCTGCCCCATCTCCGGGATTGGCTGTGGTACAGTCTGCTCTTCAATATTCATCACGCAACCCGCCATTATAAACTTCCTAGCAAAGCTGGTTTGGCTTTCGTAGCCACTCTATTTTTGATCACGGTTGAAAAATGCTTGTGTTCCATCTCTGCTGCGCTCAGATCCCCTCAACCTCACGCTTTGTGTTTTATTTATGTGATGGAAGCAGCCTTCCAGATGGGCCTGAGGTCAATGAGGGGGATGGATATGCAGAGAGCGGGCATATGTGTGTTTGTATATGGGTGGGGAAAATGTGAGCCAATGGGCACCTGCGATTCATTTGGACACACCCCCTAAGGTAAACTTATGCTCTGGCCCACTTCTACTAACCTGCAGCAAGAGCTCCCCCTCAGGCATCCGGCTGTCGGCCAATCCCGTGGGCTTTTGGTTCTTGCGTTTACTGACGTTGTCCTTCACTCCATTGGAAGTGTGGTTCTTCAGGGTCACTAAAAAGCAAAAGCAGGGAAGAGAGCTGGCTTTCATGCCTGAATAAGCCGCCGCAGCGGGTGATCGTCATGACATGATACAGCACACCAAAACATGGCATGACCCAACTTCAAGCAGGGACATCTATTTTATAACTTAGCCAAATCAAAATTGTAGATGACCTATTCGTTATCTCGCTGACAATTGCTGCTGTTGGCCCAATGCACCCCGCCCTCTGTCCGCGTGCCACGGATGCGAGTAACAGGCCATCTCGGTCAGCCCCAGGCATTGCCTTGTTATTTTTAAGCACTACTGATGCGTTTGCAAACACACATTATGAGCGAGCAGTGAGCCGGTGAGCCAGAGAATACAGACTCGCAGGGAAAGAAAAAGCTGAGGGGGGCGGGGGGCATTTCCCCAACCATTAAAGTCACAAGGCGGCTCTCGGGGCCCTGAACTGAGGAGTTTTAACCCATTTAACCACTAACTTGCTGTTCAAAGTGCACCCAGAGCAAATTAAATTAGCAACAGTCACACCTTGCTTATGTGAACATGCCATTACCCAGAAGGCTTTGCTGCGAGCACACGGCACGCTGGAGTAGAACACATAAAACTGAAGGTGTCATGTACTATAAGAAGATTATGGGGCTGCACTTTCAATCCATGTACAGATCTGGGAGGGACCTTGCGAAAAAGGCCATGTTTGACATACGAGTTGCGGTGCATCCTCTGCCTTACAGATTTATGGTCTGGCATCCCTACATGGTTTGTCCATCCTGTGACATCATGACAGGCTGTGTTTTGTGGAAGGAGGGGACCAGTGCTCTCCCTCAGGACCAACTTTCTTGTTTAAAATGATCTGGTTTTAATGGTGAGCCGATCCAAACCAAACCAAACCAAGGCCTGTGTTCGTCTAACACCATCCCCACGAGGCTTTCTCAAAAGAGTCATATTATCAAACACTTATGCTGCATTCCTCTAGGATAATGATCTTTTTTATGACTGTAAAGAAAATTCTGGTAGGAATAATTATATTAGCTATGATATTAAACCCCTCCCTAATACACCAACACAGAGTGTCACACAGATACCTCAGGATAACCAGCTGTCAGATTAGCTCAAGCTCACTTTAATTTCCTGCCAAAAGTATTTTGTTTTAAACTGGGAGTAATGGGATCTCATGGTGTGATCTCCGAGGAGGCCTGGAGCTCCTCCTGGGCCCTGGTGCTGTGCGGACCTGGCCTGCTTGCCAGAGGTTCTGTCGAAAGACCAACTAGGCCGCAGAACTGGACCCACTGCCCCGTTACTCACAGCTAAAGAGCTAGGGAAAAAACAGCCATTTTCAGCCATGAGGCGCCAATCAGCATCAGCACCAATTTGTCCATCGACAACCATAGCATTAGTTTAGATTCATTTGCTATAGATTCAAGATTCTTCATGTGCCTTTTGCACGTGAGTACATAGGAATCCTTATTCACTCCATACAGACAGTAACATGAAGTAGGATTATACAGCACAAAACCAGACAAAGGCACTCACAAAATGCCAAAGCAGACAAATGACTAGGAACCGCAGAGGTAATAATAATAGCAATGTTAGAATTCAGCTTTCCACAGATTCATACTCTTTCACTTAGGGACTGTTCCATTACAAATAGGGAAAGAAAACACCAATGTCTTTAATTGTTTTGCCCAACTGGCTGCTTGATTGAGGCAGACTTTTATTAAATGAAATAGAGCTTTGTACAGGTGTATTGGAATGTGTTCGTTTTTGCATATCCCATCATGTTCTCCTTTCTTAGGCACACACATATTTATAGAGCTGAGAGTGAAGCTTGGGGTTTGAGCACAGGGTCAGCCGTCCATCCAGCACCCCCGGAGCATTTTTTTGGGGTTAAAGGCCTTTCTCAGGGCCAAACTGGTGACCTTCCGATCACAAACACAGAGGCCCAACCTGCTGAGCCGCACACACAAGCCGATGTAGTCGGCAGAATCCAACGGACCAAAATGTGATCGGACAGGAGGCCTGGAGGACTCTCTTCCCTTCAGACTCGAAAGGTCGGGCACGTCTGTCTTGTGCGGGAAGTGGAATAGTGTGCGACGGCAGGAAGGTCACATAAAGGCGCGACGTCACAGCGACAAACTCCGGGGACCTGGAGGAGATAAGTGCATACGGACACAGGCGGCTTCCTTTCAACGCCACAGAAGAGCCTGGGGCCCTGTCCGTATCTCCACACTCTCTCAAGACCTGCCATCCATCATCTATTCAGCTACCAGAGAGACACACTCAAGCGATAAAAGGAGGTGCCAGCAGAAGCGTGAGCCTTGGGTGTGTGCGTAAGGGCAAACCTGCAGCTCCTCACAATATTCAGTATAGCCGATACAGTTTGCAGAGCACCGGACTCACGATGGTCAGTATAGCCGATACAGTTAGCAGAGCACCGGACTCACGATAGTCAGTACAGCCGATATAGTTAGCAGAGCACTGGACTCATGATGTTCAGTACAATTGATATACTTCAATTGTGAGCCACCCAACCTTTATCCCAGCCCCGGTACCCATGTCAGCTAAGGGCATTACTTTCCATAAACCGATCACAGAGGTTTGAATATCAACATGCATGCAGACCACATATGAAGCCATCATCAGACCTTCGTGCTCTGTGGTTGTGCCAAAGACAGTCGACCCCATGGGGGGGGGGGGTGTAGCACAACCAAACATGCCTAAACAATCACACAACAGACACTCCGATAACCTATTTTACATTTAGATAAAAGCAGGTTGCAGAAGCTCTGTGCTCCATAGTTCATAAAATGCTAATATACCAAATGATACAGGAACCCTAACAGCCTAAAACCATGCGATGCTCTGCATATTTCCATATATGCTAAACATCTGAATGCCAGAAGTCTGCTATGTGTGCATGTTCATTTCAATTTATGCAGCATTTGCCACAAACTAAAGGACAACAATACAAAAAAAAAAACGATAGCTGCAGACCACATATTCCAGCTGGGACTTCTCCATTCATTCTTCTGGCGGCTTTTTTCTGCAGTCGGACTCACACATGTCCTGACACAATAAATAATTTTCCACACAATATTTCCTCGTTCTGCCTGGAAATGATTAAGCCTTGTTTTGCCTTAAAAAAAAGTCTGTGGTGGCGAAAGCCGCAACAAATAGGGGAAAAGGGACGGATGCAAGACTTACTGTTCCTCGTTCTGAATGTTCAGTTTCTTTAGTTTTTTTTGGGCTGGGGAGGAAGGTTTACGGGCTTTTTACAAGCCTCTCACGAGTCCTGACCATCACAACAGAAAAAAGTTAGCACCATATGGACAACACAACCTAAATTTATGCATATGTGACAGGTCGAAGTATTGGGTATTGCTTTTCATATGAAGGTGCATACCTAATTACTTTAATTAGGGTTTATTGGTCTGATGGCTTTTAGATTGGGGGGGGGCGGAGCTAGTTGATGCCATATAAGAGCGTGGGAGAATTAGTTCAACAGATACGTTTTGCTGACGTTTACGTGGTACCAGGAAGTGCAGTTTCCACCTTGGTGGTGTGGTCGTGCAGCTGCTTAATTAAGGCATCCCGAGTAAAGGCATTGTCCATCATTAAGCGCACCCAGCTTGTGCCACGTTGGGGGTATATCGGTCATCGGGTGCCTCCATTTTGCAGATTCGGTGTTTGGCGAGTGAGCAAGCCTGCGGAGCTTGCAGTGTTCCCTTCCCTCTGCTCTCAGGGCAGTGCTTTCAGCGTGTTGGTTTGCCTGCATATGGCAGCGGGAGTGTTCGTTACTCCCTTGCTTTCCATCTTGCAATCCCTGTCGATTCTGCTGCTTTGTTTACATCGAAGTTTCGTCGCTTTGTTTGGTGGCCCTTCCGAAGGTGTAATTGGGAGGATCGCAATCAGTTAAATTGCCCCTTCGGTCGTGTGTCGGCGGTGGGGCAGTATCTTTCCTTTTTCTTATTTATTTAATGTTTCGTTTTTATTGTACAGGAGCAGCGGGGTTGAAGTGGCCAGCAGGCTGAGTTGTAGGAGGTGAAGGGTTTTCTTGGTGTCGCGCTGGTTTCTGCTAGAAGTGTGTTCACGAGTGGTGTGTAGTGTCTGGAAGGTGTCCTCCCTCGAGCCAGCCGCGGTGAAACCCAGTGCTGCTCCTTTATATTTGTTTGAATGGCCTAATTGGCTTTTAATGTATTGAGCTTAAGTGTATTTTATTTTTCATGTGTAAGTGTGTGTGTGTGGGAGGAATTGACGTTGACATTGCTGATCAGTGTGGTCATCAAGTCTCTGGTGTAACGAATTTGCGTGGTCTTCCTAGATTGCCTTTATGAAAGGTATTCCATCTAGTTGTGCAGTCACACAACTCAAAGCTCCTTAATAAGACCCCATTAAGAAGCTTAACTTGACATTCATTCAAGTCTTTGAGGGAGCTTCTTGGTAATTTTAAGATGGCCTAATTCAGGCTAATCTAACTGAAAAAAGCGAGCCGTCTACATTGCCAGCTACCTGCAGATCAGTATGATGCTAAGTGTCATGAAAAGGGTAGATAGCAACTGGTATAAATAAGTGATAAAATACTTTCTGGAATGTGCCAACTTAAATTGAAATGATAAAGACTTGATAGTGGACAGAGCTGTGCATTATGCCAACAAAACTGGTTATTGGTCAGCCCGTCCAAGAGCATGATGGGAAATAGTCATGCTGCCAGTAGCATTAGTCAGTGGGACTTTGTAGTACAGTAGCGACATTATCAATGTTTAAACTGCAATCTTTGGAACAGTTTAATAATTTCAGTTTTTCTTTCAATTCTGTTTCATTCTATTTGTAACACTCCCTCTGCAAAAACATTAAAGACAGACTCCAAACTGGTCCCAAACTGTGGGGGTGATTACTATGCATTGACGATAGTGCTGGGTTTAACTCAATGGTAACCAACAGGGGTGTATAAAGGGGTGGGGCCAGAAGGGCACCATCCCCGGCTGAAAACTGTTTGGCCCCTGGAGTGCTCCTTGTTACTCAATTCAAAACATGTGATTGGTTAATGACATGTTTGGCCCCATTTTATGAATTATGGTCCCTCTTATGCCCCCACCCACCTTACAAAAATCCTTTAGAATTGCCCCTGGAAACCAATGATATAACGTGTGTAAAGTGTGGCGTTATTCTGCTTGTCTGCCATTGGCATGACAGCACTATAACATAAGCTTGGCACAGAGAGTCGCCCCATTTCTGGAGATAAATGAGTCATGGAGGATCAGGAAAAACCCTGAAGATGTGATGTAGTAGAAACGTGAGCCGCAGGAGCAAGAGGCCCATCTGCCATTAAATATTAAAACAGTGACCTACTTGGGCCATGTCACGTAAGAACGACATCACGGGGGCAGATGCGGAGTGACACTTGATGAAGGAAGAGTGCCTCAGACTGCAGCCCCGGGCCGCTTCCCTCAGCGTGCTGGAAATCGCGGCAGCCCCCAACAAGCGATTAAAAGTTCAAAACATACAGCACTCACCACAGCCCTCTGTACCGTGCTCCATGCTCCATGAAGAGTCAGGAAGACCGGATTGGAGGACGTGGTGCGCATCCCCAGTCAAACTCATCATTAAAACATCAAAGGTGTGCAGTATCACTCCAGAGTGTATATTGCTTCACATATTTAAAATCCATGTCGCCTTCAATTTACTGGTCATTTATGCATTTTATATTTCGTAACTTGAACCAATTGAGCAAAACCCAGATAACGATGAAGTTTAATTACACATAGCCAGAAGTGACCATGCAGCATCGGGGCGTAAGTGCTGTCTGATCAGCAATTTATGGGGTCAGGTTGGCCCACATTATGCATGCATTGCATTAAGTGTCGCATTAAGCTGTGCTTGCTGCATTTGCAGTTCCCTTTCTTGGCACTACAAAGTTTACACTCCAGATATGACTTCAGAACTTCAGAACCCATATTCCATCTCCTGCTCATCACGTCAAACATACGGCGGTCAGGGAGTGAATTAGGCATAAGTGCAGTTAGGCTGAATTTCCAGTAAAGGCCCAGTTACCAGTGTAAGCAAGATTGGTGCAGGAGCTAGACAACGTCTTCCAAACAAACCAAGAACCTAATAATACAGCCATTGAAATCAGCAGAATGTGCAGCATTGAGGGCACTCAGGGAGCATGGAGTGGTATTAGGCTAGTGGAGGTGTTCCTGGAGCAGATGGGTCTTGATGCGTCTCTTGAAGGTGGAGAAGGAGTCTGATGACCGGTTGTGGTTTGGCAGCTCATTGCATGATCAGGGGAAGCACACATGAGAAACGTCTGGAGTGACACTTGGATGTTGGAGGGTTCGAAGGTGGTTGGCTTCACAGCACTGGAACATTAACCACTATGGAGCAGTGCATGCTGTTTAGGAATATCTATGGGGCTTATTAAATATGTTTGGGATGGACACACCCAACATTTGCAGGTGCAGTATAAAAAAAAAAATCCATCCATCTTCCATCTGCTTATCCAGAACAGGGTTGGGGTGGGAGGTGAATTATTCCAGGCAGTACAAGGCAATTCAGAAACACCTAAACTGCATGTCTTTGGACTGTGAGAAGAAACTTCAGTAAGTGAAGAAAAGTCAGAAAACACGGTGACAGCACGCTGAGTCGCGGACAGATTCAAAGCCCCGAGATAACCGCAATACTCAACGAATCACCTCTCTGCCCGGAAAAAATGCCAAAGCTAAAAGCAAATGATCCTAAATATGTAACTTTGGTTTTAACCTTCATAAATCTAAGAGAGTCACCAGAAATTTATGTAGGTTAATATTCATATTGAACTTAGATATTTTAGCAAGAAGATAACTAAATAAAGAAATGAATCACCACATTGTGCTGTATTTGGACTAACAATAAGGAAATTAAATAAGAGAATAGCTGAGTCATAAGAAAATGATCCAACATCTTTGTGGCGGTTTTGACACTGCGGACTAGTGGCGAAATGTGGAGACGCTGGCGGACTCTGGTTTCTATCGGTGCACATCTGTAGCAGAGTGGAAAGAGTTGTCAGGATCCAAATCCATGTTGCTTGTTTTTTGGCGGGACTTAATCTGTGAGTAAAAATCCCTGGGAGAGACTGACGAGACCTCACTCTGCAAGCTCACACAGAAACAAAGCAATTACAGATATAGCAAATATGGGCAAAAGTGAAAATACCTGTCGAAACAGGCAAAGCTACCTAATAATTAAACAAATCAAAAAATTATAAAATGTCATATTGTGCTACTGGTGCATGCACCAGTATCACATTGAACCTTGAAGTTTTAGCATTCACTATTGCTGCTACAAGGAGGATTTTTGAGAGTACAGAGCACACCCTATGACAAACAACTTATTACTAATGTTAATATGGGCAACCACAAACTTATTCCTTACTGTTACGATAAAATTGCATAATGGAATAAGTCACCAAAATATAGACTGTATTATGGTGAATAAAGGATCCTATTAATAACAATATAATTATGATTTCTTCGAGCAGTATTCTTACTAATAATGTTGGACTGATACTCTTCTCTAGGCAACATTATAAAAAAGCTCATCACAGTATAAAATACAATTAAAAAATAACACATAATTATATCCACAGAAGTTAAACTGCTCCTTCATAATTTACAGCTCACACAGTTTACAGAGAAGATAAATTACTATTGGGGAACAAAAGCAGGCATCTTGGAAATATAATTTAAATGCTGCTGAATGCTTTAAATGCTACTGAGCGTTCCTACAAAATTAGTGGAGGAAATGCAAAAGTGCCCTTTAGAAGGGAGTGTGTCTGGAAAATGGCAGAAATGCATTCAGAGGCAAAACTGTTCTACTGCTGGCAAGGCCGTCCTGCCAACTGAAAGAGAAAGGGCCCAGCCTCATTTCCGATTGGCTAATGGGGCTGTGGCTCATTTCCGATTGGCTGGTGGAGCCGGGCTCATTTCCGATTGGCCATTGAGTCAAGCTTGCCATGTGGTTCCTGCCTTAGCTTGAACCTACTGGCCAAATGCCCTCTTGGCAAGTGGAAGTCTTTTCAGCATCCTCCCGGGATTACTCTAATCTCATTCTAAATTTATACAGTCTGGAAAGTGTAAGTCTGGTTGCAAAAAATAAAAACAACAGCACAACTGCCATTCTGTTATTACCTGTTATTACCACTTACAAAGTCCAAGCTGCTTTTGGCTTCACGGAAACCATCTGGTTATCATGGCCTCATCCAAAAGTGAGCACCTCAGATGAAGTACCACTGCAAACCCAGGCCATAATCAATATTCATGAAGAGAAAGTTTAAAGAGAAATGATGGGAGAGTGTAATGAAGGGCTTATCCTTGTGGCAGAACTGTAAACAGTCTTACTGTCGAGACTGAGGGATTTTCCTAGTTAATTTATAGTTATTTAATTATATTCATTTAGTTCATTCATTTATAGCTTTCATATTTCTTATTTTTATATTTCTTTCTGTCCTTGCTACTTGCTCATCCTGTTCTTTGCCTATCTCATACAACTTACTCTCACCAAGGCCGTCTGACCCTCTGGC
Source organism: Mormyrops boulengeri (assembly GCA_026781065.1). NCBI lineage: Eukaryota > Metazoa > Chordata > Actinopteri > Osteoglossiformes > Mormyridae > Mormyrops > Mormyrops boulengeri. The sequence goes on along the minus strand of JAODLD010000040.1, from coordinate 6,835,468 downwards.
TCCAGGAGTCTGTACGAATACCATAGATAAAGGGCCTGCTTCCCTCAGTGGGAGCAGAGACAGACAGAGACAGACACTGAACCGGCCGTGTGAAACATCTTTCTGTAACATCTTCATTCTGTCTTAATAAACTGCTTAAGCTTAAGGAACTTGCCTCATCATTCAACTAAAAGAACCCGAGGTTTCACTGAAGAAATCTATCAAGACATTTTCTTTACCTTTCTGGAAGTGATGACTCAGTAACCTGTGGTGGATAGCAGCATAGTGTGACTCTCACACATGGCACCATGACAGTCTATAACAGGCCAACCGTGGGGCCTGAAGCAACCAGCAATGGGGACCTGATTTTTTACCTGGTGTTCTGCCTATGGTCACACTGGGGAGGGTGTGGGCTTTAGGCCGCTGTGTGTGTGATTAGCTGGGCCTTTTGACGTATCGCCCTTAATCCCACCCCCATAAAAAAAATATTACTGGGCTCTTGGGTATATAGCTGAGCCGTTGCTTAGACCCCATGCTTTTCTCACATGTGTGTATATCTCAGAGGAGAGTAAGTTGGGATATGTGAAAAGAAGTATTCCAATGTACTTGCACAAATGGCAACATCATCATGATTAACTGAGTCCAGTTTCAAAGACGCTCCATTGCGAGCAGCTGAATCAGCTCATATTTGCTGGGCAAACAGGCCATAGCCACGTTTCATCATTGCTGACACCTTGACAGTGACACTGGTGAACTTCTTTCATTGGCCAAGGTTTTTTATTTATGTCAGACACGTACAATGCGAGTTGTTTTGTAACTGGGTGTGAATGGTAGCGCTGTACTAGCAGCCCTTGTTGCTGAGTGGTTGGAGACCATCTATCCTACCCAGGATTAACACCAACATGTCTCAGGCTATTCACAAAGATGCAGGAATATACAAGCTTATTATTATTACTGGGTGAAATGTGCAATTTATATGTGCAAGTTATAATGCGCAATTCTTTTGGTGCATTATTACTGTTCTTGTCAATGCCTGTCACTCCATTGCGTGCCTGTCCATATATATATATCCACAGTGTTGTACATATATTTATATATCCACTCTGTACATATATACATACTGTACATATACTCTATGTATACACACATACATATATTTAAGTTTACATATACATTTATATTGTTCAATACACTCATCCATCTATATTTATGTGTCCAGATTGTTTGTATAGTGCTTTTTATACTGTACTGTTGGTACAGTATATGTTTTTCATTTTTGCTGCTCTTATCTTGTACTCTTGCACTTTCTGCCGTGACGATGCAAATTTCCCACTTGTGGGACTAATAAAGGATTATCTTGTCTTGTCTTGTCCTGTCCTGTCCTATCTTACCTTGTCTTTTCTTGCCTTGCCTTGCCTGTCCTGTCCTGTCCTGTCCTGTCTTACCTTACCTTACCTTACCTTACCTTGTCCTGTCCTGTCCTGTCCTGTCCTGTCTTGTCTTGTCTTGTCTTGTCTTGTCTTGTCTTGTCTTGTCTTGTCTTGTCTTGTCTTGTCCTGTCTTTTCTTGTCTTGTCTTGTCTTGTCTTGTCTTGTCTTGTCTTGTCTTGTCCTGTCCTGTCTTGTCCTGTCCTGTCCTGTCCTGTCCTGTCCTGTCCTGTCTTACCTTGTCTTGCCTTGCCTTGCCTTTTCTTGCCTTGCCTTGCCTTGCCTTGCCTTGTCTTGTCTTATCTTGTCTTATCTTACCTTTACCCATGGCTTCCAAAGCGCCCTCTCTGTAATGCAGCCCGGGGATAGTTCAAAAAGCCTTGTTTGGTAAACGCCCCTGAGGGACGTGTCTTCTGTGTCACAGTTGGAGTCTCAGGTAACGGTAACTGCCTCATTTAAAAGCCCAGAACAAATATCACAGCTCATCGCACTGGAACTAGTGCCTCTGAAAACCCCAGGATAGGGAGACACAACACGCTAACCTTTAAATGGTGTGCTTCACATCAACACTAGCACACAGGGAGAGACCGAGCGAACTAGAGGCAGATGTGTAGCATCCCAGCTGAGAGAGAAGCCTGTCGTGGCACTGATTTATCGATGTTTCTTTCTGATCTGACGGCCATGTTATTGCACAGCAAATTATTAGGGACAAACACCAATATAAAGTTGATTAAAACAAATCTGTTTGCAGTCAGCGCCATACTTACACACAGTGACTCTAAATGGCTTCTTGTTTTTATATCTTAGGACGCACATATGTTACTAATATACTGATATTAATACTAATAGAGTAATGTTTATAAATTGATACACCGAATGGATTTCATTTTATTTCACGTGTACATTACTTACAGTATGACATGAACAGCAGTGACATGCTTATGTTCTGTAACCCAACCTGCAATGTATTACTGTTCTAATGTAATGATTATTGTTTCTAGAACCATAAACGCCCAAAGTGAGTAGCACGAGCCTTTCAGAATGCCCATTTACTTTTTGACACAAGACCTAAAATTCACAAGACGCCAAAATGTTTGCTAGATTGCTCACCACACTTTGCCATCCACCTCTGTGATGGAGTGGACCACCAGAAAATGTAAATGAGAGCAAGAGGGTCCGTGATTCCTCTTTGTTGAACTGTAGAGGAATCAGCATCATTCCTTAAAGGTGACACATAAATTATTAATCAGCCCCAAATCGCTGTTATGGAAACCCCATAATAAACTGCACTAATCCTGGCAAAGTCAAATTTTGCAGTTTGATGTTAATCTGCATCAAAGCACTGGGGGTCTTGCTTGTCCATCAGAAATGGAAAAAAAAACTGACCTGAAAACGATCTCAGATGTGGCGTGACTTTCGATAATGGAGCAGGATTTAACACCCTCGATGGACTGACATCACTATTCCGGCTCTTCGTGGAAATGGAAAAGACTGTGACTCATTAGTAATCGCTGTTAATTTGATGTAACAAGCCTTGGCTAAAGGCATGCCTCCTCTCTTGGAGTTGGAATGTACATATTTAGCCATGAGTTGGTGTCATTAGAAGGTCACCGATTTGAGCCCTGGCCTTGGAAGAAAGCCACACTGCTTTGGAGCCCTTAACCCCCCCCCCAAATGCTCCAGGGGTGCTGGATAAAATGCCGGGACCCTGTGCTTGGACCCTATTCTTCACACTCATCTGGATATATATGTATTTATGTCTCAAACGAGAGCAGGATGGGATATGTGAAAAGACACATTCCACTGTACTTGTGCAAATGGCAAATCATTTCATCTGTGATGGGATGAGTGGGTCAGATAGCAGGCTGAAAGGAAAAGTAGTTCAAGACACCTTCTTAATCACAAAGGGGTGTTGTGTGGCTTGGAGGGTTAGGATGTCATGCCTGCGATCGGAGGGTCACCAGTTCAAATCCTGTGGTCAGCAGATTAATGACACCATTGGGTCACTGTGCCAGATCCTTAACTCACAACTGTTTCAGGGACCAGCTAATTCTGCCTTCGCAAAAAAATATGTATTGTTTTGGATAAAAGCATCTGGAAAATGTGTCTTATCCTATACCCCTTTCTTCTTAGGGTGAACTCAACAGTTCACAGATACTTGTTTTTTGACACAAGACCTAAAATCCTCAAGACACCAAGATGTTTGCTAGATTGCTCACCTCACTCTGTCATCCACCTCTGTGATGGAGTGGACCACCAGAAAATAAATGAGAAATGAGAGCAAGAGGGTCCGTAATTCCTCTTTGTTGAACTCTAGGGGAATCAGCATCATTCCTTTAAGGTGACGCGGAAATTATTAGATTATATTTCACAAGAGAAATATTAAGGATTCCCGAAAGACCATCACTTTGTTACTTTCTGAACATTTGCATGCAGTCCTTTTGCTTAAAGGATTACAAAGTGTTCCCAACCAAATATTTATGACGATTTCTTGTTTTATTGCATTGCTGTCACATTTAATATTCAACAAAATAGATATAGTGTTGTTTAATTCACTTTATTTTAAGCATAGGTTTTAAAGATGAGCAGTATAAAGAGATGCTAGACAATATGAAAGGCAGGACGAATTTCAGTGGTATTTTTATTTTGGTGCTTTTTAGATTATGGATTTAGATAAATAGTTCACACAGGCATGCCATTCGGAAAAGCACCATAATTATCTGTACGAGACCTAATTCTCTGTCTCTCCTTGAATGTCTCCCACTCCCTTTTCACCTCTCTTGCATTTTTGCACACTCACCTACTTAGCCTTGCATATTTGCACCACTGTCACACCGTTTTTGTATCACTGTTTGTTTTGGTATTTTCTATTTTTCTATCTAGTATATTTTATTACATTATGTATATTTATATAGATTATATCTAGTTTACATGTCATATATTCCCTATTACATATAACAGAGTTGATGTATCTGCCAGAACAAGCAATTCACTGTGTTGTACAAGTACGAGTGCATGTCACAAATAAATTTTGATTAAGTTCATTGCTTGAGACAGTTCACTCTTTACTTTGTGAAGACATTGAGCTGTACCAATCATTACTGGACTGGATGAATAATAAAATGAGCTTCTCCCCTTCTGAAAAAACCTTATGGCATTATGGGTAACAGGATGGTGCAAAATTCAGAACTAATGAATTGTGCCCCATTCCATTCATGAATTGGAATCTGAATTGAATTGACCACACTCTGTAAGATGTTGAATTGGAATTGTTATGACAGAAAGAAGAATTTAATTCACTTCAATAAAAAAAAACCTAACAACACAGAAATAATTATATAATAAAATTATTTTCTAGATGGTAAATGTATATAGTGAGCTTGTATATGTATGAATGGGTAAAGTGTACTTTATATATTCATGTTTGTATGAGAAAAAATGTGTATATTCTATCAATTTACACTTGCTTTAGGTTGTCTTTCTAAGTCCATTTCCATTGGCATATGGTTCCCGTTTCCAAACAAGTTGGGATGTTATGTAAAATGTAAATTAAAAACAGAATGCAATGATTTACAAATCATATAAACCCATATATACTCAGTTTGAATTTGATGCCAGCATCACATTTCAAAAAAGTTGCGACAGGGGCATATTTACCGCTGTGTGGCATCACCTCTTCTTTTAACGACACTCTGTAAACGTTGGGAACTGAGGAGGCCAGTTACTGGAGTTTTGAAAGTGAAATGTTGTCCCTTTCTTGCTTGATATAGGGTTTCAACTGCTTGACAATTCGGGGTCTCCTTTGTCATATTTTTTGTTTCATGACGCTACAAATGTTTTCAGTGGGTGACAGGTCTGGACTGCAGGAGGCCAGTCTAGCACCTGGACTCTCTTATTATGGAGCCGTGCTGTTGTAATACGAGCAGAATGCGGTTTGGCATTGTCTTGCTGAAATATACACGGCCTTCCCTGAAAAAGACATTATCTGGATGACAGCATATGTTGCTCCAAAACCTGCATATATCATTCAACATTAATGGTACCTTCCCAGATGTGCAAGCTACCCAAGCCATGGGCACTAATGCACCCCCATACCATCACGCATGCTTTGAACTGTCCGCTGATAACAAGCTGGATGGTCTCTCTGCTCTTTAGCCCGGAGAATGCAGTATCCATGATTTCCAAAAAGAATTTGAAATTTTGATTCATCAGACCACAAGACAGTTTTCCCACTCTGCCTCAGTCCATCTTAAACGAGCTCAGAGAAGTCTGTGGCATTTCTGAATCATGTTTAGATGGTTTCTTCTTTGCATGGTAGAATTTCATCCTTCATTTGTGGATGCAGCGATGAACTATGTTCATAGACAATCGTTTTCGAAGTGTTCCTGAGCCCATGCAGTAATTTCCACTATAGAATTGTGTCTGTTTTTAATGCACTGCTATGATTTCTCCGGATTCTCTGAATCTTTTAATGATATTATATACTGCAGATTATGAAATTCACACATTCTTTGCAATATTACATTGAGGAACATTATTCTTAAATTGTTGCACTATTTGCCCGTGCAGTCTTTCACAGAGTGGCGAACCTCTCCCCATCTTCACTGCACAGAGACTCTGCCTCTCTGAGGCTCTTTTTATACCCAATCATCTTACTGACCTGCTTCCAATTAACCCAATCAGGTGTGAGATATTCAATCAGGTGTTTTCTTTTAGCATCTCACAACTTTTCCAGTCTTTTGCTGCCCCAGTCCCAATTGTTGCTCATATCAAATTCTAATTGAAAATATATTTGTCATAAAACAATAGAATTTCTCAGTTTCAACATTTGATATTTTTGGTCTTTGTTCTATTTTCAATTAAATCTGGGTTTATATGATTTGCAAATCATTGCATTCTGTTTTTATTTACATTTCACATATGTCCCATTTTTTGGAAACGGGTTGTAAACTGTGTATCTGAATTTGCAGGCTCATTCCATTTTAATTTAACAAATCTCCAAGAAGATTTTTGCATCACCATTTGTAACTACATTTGCTGTGTGACCTACCCATACCTCCCTGAGATCAGAAATGGGTCCAAGGTTTCCCAGCAGAACATCGCCCAGAGTATCACAGTGCCCCCGCCGGCTTGCCTTCTTCCCGCAGTGCATCCTGGTGCCATCTGTCATCCAGGTAAATAACTCAAACACACCACAAGATGTGACAGAAAACATAACTCATCAGACCAGGCCACCTTCTTCCATTGCTCCATGGTCCAGTTCTGATGCTCATGTGCCCTTTGTAGGCACTTTCGACAGTGGACAGGGGTCAGCCTGGGCACTCTGACCGGTCTGCAGTTGTGCAGCACCGGTCAGCACTGACAGCTTTCTATCGTAGCCAGCATTAACTTTTTCAGCAATTTGAACTACAGTTGCTTTCCTGTGGGACTGGACCAGACGGGCTGGCATTCACTCCCCACACGTATCAAAGATCCTTGGGTGCCCATGACTCCATCACTGGTTGGCCTTCCTTGGACCACTTTTGGTAGGTACTGACTACCGCATACCTCGAACGCCCTACAAGACCTGCCATTTTGGAGATGCTCTGACCATCTAGCCATCACAACTTGGCCCTTGTCTAAGTTGCACAGATCCTTACATTTATCCATCATTGATGCTTCCAACACATCAGTTTCAAAAACTGACTGTTCGCTTGCCTAATATATAATGGCACCCTTGACATGTGCCATTGTAATGAGATGACCAATGTTACTCACTTCACCTGTCAGTGGTTTTAATGTTATAGCTGATCGGTATACATTTCACTATAAAATATCAACTTGTTACCCCAAACCCTTCACTGTTTTTTATAATAACCAAACAGATTAAAAAAACATAGATTAAAATTATGTGATTTGCGAGATGAACTTTGACCTTGAAAAAAGAATCTTAGACTTATACTAAAGTTTCATACCATGAAAACTAGCAGACATGTAACTTTGATAGTAAAAAAAGTTACAGGCCATAAGAAAACACTCTCAATTATGAAGTTTTTTTTTTCTTTTAGCTACCCATGCTGCAGAAAATACATATCTAAAAACATTTTTTTTTTAAACGAACAAAGAAAATTTCTCAGCTCTGAAAGGTATACAGCATGTAATTCACATGCCAAATTTCGTCAAAATCAAAAATGGTCTTGAAATGGGCGTTTGTTGAATTTGAATGGAATGGCCCAGCATGATGAGTCTGCAGTGGTATATGTAAGGTTTTAGTCAAGTGTCAAATGTATTGTCATTTTTTTGTTGTTATTTACTGACTAACAGCATGTTTATCTTTTAGTAATTCCGAATGGTGCGCAACTCTGATGGGCAACGGGAACCAGTAGTAAGTTTTTACTGAGATCTGTTCCCCAAGATTCTATTTAAGTCAATTGTACCTGGAGCCTATTGTAATGTAATGTTTTAATTGCATAAATGTGTGCTCAAGCTGACACTGATGCACATATTGTGTGCACGATGTTCATTTAGAGTGGCATAAAAACGGTTCAGTTAAACAATCTCACTAATACAATGGAGCTGAAGAACTGCTGAAACTGGGCAATGTTTTCATGGGCATCTCAAAATAGAGCATGCATTTCGTTATTACGCGGCTTTGTATTTAGCTCATTTGTTTTTATATAATTAGCTTTACGGCAGTCCGATCGTCTGCAAGTCAGATGTTCTTTAGCCAGGGAAAGCCGTGCTAAAAAGGCCGGTGTCTGTTTCCCACAGCTCTACCTCTCGCCATGACACCAGCGCTTGTGTCACGTGCCAGAGATGTACACAGCCGAGTGGAAATGAAGTATGAAAACGGCCCTGACAATGGCAAGCACACGAAGCCAGCAAAATCTGCCTGGTCAGGATTAGCGAGATATAAACCCAGCACCAAGACCAGCAGCTTTCTTCTAAATGCCTGCAGGGACGTTGGGATGGGGGAACTCAGGACAGGGAGCTGGTGCTGTGGGCCAACATTCGTGTGAAATAGTTTGCTTTGATGATCTTATTACTGGAAGCGGTTATTTAATGGGAAACACACAAACATACATAGTTCTGTGCAGTCTTAGGAAGTCAACAAAGATGTTTAAGGCTGTTCATCTGGGTAGTAAATGTATATTTGCTCAGAAAAATAAATTACTTTATAACATATGCAAATTAGCAATACAATAAAATAATAAAAATTAAAAAAACAAGAATCTTCAAAAAGTTACTGATATCTAGTTGGATGGCTAGATGAACACCGCTTTAGTTCCCCAACCTCTCCTCAGGGGCACCTCAGCCATTCCATGTATTCGCTACATATCACCACCAGCTTAATGAATGAATGAATGAATGAATTAGTTAAACAACTCAGTGAGGTATCAGTTAGCCAATCAAGGTGTGCTAGTGGTTGAATGAAAAAATACATTGGTACATTGAACGGTTGTTGCAAATACTGGGGTGATTTTAGCAGAGATTTTTAAATGGCTAAGGCCATGCGCTTTGACAGACAAAAAAAATCATAGTATTACACCAATATGGAAATCAAACATAATTTCCTTTAGCTGCCCCAGACTTTTGCAGAGTACTGTATATGTTCGAAAACTGGAGCAAGTTAACCATGGGCTCGGAGGAAGTTAATAGAATTCCGGGGAGAACCAAATAAAAAGTCAGGTGCTCATCGCTGGCTACTTCAGTCCCGGTGGTTGGCATTCCATGGACCGTTAGGTGCCTCGCATGAGAGTTATACTGAGTTGTCATCTACCTCAGATTACTGGGTCTTCAGCTCCAGAAAGACAAAGAAAACTCGACTGTAGGGCTGTTTACAGTTCTGTCACAAGGATCTAGCCATTCACTGGGAATATATGTACATATTTCAGATAGAATTCATTGGAATTCCTTTTTGCACTAATTTTTGATAAAAATGAGAAATTAATTTTGCCACATAAGTAAAGCCTTGTGAGACTCGAGTGTCACAATTATCTCCATAAGCTGCACTCACGCGCAATTAATGTGTTTTTCATGATTTTAAATTTGTCAATTAATGTATTTCTGAACAAAGGACGAATTAAGGGCTGTTCAGAAAAATTCCCTGGAAACATGCACTGTGGAGGGATATGAGAAAATGAACATGGGTAAGTGCATCTAATACCAGCAAAGTAAAATACCCTGAATATCTCTTTAAACACAGATAAGCCCTTAAATAAGAAACAGAGAGTATATGGAATAAATGTCTTCAAAGTCTTCAAAATATAAGTATCCATATGAATGGGAACGGGGGGCGCCGAATGGAAGGGGTCGTCAAAATTAGCCATTGTTGAAAACAGTCACAATAAAGGTCACATGAGCACGCAGCTAGAATTTGCCAGAAGGCAAAGTGGGGGAGACTGAAACCATGTGGAAGAAGATTTTACGGTCTAATCAGAGTGAAATACATATAACATTAAGGCCTGGACGCTAAGTGTCCCGTTTGGGGTGGGGCCAGTACTCTGCATCGCCCCGGGAAGCATGCTGATGGCAGGACGCTGTAGCCACAACAAAAAGGAGCAAAATATATGGTAGGAAGGATGGGAGATGGTGGAGGAAATGCTGCATGAAAGAAAAGCCAAAATGGAGTGACTTAAAAAGGGAAAAAATCAAGCTGACACTTGAATCCAGCTCTGTGCGGCCAGTATAGAAAAGCATAACCTTGACGGGTTTTTCAGCATGGGCAAAAACTATGGTGTAACGTTGGCAAATTGACCCAAATTGACCCAGTTGGAGCCAAAACTGCCTTGTACAAGTACTCATTTGGAGCGGTATATACTTATGCTCTGCTTATGTGGCTTCTGGTTTTTATTTGCAATTAATTCATAACAAATGTTGTTTTGTCCTCTGTGATGGACTGTCATCACATCCAGGATGTCCTCTTGCCCAGTGCAGCCTGGGATTGTCTCCTGGCCTCCATTGACCCTATATCAGAAGATGGGCTTGAAGGCAGAAGCGGAGTTTACCACCACTTCAACCACTCTTTTGCATGGGGCCACAAACTTAACTATACTGGGGGGTCCCAGAAACAACAAACCCACCCCTGATTTAAGGAGATGGATGTTATTCAGTACTTCATGTTTACTCAGTTTAGGTGATTGCTGTTGTTTTTGGTGAAGTCAGCAAGTAACAGATATTACTTAACATCTAACCACAAAACAGGGAGGGGATATTCGTCCAGATTTTAATGATGAATCCATCTGTATTTTACATTGTGACCCTGACTGGAATAAACAGGTAGAAGACGGATGGATAGATGGATGGTTATTTTGACATTGAGCATGTGACACACAACAGTGGACTGGCTCTCTCCCTCCTGGGTTGATGGCTGCCGATTTAGGAGGAAGGTCCGCCCACCTTAGTGCGTGTTTCCGTGTTTCACCTCCCTGCAGACAGGGTGTTCATGAAACCTGAACTTGAGGAAGAGGAGGATAAAACAGAAAAGGCAGGCCGTGTCTTGGTGAGAGGCCCGGGGTCCTGGCGGATGGCCTCATCTCAGGGGCTGGCAAAGCAATCAGGCCTCCGTCGTTTTCCTGGCAGAGTGCTGCTTCCCGCTCCTACGCACGCAAGACTACGCTGAGTTCGAGTCACCATCTAATAATGCTGGCTAATTTCCT
>JAODLD010000040.1:6801616-6816130 GCA_026781065.1 Mormyrops boulengeri | reverse complement strand
AGCTAAATAGTCAATCAGTTTGAAAAAACTCACATTTAATTTATTTAACAGCTACTTCCATCCAATCAGTCGACCCTGGGATTTGAACCAGCAACCTTCTTATTACAGGCACAGCAGCCTAACCTGCAGAGCCATGCGCCACATGAAACGGACAGAGGCAGACCGAGAGAGAAATGGAATCTATGGCCTATTGATCTGCACAACAAAGACATTTCCTAATGCTATTTGTTGTTGTTTTTATATAGGGTGAGTATTGTGAAAATGGGACACCTGGCAAAATGGGACAGTTAAACTTTGCAATTAAAATATGTGTTTAGTAATACTTTATTTTCTCTTCGGTATAGTGTTCAAGGGGCATCAATGTATTGAGAATGGTATCAAGTTGGGATTCAAGACATTGAGATGATTTTTCCAGAAAGCAAATTTTCAGAAAGTGTCCAGTTTTTACAGTACTCACCATATATGAAAATAGAGCAGCATTTATTATTGTTACAGTGAATATTTCTCTGTGATTATGCTATCAGAATCTTAGCCGCTACAATGTTGTAATTTCCTTTCAGGGATAAATATCGTAATGCACCTCTCATGTCCTTATGAATATATGCCATTGATATTAAAGAGTTAAAGATAATAACGCCTTATTCTTGAGTCACGGTTAGTTTAGTGCGCTGTCCTTTCTTCTTTGAAGGCTTCGTCATTCGTCTGTGTGACACACACTAGACCTCCATTAATTCCCAGCTCTGCCCCAGAGGCAGTTTCTCAGCGCTCCTTTGAGTCCTATCTACGCAGAGCGCATGCGCACGCTCAGAGGCGCTCGCTCAGCACTTTGACCTGAAACGCCCCCAAACCCACGCTAGGATCATAAGCAATGTTTCCATTCCGCTCACTTCAACAACCACTTAAATTCTTAAAAAACATTTCCCTCCCTCCGTTTTATAAATAACTTAAGAGTTTTTTTTTTTTAATAATTAAAGCTCCCTGAAAATATGAAGTGTGCACCACAGCACTCTCTGCGACAGGACACAATACGCGAGTTAGCCGGTAATATTAATTAGTTCATGAGTGCGCATCGGCAGCGCACCGCGGCGAGAGAGCCGCTCTTACCGCCGAAGAAGCTCTTGGCTCGCAGGTAGCTGACGCTCAGCCGTAAGATTGACAGCTTATCCAGGCTGGATGTCACTTCCTCCGGGAAAGGCAGGAGGCCGGCCATGCGCTCCAGTTCGGAGTTGAGCCGATCCCGGTGGCGCTTTGATGGGTTTGACTTGGTCCCTTCGGCTGGTTGAGGTTTTACTCTGAGCAGGGGAAAAAGCATTTCCTGCATCACAGTATTCCATAGGAAAAATATATAACTATATATAGGCCAATTAATTACATCTGTTAAATATTACATTCCTTGTTCCCATTTTATCTGGACCGCTAGGAAATTACCGCAAAACACTGGTACATGATCACGATTATAATAATAATAACATTAATTATTATAATTATTGTAATACCTGGATCTATGACGAGCCACCGATTAGTATAGAAACTACGAAATAACTAAGAGCCAGAAAATATTGCGATGGTAAAACGTACCATATCAATTAAACGGCAAGAAAACTCCTTGTCGAGTTTCATTTAGTCTATAGTTTAGTAAAAATAAAAATAAATAACACAAAGTAAACATTTGTTTTTTTTCTTGCACCAAATAACCCTGTTTTATTTTTAATATGATACTATTTATACTGGTACTACTACTATTAGCAGCCAAATATTATTAACAATAAAAATAACAATAATAACATCTATAATGTATATATACATGTATATTTCAGTTGTTAACGCAAGCCTGCTATGATGTAAACAATATATTTCAAGCGACATAAAGTGGTTTCAGCGAACAGCAAGTTATATAAAGGCATTAACAGCACAGTCGACTGAGAAATGACTAACGGGCTAAAAGAATGAAGTGTCCGCGCAGTGACTAAGTTGGCTGCCACTTCAGCTATTCCCAGACTGAGTTTCGGTACAAACACGGCGTTTATTAGATAGTAACACACGAGAATGACTGTCCATGTGCTTCTTCACGTATAATAACCAGGGTGATGCAACCTGTTTTAATTATTTGCGTTTGTTTCTGTTAGCCGAATATCTGCTAATGGATCACGTGATTTGTCTCAATATTCGTGGACTGTCTAATGAATCAATTGAAACCTCTGCGTACTCTATATGATGTAGATATGGTTTCAGATTATCTATATTCTATACAGTTTATTTACTCAACCCTTTTTGACAGCCCATATCAACTTGTGACAGGTCACCTCTACTCATACGTAAAATGCAAAACGAACGAGGAGGGGAAAATTCGCGACTGAGGGAAAAATGACATAATGATCGTACAGGGTTTATCAAACACACGGACCCAGAGTTTGCACTTACGTTTTCGACACCGGTTTTCTTCTTTTACGTCCAGCATACATCCTTAGGCTTTATAGAATATCCAGATAATTATGAAAAGTGAAAAGTAGTGTGAATATCCCGGAATGACACAGAAGAATTTATTTCCAAAGTATGGACAAAAAGTACCGCCAGTAGCATGTGACACTGGAGAAACACTACAGGGTCCCTGTTGTATGATAATCTGAATGATAATTACTGCATCTGATAAGCAGTATTACAAATTAAGGCACCGTTACTGCTTCTGCTTCTTGCGAACTAAATGTAGCAACCTGCAATTTGCTATTTACAAAATCCAAATAATTTAAGCAAATAAGACAAGTATTCGGTCCGAAAATAAATCCTGCCCACAACAAAATATGCTTTATATTGTCATAAAAATAAAACGAATCTTCGGGTTATTATATGTGTCTTGAAATCGGCATTTCTTAATATCTCAGAACTCCATCCATTTAATAAGGCAGGTGCCAGTTCACTGCAAAACTAAACTGAAATCTAACATAAATGCAAGGACTATTTATATATAAAAGTTTTATACGACACAAGTCCTGGGATGCAACGCTTTTAAGAAACGGACCAGCGCGCGTCCCCGATGTTATCTACTCCCTACGGCAGTGTCGGGGCGCGCACGCGCGTTCGCAAAATGGACTAGCGGATGATCCTGCTCGGATTTGTTTAACAAAATCCCGCGGACTACGGCTACGGCTTGGCCAGATACAGAACAATAGTATGAACCTATATGAACAGAAAAATTGTAGCTGACTACGTCTAGCATATATCTGTCGATAATTAATTAGCCTACTTAAAATAAATCCAAGTGCATAAGAACATGAACGAAATTTATTTTGGATTTTTACATTCATTATTATCATAAACGATTGTTAGTGATTTACTACAAAGTATGCGAACACCACCTTATTAAATGCACTATGGCCAACCTGTCTTTAAACTGTCTTTGAAAGTCATCTGCTGAAAGATGGTGAAACCAGGGAAGGACCGGACACCCTAAATTAGTCCAAAAAACAAGAATGAGAAAGGTATAAATATATCATTTACTCTGGAGCCACATCTATAATTTGTTTATGGCGGATTTATGGCATGGTAGCAGCCAATTAGGTGAGCAGTATTTGCGGATTGTTCTGGCGATTGAGATGTTAAGCAGTGGGGGTCCTTTTGTTATTTTGCTTTCCGTAAACTTCAAAATATTTGAAATTTACAACATGCAGAAGAAAAACGCAGCTAGGCACCGGCAAACGGACATGGGAGGAACTGCGTGAATCGCCGATTCAGGAACAGCGAAGGATCTGATCACAAACCGACTCTCAGGACTGAAGCGATTAACGCGCGCTAAGATAGAGCCAGGAGGCATTAGACCGGTTGATTAACCGCAGGTCTGAGTTACTACTTTGTAAAAACACCCGATCTGGATGGCTGTGACAATAATACAGACTGAACTGAAAACTGCCATCCATCAATCTTCAAATTGGTGAAAATTTTACTTATTTGTTCTACATACATAATACTTTATTGTATATTTATCCATTTTCTGAGCTTCTGGACAAAGAAATTTCTGGTCACATGGATTTATCCTATAGACAGGGCCACTTCCTCCGTGAAATATACACAACAGGCAATTGAGAGATGCCAGTTAGCCTAACTAGGAGGATTAACATACAGCACCGTGAGAACTACGAACTCATACATAGAACAGAGGGGGATTTGAACCCCCAGCCGTGGGGGGTGGGGTGGGGGATCAAAGGCGTATTTATAATATATATTGGGAGGGGGGCATTGTGTGCACATATGAAAATTGGGGGGAGGGGCATGTCCCCCCCAATATATATTATAATTACAGCCTTGGTCACTTTTGCACAGCACAACAGTGCGACCTTTATGCTAAATAAGCATGGGAGATGCAGAAAGGTGGTGGGACAAACTTCACATATAATGTCTGAATCGAAACTACACCACCACCCTAAGACAATGGAGGGTGAAGAAGCTGTTAAGTTATTTGTTAGGCCTAGTTATTGGGAGGGGGGATTCAATCGCATGACGCAGCTTTTTATTTATTTTATTTTATTTCATTACTTTTTATTCATAGGCATGTTTGCATATTATTATTACATCTGGCTGGCAGATCGATCTTTCAGTTTCACAGAATAAAAAATGATGTAAAGTTATTTTGCTAATAAGTGCTGGCAAGTTTCACCGCAGGCACCAGCAGTATTATAGACAAAAAAAGTATTGTAACAGAACATTGCCGAGCCATCGCGAGGTCAATTAATGAAACGGTGAGAGTTCCAGGTTTAACCACTAGGTGGTCTTTATTGCACCCATACCAGTCATACTTACCACACGTGAACACACTAGCACTGCCCACCGTATCCGTCGACCTGCTTACTTACACACACGCAGACATGCTATGTACAACGATTAACATTTCATGCTACACTTGACATTATAATACGGAACGGTTACAATAAACGCGACTATAAGAAACTATTTACAAGACTGGCATCCGTCCCACCTGCTGTGCTGCCCGCCAGTAGCTCAGTGTTATACTGCCCCCCTCCTAGGGGGTTAACTGTCCCAGAACCCCCACAAAGTCCTGGAAACGTTCCGCGTAGGGGCAAGTCCTCTGTGGCTGTGGGACTCCGGGTCCCCCACTGTCCTGATCAGTCCCCGCTGCCAGGGTACTCATCACCACCCTAGCGATGGCTGCTCCAAGTAGGCCAGGGGTTGTTACGGAACCCGGCGGTCGGGGTGCAGCATGACAGACCTGTGCCGCTCCGGCCCCGAGGATCACTATTTGTGTGGCTAGGGTATGGTGAAACCATGCCGCCAGCCCGTTGCTCTGAGGGTGAAGGGGGATGGTGCCTTGCAAGGCACCTGCGCCTTGAAGATCCTCCCCTGGTCACTGTGCAGTTTCTCAGGGGCCCCAAACCTGCAAAAGTACTCCTTGAGGATCTTAGCCGCTATGGTGGTGGTGCTCTGGTCAGGTATCACATATACATGGGCCACTTTGTGATGGAATCCATGGCCTTGAGTATGTAGCGCCCAGCCACTCCCTTACCATGGCCAGCATGGGATCGCCCCCCTGCTTTGCGGTGAGCTGTAGCTGATCGAAATCCTGGCAGGCCTGGGCGTCTAGTGCTGTGTGGGCAGTGGCCATTATCGCTGCAAGCTGACCCCGTTCCTCTGCTTGGCAGCAATGGCAGCAGCTTTCAAAGGGGCAGAGCCGGTGAGACATAGCGTCCGTATTTGAGTGCATTTCCCGGGGTGGTGCTGAACTTTAAAGTCAAACTCCGCCAGCACCACTAGCCAGCAGGCTAGGTATACATCTGGGTTGCAGAAGTTTAGGAGCCATGACAGTAACGCATAGTCTGTCCACAACCGGAACCACCGGCCACAGAGGTAGGGACAGAAGTGTTTGCTTGCCTGCACCATAGCCAGTAGTTCCCGTTGGGTCACACAGTAGTTGTGCTCCTGTCGGCTAAGTCTCTAACTGAAATATGCAACCACGTGATCCTCTTCGGGTCCTGCCTGCAACAGCACAGCGTCTAACCCCTCATTTCTAGTGTGCGTGTTCAGGATGAAAGCTAGCATGGCGGCATTGGTGAGCACTGCGCAAAGCTTGTTAAAAGCTGCAGCGCAGGGGTCTGTCCACGTGAAACCTCTTTCCTTCTCTGTATGATGGTGCATCGGTTTCCCAATGCTGGTGAAGTCCTTCAAAAAGTGTCGATAGTTGGACATCAGCCCCAGGAAGCGGCATAGCTCTTTCATGTTGCACAGAATAGGCCAGGCCCTCACCACTGCGCTAAGGTGGAGGGCTGCTCCCGGCACAACGATAGTGACCCCCAGGTAAAACAACAACTTCAGACTAATGATGCAGAGGTCAGAGATGTGAGTGAGGTAGACTTCCTACACCACCGTGTGTCCGGCCAGCTGGACGCACAGCTGCCTCTTCCCCCTCATGGCCGTGCATACACCAGTAATGACATCAACTGCATGTTGGTCATCTCCCTGCCCGCTGGCGCAGCTCCGCCAGTACCAGGTAGCACACCCAGGTGAATCAAGATGATGGTGGACCCCTTGTTCACTAGGACTTGGCAGGGAGTCTCATCTATCAAGCAGTCGATGTACAGGTCAGTAGCTTCGCTGACCCGGCCCACTCTGGGCGCAGCTGTTGGAGTTAAACTGGCGTGCATTAAACTGGCATGCATTGCGGGTGGCACAATTTCCTGCTTGTTGTTCAGGGCAAGGGTGTAGCGCCGGGGTGGGGCAGTTGTGGGAAAAGTGCCCGATCTCTTCACAGCAGTAGCAGGGGGTAGCTGTTGGCAGGCAACGTCTCCACCGTGGCTCTCTCTGTCCCTCCTCACTGTCAGAACCTTCCGGCACACAGGCGTGACTTCGGCACGGTGCGGCTGGCGACCGGCGTGATGTTGCAGGCAGGGACAGGATTTCCTCAGCTCTCTCTGCCTCTGCCAAGGCTTTGGTGAGCATGTCTGGTGCCCACAATTGGATGTGCTAGCACAGCCACTCAGGTGTCAATGCCTTGACAAACGCATGCCAAGCCAGGTCTTCCTATGTGGCACGGGGAAGTCCAGGTAGCCCCTCCATGGTAGGATGAGGAGATCCGCCACATATGTCCACAGGGTCTTGCTGTCCCACCTTTGCCAGTTCGCCAGTTCTGCCCTCTCCACCTCCACAGACCGCTGCTGGCCAAACTACTGTCGCAATGCCTCACCCAGGGTGCTGAGGTTTTACTGCTCATTGGGGGTCAGGCTGAGGAGAGTCTGGAGCACCTCCCCTGCCAGTTCAATGCCAGGTGGACTGCCATCTCTTCATCGCTCCAGACGCTGTGCTGGACCGCCAGGAGCACGTGGATGAGGTAGGTCTCCAGGGGCTCCTTCCCTCTGTAGCGTGGGAGCTTCATTATGGCCTTGACTCCCCCTCTCTCAGCCCAGAGGCTTCGGCTCACTCTTCCAGGTGGCGACGTAGGTGGGTCGTGCTGCATCCATCGGGTCGCCCCAGAAAGGCGCGCTGCTTGGTTTCATTCTGCTGACTGGGCCTCCCCACCACAGTGACAGAAAAGCCTTGTGAAGCTGGTGGTCGTGATACTCCTCTGGTCCCACTTCTAATACTTCTGTAAAAGAGGGTTGTCATCTCGAGATCAATTAATGAAACGGAGACAGTTCTGAGTTTAACCAACAGGTGGTCTTTATTACACCCGTAACAGTCGTACTTACAACACACTAGCACTACCCACCCTGCCCGTCGCCCCGCTAACTCCTACCACACACAGTGGGCACAGACACAGACACGCTATGTACCACGATTAACATTTAACACTACACTTGACATTACAATACATGTGACTATGGGAGACTATGGGAGACTATTTACAAGGCTGGCATCAGTCGAACCTGCTGCTACCTTAGTGCTACATATTGGTTATTGATTGAATTTTCCAATGCAGAAATATGGAGATGCAAGCAAAAAAATGTATTCATTAAGTGTAACTGAGGTACAGAAATCATTCAGTCTGCTCAATTTTTGCTTTGCTAATAATATGCTTTTTCCCCACACTTCCACGTAACTTTCAAATTAGCCGCGGTGCTTGTGGTCAACCGATCAGCAAGTTTATCACGGTGAAAGCCTCCCGAAGTAGTTTGTATTCCACTTCAGAGTCGACTCCAATTTCAATTCCAAGAGATGGGAATCAATAGAGTCTATTGCAAGAGTGGACCAGTTTTCCCAATTCTTGATTTCAAAGACTTTAAAATATGAGACAAAAAAGGTCTTGTAAAAAGCACAAGACAGGGTAGTATGAATGACCTTGATACTTTCCAATTCATTTTATTAACTGAATCTTTTGCTGGCAAGTATACCTTTTAAAATTATACATACAGTAGACCTCATCATTTAAACATACTGCATTTAACTTTATTTCGTACCTTGTTTAAATTAAAATATTGCCAAACTATTGAATGTTGCATTGATTTTGGCATTTCTAAATGACAGCAGAATCCAAATTAACTCACTTATTCCACTTCACACTTCTAATCACATGATCAGAGATGTTGTTCATTTGTACTTCTGACATACACTGAACAACAACCAAGAACGGATTGCTCTGATTGGATGGAAATAATCCAATCTGACGAGGGTGTCAGTTGTCAATGTGATAATATCAATCGAGAGCCATCAAGGCAGTCATCAGCATGCAGCAATCACCGCAGCCTCTGTTCGAGTCTTCAAAATTTATTTTTTTGACAGATGCACAGAAAAGTCAAAACTGAAAAAAATTACTGAGCTGGAGTCAACTCCAAAGCTTTGGAGTCGACTCTTGATTCCATGCTGCCTGGAAATGAGGAGTCAATTCTTTCTGGAATCAAGTCCCAGCACTACCTAGACTGGAGTAAGGACTACAAAAGGGTTCCATAACTGCCTCTGACAAACTACAATCCGGCAGAGTTCCGGTGGTGCGAACGTGATGAAAGTTCCTGGTTCTGGAAAAAGGTTCTGGTACCTGGAAAAAATCCCTGCGGTATGAAAATGCCCAGAGATATGTGTGAGGTGCACCAGGAATCCAAAGTGACCATCCTTATGATGCTCAT
Organism: Mormyrops boulengeri; assembly: GCA_026781065.1. Classification (NCBI taxonomy): domain Eukaryota; kingdom Metazoa; phylum Chordata; class Actinopteri; order Osteoglossiformes; family Mormyridae; genus Mormyrops; species Mormyrops boulengeri. The sequence goes on along the minus strand of JAODLD010000040.1, from coordinate 6,807,071 downwards.
GCACCGAAGAAATAACAGTGATGTGGTCACAGTCTCATGACGTCCTTTTTGCGATCCCCTATCATAGCTTTTTTGCTGTAATTGTTAGTTATTGCTATTGTAACTATAAAGCGGATGTGTCTCATTATTTTTGAGTTATGCAAGGGGTTTAGTATGTCTGAAGGGCTTTAAAATAGGATGGATAGTTACATATTTTCTATTTCCCAGACCAAACACTCTCCCACAAGATTCCATCTACAGCTGAAAAATTATATACTAAACCTCAACCTTTAGAAGGATTTTTGGCCTCTCTTTGTTGTTCATTTTCACTGCCAACTCTTTTTTTACTGAGATATTTGGTCGTTTGGGTTTGATGGAACACCAAATTCCTTGCGTGTGAACATCATATTATGCAAAGACAAACATATTTAATTCTTCTTTAAGTTACTTCCTTATATGAAAGCAAAGGGAAAATTATTTCCAGGGGGAATTCTTGGATTTCATCTGATGTGGAGTACATGACATTTCTAAAACAGTGGTTAAAGATTTCAACGGGTTTGAATTTCACCATTAGATTTTACCTTCTCTGGGTGAAAACATAAGCTTGTGGATCAACAAAGTCCAAAGTTGGACTCCAGAAGCCGTTAAATAACTGCCGTGCACAGAAATGTTTGCTATGTTAAAAAAAATGTTAAAAAAATAAGCTAGTATATCTAGACGTTTCTGTGCTTTACTGGATGTATCTATCCACAGTGATTTTGTTGATATGCTGGTGGTCTCCTTATTTTTGAAAAGAGTATCTCCTGGTGTCACTGGTCTCCTGTTTGTCTAGATATGAAAAGATATAGATGTTTGTTTTCACAGGGCGGACTTTGAGAAATCAGAGAAAGGCTCCTCACCCTCAAAGGCAACACAAGCTCCCCTCTGTGGAACCCTAAGCTGATACTGTACACTCTGTACTCTTGAGTGTATGGTGGTTGCATTGTGGGTAGGGGTGCAACCTCAACACTGAGGATATGGGTAGGAGGGGCAGAAAGCAGAGAGACAGGATGAGGTAATGCAAAATACAAAAGTTATGGCTTGTCCTGACATGGCACAGGGAGCCCATCAAGGTCTGCTTCAGTCAGATGGGATCACAGAGCAAGCAGTGTTTTAAGGGAGATGAGTCAAAATAAATTTCCTCCTTTACAAGATTGATTTTAACATTGATTATATATGTGTGCATGCATGAATATATATTTGTATTACACCCCTTTATCTTCATGAAAAACCATTATTTATTCTTCCTGCATACTTCCTGTCTCTTTAAGGCCTGATCAACTAAATATCCAGACAGTTGAATTTCTGATTTCATCTCAACTACATACAGCTCTGGAAAAAATTGAGACGACTCTATGTTTTTTTTTAAAAATCTGCATTTTGAAATCCAGGTTTAATTCTGGATCTGTTGGCAGAAGGCTACACTGTGTGGCAGGTCTGCTTCTAGGCTCAAAGGTTCTAAGACAGCAGTACACAAGAACAATGTGAAGCAGGAGACACTGGCGGTAACCAAAAACCAGCCAGGTGGAGCGGAAGTGACTTTCTGGTGCAGTGTGTCATAAGTCGGAGGATGACCTCAAGTGACCTTCAAAAAGAATGGGAAACGTGAAGTGGTGTGACATGCACTGCTGGGGCAATTCATAACAGGCTCCTACAAGCAGGACTGAAGACCTGTAGAACAAGAAAGAAGCTCTTCATCAATGAAAAACTGAGGAGAGCCAGGCTGGAGTTTGGAAAAAAAAATTGACAGATGCATACCCATAAATTGAGAAATGAGTGAAACTGTAAGTAGTCTTGTGTAAATAAGTACTGAATTTTTAATTTTACTACTGAATGGCATAATAGTGAACGATGGCCCGAGTTTTAATTGCAATATCTTCAGGCATTATACCACTATTGATAATGCTTGGTCTATAAGGTTGCAGAATCTTATTACTGTGGACCAGTACTTCCAATGGAGAGTGACTAACTTATTGGTCAGAATGATTCAAGAGTAAATGTCATTTCCTTGACTGGGCCCTGAAGAAGGGATTTGGCAGTTTTAGGCATCTTTTCCTTTGACTCATTTAGCAGATTCTTTTTCTAAAGTGACTTCTATAATGCAGGAATGCCAGCTGACGGCAAACAGATCCACAGGACACTGCAGCTGGATGGGGGAGCGAAGCTTTCATGTGGGGCAACGTGGGGGAGAAAATGGCTGAAAACAGAGGGGGACCAGCTAGGGAAGAACACAGGCCTGAGTCTTGGCTCTAGAGTGGCCAATGCAATCTGGATTTATAGGACACCGATGTTGAATATGAGATTCATCCTCCTTCTGGCAGCATTAGCCAGGAGCACTGAGCCTTGGGTAATTCCCCCCCCTCCAAAGTCGTGACAGTAATGTCTTTGAAAGACAAAACATTCTACACATTAGGAAAATACATAGTTTCCAGAATGACTACCCAAACTCTTGGCTGTTATACATATTTGAAATATGGAAATATAGATTAGATAAGGCTCAGAAGTCAGGATGCCATGTGAGTTCAGGTGTGTTATGCTTGGGTTGTTGTGAAAAACGTGTTTCTTTAGGCTGCGGCACTGGAGTGTACGATTCGGCACGTATCTGTCTCCAGTGCTGTGGGGAGGGTAGCAATGCCCTTCTGGATGGACATCCTGTGGGACTAGGAACACCCCAAGGATGTTGAAGTAACGTTGTCCAGCACGTGTGTGCGTTCTGATCCATACTTCCATACTTCCTAATCGTTACTCTCCAGTGACATTTAGGGCGTGTAACACTTATCGTCGCCTTTCTTTATAAAATAGAAATGTTACATAATTTCAAAATGGTTTTGTATTAGCTTGAAGAAAGAAAAAAACAAGGAACCCAGCACAATTTGAGCCATTTCTGCTGGTATAGCATTAAATCACAAACAGACGCAGGGTACCTTTCATATGAAAGGGACGTGAACCCATAATGTATGGCAGCATTGGTGTTGTCCCTTTAGTCACATCAAAATATGCCTTTGAAACATCAAGGTCACATGTTTTTCTTTTTATTCCCGACTCTGCTGGGGGAGAGTTGAAATCTCTTGAATCTTCACAGAGATATGCATCGGCCTGTAGCCCATTCATTAAAAACAAGTAAATAAATAAACATGGAGGCTTGTGAAAATATTAAATTGTGGATAAAAACATGTGCCTGCTCTCTTTTAGGTATCATTCCCACAATAAAGGAGAGCACAGGTCTTTCAGATTCTTTCCGCAATGGTTTTGTGACGTTTTCATTACACACTATTGTTTGTGGAGGGCTCTGGAAGGACACAATGATCTATGCAGTTCAAGCTAAGGGATTAAAAATCTCTTTAATAATAAAGATGGAATATTATCATTGCAAAGCAAAAGGAAAACATATATAGACTATTCATGCATTTTACAAGGCAAATTGAAAGCTACAAGATTTTTATGTATTTTTTAAAAACAAGAAAAGGCTTGAATCATACAATGTCTTGCTGAAAATGTAAAAAATGTATGTGGTACATGGGGCCTTTACAAGACCATGTGACATGAGAATAAACAGAGACAAATAATAAAAAAAGAAAATATGCATAATACACTGACACTGCATTTTGATTAATATACTTGGGTTCACAAAGAAACCATTAAGGCCAGTTAAAAATAAATATCTACAGCAGCTAGTGCTTCCATTGTTGTAAGACATGCAGAAAATGATGTAAAAACCAATGGCTATTGTGTAGTGGTACAGTATGCCACCCAGAAAAGGAGTCTTCCTCAACAGACTTAGAGGGTGATGGCAAAAAAGCAGTCAACAATGAAACAAAACAGCAACTGACTCGCATAGTTAAGATCCATAATGAGAAAAACTCACACACACTGCCCTATCCTGCAGGATACATGCAGCTCTCGTAATTAGCGTCTGATGTGGGATGACATTGATAAGAAAAAAAAGCGCCACTAGTTATTTTCAACAGGATTCTGTGTCCTTAATTTGTCCTTGGGATATGTAAAGTTTATTTAGATATTATAGTTAACCAAAGGCAGTGTGAGCTAGTTATTTTGGGTAGTTTTCTTTTACCCATTTTATGACAGTGATTCAGATTTTAAGGAAATCTGGCATTAATTATAATTCCATTATAATTTCTTTAGCCATAACATCTTTATTTTAGTCCTTTGGTGTGTTTATGCAAATGCATCTTTGAGAAAATGGTTGCAGTTTCTTCCTGTTGTTTGGGACTTTGGGAAACGCCAGGCATCGATACCACCAGCTGGACCCATTCAGATGGACCCATTCGCCGGTAACTAATTACGTTTGTATTCAAACATAGCTGCCTTGTTACTCTCGTCTTCACTGAACAGTGCAATACATGCACCTTCACAACAAATAAAAAAACAGTGAGAATGAAATTCATAAATGCAGAAGACAAGATGAGGATGGAAAGTTGTCTTTGTGACAAAGCGAAGGGCACAAGGGGCAGGATGCTTACGAAAAATGCAGTTCCCGTGACAACACACCATCATTTTTTTGCAACCATGCCCTTCTATTCAGCTAGAATATTGTTCTAGAATGTTGTTGGTGGAGCCATACTGGACGGAGAGCAGACAATGAACATTTCTCACGCTAAATGACCATTAGGTGAGGAAACCTATCAGTTAAGCACAGTGCCAACATTCACTTGCACGCCTGAAGAAGAACATACAATACATTTAATTAGATTTTTTACATAATTACATCATGTGCAATTGGTAGGCAAGGGAGGGGGTAACAAACAATCTTTGTGCGCTTAATAACATGATACCTTACCATGCCTTCAGTGGCATTCTTGTGAAAATGATGACAAAACGCTAGGATAACCAGACAGCGACCATCTAAAATATGAGATCCCTGCACTGAGGCTATGTGAGTGTTTGTCCCCAGGCAATTTGACAATGTTCAACACAATCCTGCTACGTCGACCTCTAACAAATTAAATTGCATCACTGTCCGACTCACAGGCCCGAAGGGAAAAAATACAATAGCGAATAAAACAAATGTGAACTGAGCCACACTACTGTAACCATCAAACTGATGTGAGGGGCTGCTTAGCCATAACTGTAGCCCAAGAGGGGAGAGCATGCCTGCGCTGCATGTTTGCATGGTAAGTGGTAATGAGCTGTGTCCTGTGTTTGTCACCAGCAGCAAGCTCTCCTGGGCATTCGGCGTGCTTAAAAACTGCACATGAATCGAGAATGGGAACCGCATTTCTAATAGGGGCAACCTAGCTCCTTTCTCTGAACGTTCAATGCCAAACAGCAGGAAAACAAATATCGCAAGATTGTCAGGTGGGGGGGGGGGGGGGGACAGCTAAGGAAATACAAAGAATGGCGCATTGGCAAGTTAAAAACTACAAAAAAATGCGGGTAAACATAAAAAAGAGGCAATTTTTAAAAAAAAAAAAAAGAG
>JAODLD010000040.1:6743136-6769984 GCA_026781065.1 Mormyrops boulengeri | reverse complement strand
CTGGGGGGTTGTTTGGGGCCCCCGCCATTCCCCCCCGTGGGGGGTGGGGGGGGGGGGGGGGGGGGGGGGGGCAGATGGTCCCTTTAGGATGGAGGCAACTGGGCGAAGGTGGAGGAAGGAAGAGGGAAGCTCAGCGCTGACTTGGGGAACAATGAGCGCTCTGGGGCTGCAAGGAGAGCGCGCAGGAACCAGGGAGAGTCTTTTGTTCAGTGACGGTGAGTAATGAGGAGATGAAATAAATAAAAAACTGCACAAAGAGCCAATCTGTGTAACATATCAGTTACACTTAACTCCATTCAGGGTGTGATTATGGGGCCGATTCGCAGCCCTCCGAGCTCAAAGGGGGAACATCTTTCTAGTCTGCGCTAAGAGTAATGAGACTGTTGAAAGGCACCGCATAGCTTGGAGGCAGATCACTTTCCTCTAAAATCTCGCAGCCCTTCTGATTCTCAGGTCCTTACATAAACAGCCAGCAAGATGGTTTTGGTGGCCTTGTGTGCGATACTGCACTGTGTTTTCAAAGGGCTACGCAACTCAGCGAGCTAGCTATGATCTTCTGATTCTACTCACGCACTATTTATTTAGTTACGGAAACATCTTTGGGGGAGGGAAGTGACTTTTTGAGTGGGGCCCCCCGGAAACACCAAACCCATTCCGATGAGCACAATACCCAGTGTGTGCACCCCCATGATTCCCTCCAAACAGGCTGCCCCGGGCCACTCTGCAGGCTGTATCTGAGAGCATGAATTTGCGACACAGAGGAAGTTCTTTGCTACCTATTTTGGGCCCTGTGATGGCAGCTTTGATCAGTGCAGTTCTGCACATGCAGCTCCAGGGGCACCATGACGGCAATGCCCAGGGCTAGCCTGCCTTGGGGATTTGCAATAGCAGGGAAGACCTGGGAGCCCACAGAGCCCAATCACGGCTTGCTTACATGCCGTGACCTTTCTGCCTTCGCAGCTGGGATGCAAAGTCACCACGGAGACAATGACCCGACCATCCCGCTTATCACCGTGAGATGGAAGGAGAACAGCCGTCCATCGCACGAAAAGGGATGAGGGTATGCAGTCGCTCAACTCTAGAACCGCTTCTCATTGGCGTGCGGTAGGGTGCGGGCAGGGTGACACCACAGGACAAACCATTTCCCCCTGGTGACGGTGGGTGGAGGTTTTGAAACCCTAAAACACAGGAGGCATGAAGCAGGCAGGGGTGGTTCTCCACGGTACCACATAACGGTTGCATGCACACACACACACACACCCGTGCACGTGCTTTATGCAAAGACCTTGAGTGTGCACGTGCATCATATATCCATGTACAAAGTGCATGCAACGTTCATGGAGAAAATGCATTGATGTGAATGCGACCACATGAAAATATGAAAAGTTCTTCGCCGACATCTGGTCATCGTCCAGGAAGGCGTCGGCACAGAGGCCTTTACGAAGAACAGGAAGCATCATGTGACAGTGGATGACACGTCACGCTTCCAGGCTGACAACAGTCTGACTCTCATATGAGTGTCACTAGGGGAAAGCCAGCTGCACTCCCTGACCTTCCCCATCATCACACGCGGTGGGCTGCGCTTCTGGGAATGCGGCCGTAACTGCAGGACGCTCGCCGCTGCAGAGTGGCATTCCACCCTCCGTGCTATTGACATTAGGACTTCCCATTTTTGTCACCACCGAAACGTCAGACTGTTGTACTTAAATCTTTAATTTGATCTTTTTTAGTTTGACACAATGCGCACCCACATCGCCCGACATGCCATGCAGAGAATGAGGTGTCACTTACAACCACAACCTGACAATCAGTACTAAGTCTCTGAAGCCACCCCGGCATCATCGAGCCCTCATCAAGGAACAGCATACTAAAATAACCTCCTGTCCCCCCCCCCCCCCAAATCAGGAGAAGTGGCCCACCAATACAGCGTTATTTCATCTGCTCTCTGTAAGCTGGCTTGGGTTGGGAGTAACGCGTGAAGTGAGACCCCAGTGTTGCCTTAACTTACAGTGATGACATAGGAGGGGAGAAAAACAAAAACCCAAAAAAACAAGGGCGGCCATCTTACATGCAGGGGCACTTTTTGTTAGGCTATTGTAGGCTTAGGGTTCCTGTGTCCCCCCACCCCCCTGGGCCCAATACCAGAGACCTTGAGACGTCCCCGTTCCGCTGACAGATTGCCGGCCATGCTCTCACGCGAGGCAGGCCTCCCAGGAGAGTCGGCGCAGCCAAGAGGAAGGAACACGCATCACTTCCTGTGTGCCTCACACAGCGAATAACAACTCCCAACAACGCGCGCACACACACACACACACCTCTCTAACCTGATGCTTGAATAAAAACAGGCTGAGTACCACTGCTGGAGTACTACCCCCCCCATTCTGTTCACAGAGGAAATGCTGGCTGGGGCCAAAGCAAACTTCATGCAGCCATGTCAAAGACATTCTGAGTATCTGTTTCTCCACAAAAAGCAGATATTGTTCTCAGAGTGCCCCCCAAACCCCTCCCCCCCAAACACAGTTCACACCCTCTCCGGCACATTTTCTTTTGGCTCAAGCATGTGTATTTATCTGCAACTAACACTGACGTCTAATGGAGCAAAGTTGCCGGCTTCGGCCCTGGCCGACGGACACGGCCCTGCTCTCACTCCCCCGCATTATATCTCCATCTCGGAGGAATAAAACAGCTTTTTTTCCTGCCTTTCCACCATTCATTAGCCCACCGTTTTTCGCTTTTACTTAACAAATCAAAATGCCAAGTTCCTCATTCCATCCCACTTCTCAGCTCCAATTACAGGTGAACAAACATAGATTAAAGGAGCAAAATTATCAGTCAGATGTTAATTAAAGGACGAATAACAGCAAATGAAATGACTGGTTCTTGCCGACTCTTTGACATGAAAGCGAGGCCTCACCGGTTGGTAACCCACATGGAGGAGGATTTGTAAACATTCATTCATAACATTGTTGTCTAGCGGAGGTGGATGAATCCTGCCAGTAGTTTTCCACTCTGACAATAGGAAGAACTGCCCCGACTGCACAGGATGGCCTGCGGACACCAAGGGACCCGTCCTGCACGGCCAGACGTGCTTAATTGAAACTACACTTCCACAAGCTTACCGAAGAAAGTGACAAACCTTCTCCTCTTCTTCCTCGTAACAGTCTATGACTGGGAGGAACTCAGTGTCTCTAGCTGCAGAGTCTCTATGAAGCAGAGGCACGGCTCTACAACAGATAGGAGTCCTCCTTCCTCCCTGTAACCACTGGGTCACGTCTACAGCGACGCGGCACGGCACCTGCGTCCAGGCGTTCGCCACTGGCAACCGGTTTGCACCGGACACAAAGAACCGAGATTAGAAGTGGAAAAAAAAATGTATGAAGCAGGAAGCCCTCACAAATGAGGCCATCAAACCTAACCTTTAATATTAAAACTGGGGGGAGGAGGAGACCAAATAGGTCTTCTGATGACTCGTTTTTACCATACTAAAAGTTTCCGAGGCACCAGAATGAGCTTGCAGGTTTCTCGGCAGCTTTCTCTTGGATTACTCAAGCTAACCAGTATGTGGCTCAGTGGGTTAGGATGTTTTGCCCGCGACTGGAAGGTCGCCAGTTCAAATCCTGTGGTTTGCAGAATGGTTTCAGGGTCAGGCCCTTGAGTAACTGCTCCAGCGACTGGCTGACCTTGCTTTGTCCACTGGAAAAAAAATGTAGGTATAATGTTAAGGTAACCAGCCAATTCCATTCTCACAGACCAACATTTCAGCAAGCTATTCAGCAAGCTGTCAGAGTGGGGTTGGTCTGTGTGTGACAGCCAGGCATGTCGCCTTCAAAGATCCAGTCATGTGGTGGAAACCATTTAATGGAAGTCCTCTATAATCTGAAGTTTGAAGCTACAGCTCTAATATAAATTAGCCTACATTATGATGCTGACTGGAGTAGACAGACCACAGACAGAAACCACCATCGATTGGGGGGGATGCACCATCTATTTACTGTGGGGGTAACTGAATCATGGATGTCACCCCAAGCATTCTAGGAAAATCACGTGAGAATGCTGATTTGAGAAGGATAATTCTGGTGACGGTAATGATAATGAGCATGATTATGACGATGATAGAGATGAAGGAATGGCAGTCGTCCAGCAGCAGCTCATGCCAGACAGGTGGAATGAATGGGGGTGATTGTGAGGGGGGGGGGGGTGTTACTGCAGCTGCTTGGATGGCTGCCCGTGCTGCTGACGACTCATCTGGCCCCAGGGCTGACAGAGCAGGGACAGCTGGGGGGGCTAGGAGGAGGATGAGGATCAGGGTGGGCCGGATCTACATTTCCAGGGTGAGGTTGCTAAACAGCCAGTGACCTGCATCTGTCCCTGCTGTATTGTATAGCACACCATCCATCCATCCATCCATCCATCCTCTGTGACCGCTTGTCCTATTCAGGGTCACAGGGGGTCAGGAGTCTATACCGGAGGCTACAGGCGCAAGGAAGGAAACAACCCAGGACGGGGCACCAACCCATCACAGGGTACACTCACTGGCCATTCAAACCTACAGGCAACTTGCCAACTCCAATCAACCTCATCATGTTTTTGGACTGCAGGGGGAAACCCAGAGAACCCAGAGGAAACCCCACGACAACACGGGGAGAACATGCAAACTCATGGCGGAGATTCGAATTCTGGTCCCAGCGGTGTGAGGCGACAGTGGTAACCACTGCGCTATTGTGCTGCCTCGTGGATTGCACATTGTCAAGAGTCCTCTTCCGCACTTAGAATAAGTATTAGTACTGTTTGCCTCTGTTGCTATTTGCACATCCTTCCCCAATGCACCACCTATTTGTTGCACATTAATGGTTCCACTTCCTATATTGCCCTGTCTTGTCTTTTACTGCACTGCTGTTTGTTCTACTGTCCCCCCAAGCACCTGTCCCCTCTACTGCAAATGTGACACAAGTATCTGACTGTGTTCCTCTGAGCACATGTGACAATAAAACTTGAAACCTGCCACAACACTCAACAAAAGGGACCTGACACACCGAAGTGGCCTAATACACCAAGCATGTCACCGCAGTCTGAAAAGCCCTTTAGAGCCCCTGGGGCCATACTGGCCTTTTTGTCACTCTCAGGGCCCCCAGAAGCCAGAAGCTGAGCAGAGACCCTGTGGCCCTTGGCCCTTATGAGGACCCCAACCTAGCTGACCCATGTCTACTGACATTTTGCCCGCTGTCCGGTGTGGTTCACGGCCAGGGAAGGCGGCCATGTTGAAACCTGGCTCTGCTTATGTCAGAAAAGAGGAGGGAAATAAAAGCAAACGCAGAAAGGAAGAAGAAGAAAAAATAAAAAAAAAACATGCTGGTTGTTTATTTTAACCAATATTTCCAGGAGTCATCTGGGACATGCTGCTGGTGGGGGGTTGTGGGCACAATAAATAAAAACCTAGCCCAAGTTTTTCAGTCCTTTCATATTTTTATTTGATTTAGTGTCATTTTTACTTTTGATGCCAGCAATATTCCCTAACAGCTGGTTGCCGGACAGCATGAAAAGCACAGCGCTCCCTCCCTCGCACCCACCCCCAGAGCCCCACCCACCCAGGCTGGCTCCTCAGCCCCCTCCAGGGCCTCTTCTCTCACCCTGGACCCTACATGCCCCAGGCCTTTGCGTTCAGCTCGCTTCCTACAATCCTTTCTGTCAGAACAAAGAGCACTTCCTGTGTACATAACTGAGATTAAACATGTTTTACTGGTTCCCGAAACTCGGAGAGTGCGGGCCGGCTCGGAGCATTCCGGGCCGCGGGCAGCTTGTGAAAGCCACAGCAGTAAAAATGTGAAAACATGATTAATGCTCCTTTTCCCTTCCTTGTCACGACACACTGCAAGACGAGCCTCTTCCTCTGAGCACGAACGGCCTGACGGAAGCGTCAAGTCAGCCGAAACGAAATCTCAAGCTCATAAATGATCTCAGCACGCACGCTTGCCAGCAGAGCTACGGCAACAGCAGAGGTCAAAAGGCACCTGCCGTCTCCCTCTGAGCGATCACCACGCGTAAGCAACAACAGAAAGTGAAATAGTCCCTGAAGGGTGTGTTGAGAGTGTGTAGGGGGGTGTCGCCATTTGGCCCACCTCCTGTGTGCTTCTTGGTGATCGATTGGCAGGGTAGACTCAGACCTGTGTATCTTTTTAGCTATAGGTTTCTGCCTTTGAATGTCACCCCTTGCTTTCATTAAGTACTGGGGATACCGCTTAGAAGGTGTTTAGATAGAACAGTGGACATCGGCTGTGTCCGATTTCAGGTGCTAAGGCTGCATTCAAATCTCGAAGGCGTCACAGCGGTGCGACAAGGGCGTCCCATTTCAAAGGCTCCTTCCAATGCAGTCTAGAAATGCGTTATTCTTTTGCCGAGATTCTAAGATTCATTGTGTGAACTGTCAACAGACACAGCCTACAGAGGCAACATAGACTGCACCCTTCGAAGAATGCAGCCCCTGACTTTGGATGCAGCCATCTTCTCCTTAGCGACCCCTGATGGAGATGGGCTGATGGAGGTGGTCTCAGTTAATCTGTCTTTCTCCTCCCCTTCTATCTTGGAGCCCCATGAGCCCTTATCGGACCCCATGCATGGGGAGCCTGGGCCTGTCTGCTGACGTCCTGGATCCTTGCAGGGTCTCTTAGGGCTGTTGTTTTATTTTTCCCCTTGAATTCGAAATTCTTGAGCGTTTCTCATGTTTGTGCTGGTTGCACAGGGCATGAGACGCTGGCTGTCTGTGGCAAAGATGTGTTTGCCCGAAACAGCCGTCCGCTTACAGTCAGTGCAGGAGACACAGTCTTCCTCTTTGTTTTAGAGTGGGCAGGATCTTTATCTGGAGGCCTGGGCTTGTCCCCACACGAATGCTGTTTTGACTTTGAGATCCACAGGCTGAGCTGGAGAGCTATGCTAACTGTTGCTATCTGATCTCCCTAAGTGTGGCATGGCTGCCATGCTGAAAGAGTCCTATAATTTAGCCTGTTGATGTTTTTGGAGAGATTATTCAGAAGAAATGGGTGGATTAATAAATAATTATACTGTGAAATGTAGCAATAAATAAATTATACAAAATGTAAGTATAAATAAATCTGTTAAGAAAACTGTTTATGTCTTCCTCTTTTTTTAATTTAATTATCTAATTATTTATTACTGGTTTAATCTATATTTATTTATTTAAGGGATGCTGCACATGGCATGAAATAAGCCTTGAAATGCAAACTGTCACTTTGACCCATTCAAGTTTTGAGGGAGGGCTCTAGTGAATACAGGTTTGTGATTGGTGGATCATTTTCACTGGATTGCTCCTGTCTAATCCAAGACAAAACATGACCACACTAGATATACAATAGTAAACCACCATCCGTAGTTTCAGGTATCCGTGGTTTACCACGGTCCGAAATAAAGACTGTGAAATGTGCAACACTGTGTTTTCATTGATGATTTGTTCTTTGAGAGGTATACATAGCATGATTTTCATTGCTCGACCATCCATTGAAACATGATATTTTTTGTTGCTCTATCATCTCTTGAAAATTGGGCTAAAAAGTTGGAATCCCTTTCATTTCAAGAGAGTAGTTGTACAGTACTGTATAATAATGTACATTGTATTTTATTATTACAATTTTAATGTTATTAATGTCTTACAATGCATAGTTTATCAATTACAATATATAAGTACACAAAAATCACGATATATATTGGGTGCGGTTTCAGCTACCTGTGGTAAGTCTTGGAACTTACCCCAGAACGACTTACTAGAACTGGTACAAAACATGCTTGTTATTGCAGAAGATGGATGCTGCTGATAACATGCTTCTGAGAGCAAACTGAAAGGTTGTTGGAAGAAACTACAATGGTAGCAGCTCTGAGTACAACACTGTTGAACTGATGAGGAACTTCAATGGAGCAGGCTACAAATGAGACTATTTGATTGCAGCATAACTCACCCTGAGATATGTTACCCAAAAGCATAGATACTAACTGAATGCGAACAACTATGCAAGTTGGTAACGGGAGCTCTGGGGGAACGTGCCCCTGGATAGCAATCCTGTGAAGCTGCTTGCACCAATATGCACCTGTGGTTTCATTCGTGGCTCATTGCTCGATAGCTCAAAACTGCAGCCACTAGAGGCTGGTTGAGTGCTTCCAAGAAACCTACCACAAAGACCTCTCTTGATGGGTCAAAGTGACAGTTTGCATTTTAAGCCTTATTTCAGGTCATGTGCAGCATCACTGAAATAAATGAATGAATGAATGAATAAATAAATAAAATGGCAACAAATAATGAAATAATTGGATCAAAACGGGAAAATATATTTTCTTAGATTTATTTATTGCTATGTTTCATATCATCATCATTTATTGGTACATTTCACGATATATTTATTTATTGATGCGCACATTTATTTATCAAAAAGTACAAATAATCCCTCCATAGATGTTGGGCCGACTCAATAAGTGCCACTGGATCACGTTACATAATCTAGAAAAAGTTTTTTTTTTTTTTTCTTTCTTCAAAACTGAGCAACTGTCATCAAGGTTACATCCCACGTTAATCCAAGTCATTCTCCAGGCCAGACATCCATACAGGCCACACGTGTGGATCAGTGCAGTTGAGTGGGATGTGATTTGAGGGAAAATACCAACTTTTCTTTTGGAGAATGTGCCTTACTTAACACGGAAATTGAAAACATTGGAAATTTGGACCAGTTCTCTAGCACTATTCGATAACCACAACTGCTATAATAGGTGTTTACGTCATAATCATACCATTACATGCAGGGATTTTTGTGATTGATACAGTGTTTATAGATGACCTGAGGTTCTGAATCTGAATTCGATTGGTTGCTGCTGTGTAGCTTGCTTTAACTTGTTGTGCTAACAGGCATTTATTCGAGCTGAAATCATGGTGAGGAAGTCAGAAACAAAAACAGCAACATGAACATCCAACATTGACGCCTTCTTTAAAAAAAATTAATAAAAAACTCGTCCCAGGCTCCCTATCACCACACTCCACACACAACAATGAATTTTTCAGAACCAAGAGGCGCCAACACGACGAGTGACATGAGAGCTCTTTTATCCTCGACAATTGAATCCATTTCAAAAATCTTGCATGGCTTGTATGAGGAGCATCTGCATGCATCTCCCACGGAAAGGCTGCCGTGTGCTGGGGCACGGCCCTCTTGGGGCGTGGCTGCTGCACCAAACCCCTCGAGTTAGAGCACCAGTGAATTCCAGGGCCCGGCTGTCTGCTCATGCCTCACATACCTATATGCTAACAGCTGGGCCGACCGAGAACGGTATCTATTGTCATCGTCTTAGGGCAAAAAGGCCGAACAGAAAGCAGACCAGAGGCTACCTGGTGCTAGATGTGCAAACTAGTTCCTGAACACACATTCTTCATATATTATCTTTATTTAGTTCTCATTTGAATTATCAACCATTCTTGCCAACTGACAGATATTAGCATTTTTTTTTTTACTTCCCCACAGTCATAGCCTGAGGTGACATCGCAGCAAATGATGAGATCAAGAGTTTCATCACGGATTTGATGCTACTTTCCGTAGCTTTGATCGGGCCTGGCCAGTGCATTCTTGGTTGGACAGGACATAATTGCAAGTACCTTTTAACTGATAACACTACTTCATCTAAGGCACATGGATTCATTCTTGAGTTTTTCCCCTATCAGAGAGGAAATCATCCCTTTTGACTCAACCGCTTTCTGCTTTGAACTTAGCCAGCGGCCATTACATTACAGTCATTGACTGCGGCCAAGACAAACTCTTACCCCCTTTTTCCCCATTAAACAAAGGAAAAATTGGATTTGTTCTTCAGATACAAAAGGTCATAAAACAAACATGTTGAAGGGAAACAGTGTCCTTTCAGAGGACAATTTCAAGTTGTTTTCGTTGTGCAGGAAAGAAAAGAAAGAAAAAGCCTACAGCCCCTCCTGAGTGACTTCAAAAGACACAGCGGTGACAATGAGAGCTGACAGGGTCTTCCAAGTGCTGAGGGCTAGATAGGTGGGTACAGAAGCATGAATCCCCGGCAAGGGGAGGAACATTTTAAGTGCCTGTGTCCCATGAGGATAAGGAGAGCAGGGGAATTTTCCTTATGGGCCTGTGGAATGGGTTAGGGACTAAACAAATATTCTTATAGAGCACTAAAGTGTACGCCAACAGCTAAGTCCCTAATTCAATTTTGCAGCCGTGCACCTCAGGCTGGCAATCTTTAAAAGAGGACTTGCCCTCAGCTATCTATAAAACGTTGTCCCCACCTTCTGCCAGCTAGTAGTGGAATGGCACCATTCCATGTCAATTGTTTGATGTGACTGGGGTGGGGGTGTCTCTTCATTCCCTGAAAAACATCATTCACCTTCAACCCTAAGAGGTATACGTAAACTCAGACACGATGCCAGATACCACTCTAACCTTCCCTGTAACTAACTAACTCGGCAAAGACAGTCTGCATCATGACCCCTCTGGTAACCTAGTAGTGTGATCACACAGCAAACATCAGCAGTCACTGTCTGTGAAGACTATATGCTCTTCAAAGTCAGTCTACTCCATGCTTTGCTAGCCAACCTGTACCAAACCCTTCCGATGTGATTGAAAGAACCAGTCACACCGTAACACTGACAAGACAAAACAACTAATAATGCGAGCTGCACGCACCCACAGTGACTGACACTGGACGCTCCACATGAAGCTTGCTAAAAGTACTGGCTTCCTTCCCCCAAATCGGTACATGCGAGAATTAGCTCCTAAAAGAAGCTTGCAAAAGGCCTCCCGGGAGGCTTGTAGATAGGGCTTTGAAGGCTTATCTTTGCTTCTCAAAGTAAGGCATGAATAGGTGATTTCAACCAAACCAAACACTGAGTAAATATGGAAAGGGATTCAATGCAGGCAGTCATTTAAGTGTACGAGCATGAGCACATCCAAATAATCCATTCATATCAGATCCAGCCAGTGCTCTGGCAAGATGGGCAATGTGACCTCTATACATGCGCCAGCTTATTAAACCCTAGGTGCACTTACTGTAGCCTGTTTATATAAAGCAGACCTATCACACATCAAACTGTATACCGCTGCTAGCTATCCTATGAAAGAGTAATAGCTGCATAGACGGGCCAAAAAAAAAAAAACAAATGAAAACATTCAATGTGTTGAATTTAAGCTGGAATCTCTTAAACTTAAAATTTCTTCTTAACCAATAGAGGAATGGTCTATACCAAGTAGACCCAATGAACTGTTCTATTCCTAGATATCTGTAATGGACATGAAAGTAGGTTAACTTCCCATTTTCAAAAATATCATTAACAGTCCTTAATGTTTTTAACCATGACAATTAAGAGAGAAGCTCACCATAACGACACTGCGGGGTTATGCAGTATTGTAATATTTTGACACTTATCACCTAGACCATCTGAGTTTTTAAACTGAACTTCCTGTATTTCATTCTTAGTTGAATGTCTTGAAGACAGTTGCTTTTTTAATGATCTGGGTGGGTGGCAGAATCAAACAAAATTTATTTAATGCTTTTTGCAGAAGTTGTTAATTTACTGAAACCATGATGCACTCACTTCTTGAAATAAGTCATCCGGCCTGTCACATCTGAAGCCTGCCTTCATATAAGTGGTGGTAGACGAAGGCTGGGTGCAGAAGGGGGGGTGGGGGGGGGGGGGGTAGTCAGAAGTCTATCACACTGCCGAGCGCAGACTGCAACAACGAACAGAAATGACACCTTCAAGATGACAGTGAACTGCAGCAGACACTGAACTGAAGTGTGGCTCTGAAGCACTACCGTCACTTCCAGGACAACAACGTGCAAAAACTCCCGCTGTGAGTCATATGCGAGACGTGCGGTCCCTGGCTTCCATGCTGAGCTTTTTATGAATGTGTGTGTGGTGTGCACCATCTGCTTACTGACTCACGGCACTCAGCTCGCCCTGCCTTCTCCCTCTTCTTGTACCACCATCGGAGATACTTAAGACATGCTATTTTATACCTCTGTTCATCCCTCCATTCCACATCATGTTTTTATCGTTGCTTTTAAAGTCGCACTCTTAATACAGTCACCCCCGAAACCCAGACCCAACGGCCACTGAAAACATCTAGAGGAGTCATAGCAGAGACTTGTAAAATAAAGATGACTCTGAAGAATAACTTGCCAAAAATGACTGAGGGCATGAATCACCCCAATATTTGAGACTTCCTGGGGCCTGCAAGTCTGAGGGTGGGAGGTGCCAGTCAGAATGGGGCAGGACCTTGAGGCGCCAGTAGAGAGGCCAACCAAATCACCAGCGGGGCCCTTATTTCATGCAGCCATGCTCCAGAGCATGTGAAGCCCCCCTTCCCACTAGGAGAGTCATTGGGTAGGGAGGGGTGCTGATCTCACCATGATAGAGGGGCTTTCCGGAGGCACAAAGCGAGAGCCAGCGGGGGGGAGAAAACGGCAAACAGGAGGGCGAAACCCGAGAAGTTGAGAGGGACCGATAAAGACATTCTTCCATGATGAGATGATGAGGTCTGTGTCCATGAGGTACCTAATAAGGAGCTTGAAGAATAGGACCAACATTGTCCCCATCGCATAATAAAGGAAAACTAATTTTAAAAATACCATTTTCATTATTCATAGAACACTTACTGTTTTACGTTCTTCAGTTAAGCCTGATAAACAAAAAGTAACACATGCATTTCAGTATTTACAGGACATTTGCAACGTACCTTTCTAAGAATGAGGAATTTACTGTCAGCAATAAACAAGTTTACTAGCAATATCGCTATTCCAATATGGCCCCCAGCAGATGCAGTAATTCTGCAGTACAACCACTGTCACTGTCCATGCTCATCAGTAAAAATGCCAGACAGTGAGAGGTTATGGCAGGAGCCCTGCCCCACGTTTGCCCCCCCGGCTGGAAAACGACAAATAAGCTAGGCTATAGCAGCATGTGACACCTCACATCCTCCATAAGACAACGAGCGGGCTGTGTGCCGGGGGCTCGGGGGGTCTGGAGGGTTTGGCGTCTGTGGCTCAGCGCGGCGCTGCCATCAATGCGGAGCACTGTAAGGGACAGCAGGCTGACCGGGGAAGGGGGGCGGCAGAGGGCTCTGAGCTGGAGCCGGCCGCACAATACCACTCTATGCGGCAAGCGTGGGACTGCAGCCCCGGGCCCTTTCTCATCGCCATCTTCCGGTTCTTAAGGACCCATCACTGGCCTTCTTGTGAGGCCCAGAGGGAATCTTTCCCAACATCACAGAAAAGCAAGAGGAAAAATACTTTGCATCATTCTTTTGGCTCAAATGGCCAAAGACCAGAGTCTGCTTGGTACCAAGACCCACTGCATACACAGTGATAACCTCAGAGTACAGGTGACGGGAAAAAAATCCACATGCAACAATTAGTATACTGCAACCAAACAGGGAAAAGTGCATGAACCCTTCTTAATATAACGTAATCAGAAAAACTCATCCACTGTCACCGCATATGAGCCTAAAAACAAAAACCAGCTTGTCAGAACCATTTAGCTCAAAACAAATCAGCGAATAAACATTTGCTAGCTGCTATAACTAAATCCTTATCAAAATCAAACTTTTAAATGATAATGTTTAAAATTACCAAAACGGGCTGGTCACAACAAATCTGAAAGGGTTCTGCATGCAATAAGGGTATTACCTTACGGCCATTTTATTCAAAAACAAGGAAGTGGAACAGTGGAATACACTGGGCAGGTACACCTGCAGAACACATTGTTTTGGTTTGTTTTTTCTTCCTGAGAACAACCATAATGTTTTCAGTGAGCGGTGCGCCAGTGCTAGAACAACACACAAGTTCCGCTGTATCCGTGAAGGCACCTTCTGTGACTTTCTGCTCATCAGGGCCAACGGCACAAAGCTGGGACATCAATGCACTCGAGGAGGAAAAGGGAGACAGAAGGAGGAAGAGACTGTGAGGTGCAAAGGAAATGGGAGAGGTCCAGCAAATGGCTACGCCATCATACGAGGCGGACGGCGCTACCCACAATGTCAGGGGAGGCGTGGAAATAGGTGATCCTGTCTTTCTGCCCTTTCAGCTGCAATATGGCCAATACTACACACAGTTGTTGAAAAGCACATGGATGCCAAGCAACCTTTCAATATTATGCAGGGACAAGTTCAATATGGTTTAGCTGTTTTTCTTTTTTGTGTTTTTTTAGACCTCTTTTGATTCATTGTTAAGTACATGCTTTTTGTGAAAATGACAGAGTAAGAGTTGGCATAGATCCAGTGAAGAGGATGTTGTCCTTGAACTTCAGATTCAGAATGCATTAAGAAGATTTCTCAAATATTCCTCTGCCATCTGGTTGTGTCATATTCGGAAGTTGAAAGAGGAAGCAAGCTTACATTAACATATTTGAGGAATTTTGCTCGCACATAACGGAGGCCCAGTCCTGACGACATATATTCATTCTCGAATTACACGACTCCTTGCATAGCGCCGATTCTGAACAGGATCCAAAGATTCAGTCAACACTGCTCAGGGGTGTTAGCGCTCTAAGAACAGCATCAAGGATTCCTGTTTGGCTGCAAGAGAGCAAATACCACGCGGCATGCTCCGGTCTTTCTGACAACGTTTACTTAGCGTCAGTCTGCACCGGGAGCACTTCATTCACCAGTTTGTTTTGTTCGCCCTCCAGGTCTGGTTCTACCATGATCAACAAGGTCTCAACCCCAAATAAAGGGCAAATACAGAGGCTGCAGGCCCATCTCATATGGCTACGACACTCATTTATGTGTTTAATGGCTGCTATTGTAGTTGCCAGCAGAATAATTTGAGGAAGCCTGGACTGTAGCTGAGCCCATTTGCTATGTAATTAAGCCCGAAGCCAAAGGGACAAGAGTGTCCATTGGGCACACTGGTATCTCACGTCCAAGCGAGGGCACAAATGGGCACAAACTCCTCTGACAATATGCTGGGCAATGTGTGGCCACTTCCACAGCGGAAAGGGAAGCTTCAGCCGGTCCAAGTGACCTCCTGAGGTCAGGCGTCTACCCACAGCTGTCTCCTCTGCCCCTCAACACCCCAGTCCGCCTGCGGATACCTTTCCGCTGGAGCTTGCAGACACCTGCCGGGAGGCAAATGTGTGCCCAGTCTGGCCGCGGCTCAGGGACACCGTAATGCCAGGGTGAGGACTATGTGGACAGCTTTAGTCAGCACCACACCTGCCAGCGTTTCAGTTTTTAGCAATATCAGAACCAGAAAGCTAGTTCACATGACCTGGGCACATTTTCACAAGGATGTACCTCTTTTAGGGCTGGAATCTTCTTATGAGTGACGCTCCCTTCGCGTCCCAGAGTAAGGCATCTTACTTTGCCTACTGATTTGCATCACAATATAACGGAAATCAAAATGTACCAGTAATTCAGAGGAAACACAAAAAGTGGAGGGATGGGCGCCCGGGACACTCGATTTCTTCGCGAACGGCTTTGTACCAGGCGAGCCAGTGATTAATTTGGTGCCACGTCAGCCTGTCTGCAAGGCTGACGGGAGAAGCTGCAATGGCTTCAAAGAACATATCCATAAACTGCCAGCTGTGCAGCCATGGGGGAGACCTATTAACATGCTCACTATTGTAGACACCCCCCACGTACCAGAGGCCAGCTAATCATTTCAGGAGTAAATTAAAACAGCAATAAAATGAAGAAATACAAGCTTTGTCAAGCAGACCTCTTTACACAGACCACACAAAGAAATTCGATAAGTTGATCCTTTTTTTTTTGCTTGCTTACAACTAGCAAAACAAAAAAATGGTTGTACAGCACAAACACCACAAATATGGCCTAAACAAAAATAGTTCACAGAGATTGACATCACTGTGGACAATTTAGGTGTCAGAGCCCTTTTACTCACCACAAAGAGCCCGGTGAAAAAAAATAAATTAGCCACCAAGAGTACGACACTTTCTAGACCTCAGAGGCACTTACACTCCCCCTAAAGGTCATGTTACCAGTGGAGAAAACACACTGGGAGCCTGTACAAGACAGACACCCAATACTTCTTGACTGTCGAACATCTGACAGAGTATAATCCCAGTCTCTCGCAGATTTATCAAGTTAAACTCGTGCGAAGGAGCTAAAGGCATTATGGGAGAGGCAGACAAGGATCGACACAGATCTGGTACTTCCCTGCTAAGAATCTGAGATAGAAATGGAAGTACTCCTTTCCTATCTAATGCAAGAGTCTGGACTGCTTTTGCCTGGCCAGGCTCATTTGAGGATTTCAACACATTATGCCTTGATCCACCCCTTCATAGAGGCAAAGAAGCAGAACAAAACAAGGTGGTAACTAGTGTTGGTTGTAGTGTTGATTAGATACTCATTTTCACCATTATTGATACCAACAGTGTGGTTTTCACCAAACTTTTGCCTCATTCACCACACTTCACACAGCACCACTACAATGCAGGCGGGCGTGCACGCACGCACACACTCGCGCAGCCCCTCCCCTCCTCAATAGCCGCTGAACGCATTCACGCTGGTTAACACACACATACCGAGTTGGCTGAACATGGCGTATGCTGCAGTTGAAGGCACTTCGCAAGCTGCTTAAGTAAGAAAAGAAAAAACGCAAAAGTGCCGTTTGGAAGTATTTTGCAGACGAGCATGGAAAGGCTAAGGATGTGGATAAGCCTCTATGCAAACAGTGCAACAAAGTTGTGGCGACGCAGTCAAATAACATGTCAAATTTGTCGAAGCATCTTAAAGAC
Source organism: Mormyrops boulengeri (assembly GCA_026781065.1). Classification (NCBI taxonomy): domain Eukaryota; kingdom Metazoa; phylum Chordata; class Actinopteri; order Osteoglossiformes; family Mormyridae; genus Mormyrops; species Mormyrops boulengeri. The sequence goes on along the minus strand of JAODLD010000040.1, from coordinate 6,753,219 downwards.
AGACATACCGGTCTTTATGAGAAATTTCGCAAGGTCTGTAAAGTTCATGTTCCAGCATCACTCAACTATTAAACACTTATCATAAATGTTAACTTGGCCGGCGCACATCTTAACATTAGCCGTTTATCTATAAGCAGTTAGCCAACAAACACGTTAGCCGTATGTTATCATTAAGGCAGCGGATAGGCGCAATGGCTAATAAAATAATATAGTATAATATAATGTGGGAACAGTGCAAAACGTAAAACAAAAATGTGTCCTGTAAAATGTGGTGAACGCCCAGTCATGCTTTACCATGATATAAATTTTTGGTCATACCGGCCAGCTCTAGTGGTAACTACTCTCAGAATCAATGTGCTCGTATATAGTACAAATATACGGGAAACACTATAAGCTTGAAAATGGTGATTTTTAAGGTAACACAGCAGCTGATGCATGTCTGATTCTGGAGCCGCTAAAGGAGCATTTGCCTGCAGCCAGACAGTCACATTACAGCAAGTCTTTCACTCTCAAAACCTCTAAGCAATAGCTTCCACGTGGTCCTTTCACACTCAGACAGGAAATGAGACCATTTCAGATCGAGCAGCAGCTCCAAGAGCCAAAGACAATATGGCACCTTCAGAAACGGCTTCAAAAGTGCCTTCATCCCCCGTAACATGAGGTTAAAAATGGCACATTAGTTTGCCTGGTTTTATGCTCGTGTAACACGAAAGATTAGCTTGGAGAGAAATCTTAAACGAGGCTTCCCAGAGAGGACAATGGTGTGCTTTGATAAGAGGCTGACGTCTTGCGCTATGGTACAATCACCGGTATGCCCATAAGCAGTGGTTTGTGCGGTCTTTCGGGGCCAGGACTATTTATTTACACTTAACTACAGCCAGCCTACAGTATCAGTTCCCACCCTGTCAAGTCAAGCAATCAAAGCCATGTTTACTCACTCAGGTGTCCACATGTGGCACTGACTCAAGTTCAATGCCCGTATGGCAGAACTTACCATTGAAGAAGCTCTTGACCTTCAGGTAGCCGACGCTGAGCCGCAGCACGGACAGCTTGTCCAGGCGCGCCTGCACATCTTCGGAGAATGGGAGCAGGCTGGTCAGCTTGTCCAGCTCCCCGTTGAGCCGGTCCCTGTGGCGTTTGGAGGGGTTTGACTTGACCCCATCTGGAGGTGGGGGCTTGGGGCTGTCAGGGAACCAGGAGGAACTGGTAAGTGCCTAATATCTAACATACCTATCCAAAGTATGATATAAATGAACAAACAAATCTAATACATCTAACTTTTCTTTAAAATATGGATGAAAAATTGGTATTGCTAAACTTCTTCTGTACTTGGGAATGAAGAGAGCTCATTAAGTAAGAAATGTTCAACCCGTTACTCCTTCAGATGTCTGAAATTGCAAAGCTAATGACAGAAGAAGCACAGAAAACATGAGCGTAAAATTCCAGTCTATGTCAGAAGTCAAAATTTCAAAAGGTCATGCAAAGGTCGACTAGCTGGGATTCTGAACTCTTTGTGTGATCTTTGGTATGTAAAAGTGAACGATTAGATGGGTATCTTCCTATAGGTGGCAGTCTGTGATCCAGCATGTCAGCGGGGGCTAGTGGGCTTTGTAGGGGAACCAAAGACATACGTTGGGACCAAGACTTGATCCCCCCCACAGTACCCCCTGGCTGGACTGACCTCTGACCAAAAGATCCGAGAAATATCTCGAAGCAGCACAGAGGATCCCGAGGATCACAGAGGATCCTGAGTTCATAATGGGCTACGCCCATTATCAACAGAAATAAAGTTGTAGTTTTATAATGTGTGATCCTCATTTGCGGCACATTAAATCGGGGGCACACACTATACCTTCCAACTTATCTGTGTTATCAACTGATATTGCTAACAACGGCTTTAACAATTAACCGGGCTAGAATTGGATTTCATGATTAGTCGGATTATTTGTTGGATTTAAGGTAGTTTGGGCTAATTGAAAGGGAACGATGATAATGCCATTTAAACTGAAGTACCTTAAATCCGACAAGTTGTCCGGCTAAGCAAAAAATATTGCTTTTTGATATGGGTCCATGGTATTGCTTACTCTGTGGCAAACGGAACGCATCCGACTCGGTTTTCCCCGAGTTTGTGCCGGATGTGACGCAATCTCGGCAACCGAAACTTGGACCCAAAGGCAATTTAAACGCACCAATACTCGTGGGTAAACACAAGCAAGGAAAATGAGCACAGAGGAGAGGTTCATGTGTCCTTGGAAAGAGACTCAAAGCACTCAAAAGCTTTCAAGCAGCTTCAACCGCTATGACTTCAGATTACTGAGCTTTTGTGAGGTCTAGTGCCTCCCCACTGAAAAAATACAACTTGGGGGGAAAAAAAACAAAATCAATAAACTAGGCAAGAAATGAAGAAATATATTGTGACCAGACAAGATTGCTTAAGAAGGAGTAACCATTTGCATATCATCAGGAAATAACTTGTGACCAGTGCATCAAAGTTTTGAAAGTTCCCCATGCCGGGTGTGACAATGGATTTGCTACCAGCAAGAAAAATACCAAAGATGAAATGCAAAGCTATACTTCTACCGATGCTTCTAGATGAAAGCAAAGGAATATACACATTCAATGGACCGGTTGAGCATTACTCAACAAATATGCCTGCAGCATTCCCTGCAAGACAAATGATCAACTCCGAATCAGTTATCAGTCCTTCGTCTGCAAAAGTCGAGCTGTTGTAACAGCGAAAAAAAAAAAAAAAAACGCTGCTTCAGAACCTTGCATCATAACGAGTTTCTCAACTAGTCGCGAGTACGTTCAGAATGTGACTGGTACGTGCAGTCACAAGCAGTAGGGTGGGGGAGAATTTGGGTAGAAAACCAGAGCCATTGCTGAATAGGATAAAATTGACTTAATCTAGTCAAACTGACTCATGTCTTTAGGATATGACTTAAACAGATGATCATATGCCTAGCAGCTGGCTCCTGCTTTATACAGTGTTAGTAACCTAGCCACCAGTCCCTCACTATTAAGCATAACAGCTTGAGAAGGCACAGCCTTCATATCCAACATGACAATAACAGAATGGGGGGGGGGGGCTGTAAAAATAACCCAAATCTGCCAGTATTACAACATGATTTGCTGCGTGAGTCAGAGACCCTCCACCCTGCTAGGTTACTCAATGCAGAGTCTGTTTTTAAGGTCTGGAGCCATAGTGACTGTCTTCATTAACTCCCACTGATAGCGTACCCAAAGGAGGACCTGGGTCTTTGTTGCCAAGGCGGCAGGCTAAGGGTATGACATCATTCTGATGAAAGCCAGATCCCTCTGATGTCCCCCCCACCCTCAGGGATCTCAGCACAACCAGGTGGAAAAGATATACTCAACGGATCCAGAACACGGACTAAACTGTGGCACACGCAGGTAGCAGATGCCTGGTACGCATCACCACGTTACCGGCTTATTGGCGTAAACTGCCGACAGATATACGAAGGCGCCCAAAACAGGCTGCGGCGGTGTAAGTTTAGTATTTAACCCAATGCTGGTTGATTGCCAAGGGCATTCTCGATCGTTTTGCTGTGGTTTCGCTTTTTGCCATGGGGGGCATCGGAGGAAAGCTCCGGACCACCCCCGTGGAGAGGGCAAAGTTCACATTCTGAACCAAACTCCGCCACACAAGACACGTGCCATTAATTGCTAATTAGGAACACATGTATGGCAGGTCCGCCTTTATCGGGATGTAGGCCCATGGGATGAGTTTTCAACTCGGACAAACCGCGCGCTCATTTTATTTCATCCATGAGGGTACGCTGACCTTAAGGAATGACTAGGACCCCAACTTCACGGCCAGCATTCCTGCATTTCTACTCAGAAACCAGAGAAGGAGTTGGATACGGAACATACGTCTTTTAGTTGTAAATCAAATTACCATTACAGACCTCAAATTACTTAAAATGTCTCAAGAATTTATCGAAAGTTACCAGAGTAACTGTTTGCTTTTTTAGCTAGTTATTTTGCCCTGAGCACAGAGAAGCACTGAATGTGTTAATAAAAATGTATGGTTTAACTCAGTTTCTCTCATTTCTTTAGCATGGATGCAGTCATGAAAGGGTTACTTAAATTATGCCCAAATAACATATGGCAAAAATTATGTATTTTCCCCAATTATATAAATTGCCTTATATTGGTATTATTACATTATTATTGAACATTGCAACAAGTTGAAATATTTAAACAGGTCAGCTTGAGGGTACAGAGAACTAACAACAGACATTAGAGGGAAACAAGGAATTGCATTTAAAAAAGGAAAACCAAAATTGTATCTAGATACAACTGCCTAGATCCGTGTAGGGTGTGAAAAACAACGGAAAAACTATTCCTCGTTGAAGGAAACATTCTCCCACTTACTTGTCTTTTTGGATTGTCTGTTTATGTACAATAATATTGGTTGTGTTGGCAGCAGTAAAAATTAATTGCTTAAACAGTTTTGCGTGCCAAATGTGTGTTTTTAATAATCCTTTGTGACATGTGTGAAGGCACCGTCAATGTCACAGCACACTGCAACAGCACGGAGATTTTCCTTTTTTTTTTTTTTTTTTTATATATCTGTGGCACGTCATGGCATGTCTGACTGCATTATCTTCCCTCTGTCAGACCCATATCCCAGAAGATTCATACAGTCTCTCAGCCTATTTATTTTTAAGGAAACGGCAGATTCCCATGAAATCTCTTGAAACAATTTTTCAGGAGGTGAATAACTAACAAAAAAAGTCAAATTAAATAGCACCTAACCAAACAGTGACATATTCATGTGGTTAGGTCTACTTTCAATGCTTCCAGCAAGTGAACATTTGAGGTTCCTTGTTTCCAAAACAGAAGGCAGTTAAGTGATGGTGGTAAATGAATGGCTATATAATGACCTTCTTGAATTCCTTTCAGTCTGTTTCGCAATGCATGCTGTCATCGAATACTCCATTTATATATCCATTCCTCGACAAGCAATATCATGGCATTTATTTTCTCAAAGTATAAACAGGTTTGTCCAGAGTTCGATGTGGAGGCTTCTTTCGTTTTTTCAATCCTCAGAACGATGAAGGGAAAACACAGACACACAAAGACACCTCAAGATGTAGATGAGTCTCATTTAAGAACCCTTAACAGAACTAGGCTATGAATAAAGGTTAGGGTTTTGGAGAAGGCAGACGAAGGTCAAACTGAAAATATGTAATAAAATAAGAGCGTAGACCCAGACCACGAGTCTGGAGGTGAACTTTACGAAGGAAGCGTACGAAGAACCGACCATCTTCTAAGCGATGTCTGTGTACACTAATTAACAGAGACTGCGTTCTGTTTATGGCACGCACTTGGCTCACATTCACAGAAAAGCACACAAAGAAAATGAGTCAGCGGTAAGGTGCAGGCGTCATGTTAATCATGACCGTGACATATCAGATCAAACCCGTCAAACACTATGTTCAGTCAAACAGATGTAGAGCTTTTAAAACTTCAAACCAATATAATATTTGACCTTTATCCTGCAGATGAAGCACTAATTAGCATATAAAGGTTAAAATACAGGATAGTTTGTCATATCAGCACAAATGCACATAAAACAAGTATGCATTTATGCTGTTACTACAATCAATTGTGGCACATATCGCTTTTAAAGGTGAATGCATACATGCGTGACAGTTATTTGCATCCCTGAACATAAAGCAATTATCACAAAAGCTGTATGTTAAACAAACTAATAAAAATAAAACAATTCTAGTATAATAATAGCCAACACTGTTTAGACCCATAATAGGGCCTTTCTCTAAACAATCTCTGAGCATAAAATAGGTAGGTAGTTCACTAATATCAGCAATAGAATGATTATGTTTTGATCATTTACGATTAAGATCATGTAATTTTCCTTGGGTTTCACATGTTTGCCGTTTGTGGACGTATACTCACTTTGGGCCACTTTTGTTCGGTGAGCCTGAGTGGCACATGAGGAACACAGTACTTTTGATTGGCGAGAATTTTTTTTCACACAAAGTAGATGCCATGGATTTTAAAACCATTCTCACAGCAGTTTTAAACTCTGGGACAGACGTGTTGTATAATGTATACCCTAAATTGCAGATTCTGTGATTTACTAATCGCGTTGTTTCAAATCGCGATTTCGTTTTTAAAAATCAGTAAATCGTTCAGCCCTAGAAGACACTATAACCAAGAAAAATGCTCCATATCTCAACATGCACATTGAAAACCACTAAAACCATATGTCTCTAAAACCAAGTTACCCTATAACACCACTATTTAGCATACCATGCTATTTTATATGTGTTGGCTCTGTGGGTAGAACTATTGCCACACAACCTCCAGAACTGTGGGTTTGAATTCCACCTCTATCTGTGTGTGTGGAGTTTGCATGTTCAGTTTGCATGTTGTGACGGTTTCCACCAGATATTCCCATATCCTACCTCAGCACAAATATTTGCTGTTAGGCTAACTGGCATCTCTACAATGCCTGTGGTGTATGACTGCTCGCATGTACTGTATGTGCCCTGTGATGGACTGAGGCCAGTGCTCTACTCCAGGATAAGCAATTAGAAGATCAATGGATGTTATTTTCAGCATTTTTAAAATCGCTAATGTTTGTCACAAAGGTAGTCAAATCACTAGGAGAGTGGTTCTGTATTTAAACGACCGTGTGACGCCGTTCATAAATTTTTCACAGTTCTGCTAAATTATTCACCTTGACTAAAGTGTGCGTACCGGCCCCGAGCTATCCTGTGGTGTCTCTCACATCAACACGTCTGGCTGTTTGCTCAATCGCCACAGTGCTCTGAAGCGCGAGTCTGAGTCATTTCAGAAACAGGAAACGGCCGGGCGCTGTTGTTGTGGGACCGGTGGTTTTTAGCGAGAGCTGGGCACAGGGCAGGGACGCTGCTCAGGAGCCCGGAAGGTTTCTGCACAGAGAAGCTGAAGGACGCCACTCTCACCTTTCGTTTGTGGACCTACACAGCTACATCTGTAGCTGTCGACACCTGCTCTCCCAGATGTTTCCAGTCCAAAAAATATAAGATATGAAAACTAGCTGTGCATCAAGGTAGAAATTTTGGCCGATACCGACAGGGATATATTCTTTGTCTGATTCAGACACTGATAACCATCTAACCTCTGAGCTCCGCCAATCTGTAGTAAAACGGCATGGTGGTGGTGATGTTACTTCTTGAGATCCTGTGAATGTGTGCAGCAACCATATCATACAAGGCACGCAATGAGAAATCGGTAAAGGAAATATCGGCGACTTGGAAGATGGTGGTGAGGTTCTAAGTGGTGAATGAGCCGACCAAATCCCTCTTCCTCTGCTACGTAAAATGGCTGAACATCCTATGCGATCATCTGCATTATTTTGGTTCTTATGTCTTTCATTACTGTTCAAAGTTAGCAGCACCAGAGCTAAAATCTAAATAGCAACCTGCAATATTAACCAATGCTGACACATCAGGCTGATGCCAATGAACACTGGCCAATAGAGAAATGCTAACAGAGATATTGTGTATCTCTAACGAAAGACTTAGTCTGGTCATACCAAAACAACACCTACAACTACCCACCTCACCTCACCCAAAGCATGTACTGGCCTACAGATTTACCAGTTTACTGGAGCTACTATCCAATGTTATCAAAGTATTCAGATCCACATCTGATAACGCTCAGTGGAAACTCATAAACATCTGTTTTTGATCCAGTAGACTAAAACAAAACCACAGTAGAACTAAAACTGTCCCAGACAAAAGCATTTTGAGCCTCTTGTGATGGTTTATCATATATCGCACAATGACCTGGTCTGTAGTATCACCCGTGTTGTGAAGCAGAGAGGCCTTTTCAAGCCTTCAGTTTTTTTTTTTTCCCTAAACCACAGCACCTCATCTTTGTTGGTACGACTACCTGAGAACAAAGGGCTTCTTTGCAGTTTCAGACCTGGCCTTGTTTTTGTTCCAGATATTCACAGGGAGAGGAGGTTCTGAGGTGGTGTCCCAAGGGAGGGTGCGTTTCTGAGGGCGAAGGGTGGAGATGGTGGTGGTGGTGGAAGTGGGGGGGTTCTGAGCTCTCTCTGCATCGCTAAGGTATGCGTGCCCCTCTCCGTCACCGGTGCCAAAGCTGCTCTAATCCGTTTGCAGCGCTGCCAAAAATAACCTTTTCACTAGCTTATTGTGGCAAGCACTTTCATAATAAGCTTTTGTGTTTCTGTAAAAGTAGGCGAATTACATCACTGCCAGGTTCCACAGCTGTAAGCTGAGACCCCGAAGGGCCCAGCAGCTAGAGAGGCAGAGGATACACATCAGCTTCATGGGGGCGCTGCTACGCTCGGGCTATGGTGAACACTGTAACTGGACTCCCATTCCACTGCACAGCAGGACTCATCTTAAAAGACTACAAAACAAAAACAGCAAAATGGTGACTGTACAGCTCAAACGTGGCTTCGGGTCTCCTAATAAAATCCACATTGAACAATTCGCCATATGAATTTAACTGCTTTTTCCGCACACAGATTCCCTCATTGTGATTGGAGATGGCCATCAGTGCAAAAAAAGAAAAATACAAAAAGCGTGCGAGCTGAAGTAACCTGAGACATTGGGGGGAAAAAAACGGCAAAGGTGTACTGTACACAATACCTGCAGTAATACATTAATCCACCCTTAGCAGGCACGGTGCGGAGCGTAAGCAAACATTCCAGATAAGAGACAGAGCAGCTCTTTCATGGACCAACTCGTGGACGCTCAATAAAGAAGAAACGCTGACGACACCCATGACAGCTTAATAATGTCTGACAAATGGCTGACTCTACCAAGCATACGGATATGATGTCACCTATAAATGCATTTTTAGACAGGCTATACAACAGACAGCAGGAGAGCAAAGATCAAACAATAGAACGCTAAGGCACACAACCACGATTTACACTAACACCAGCAGATTTGTGCAATTTGGGAAAAATTATTTAGGCAATATTCGGCTTTTTGTGCGAAAAATTGTTGCATCAAAATGATGAACTTTGTAGAGTCTACATAGATGCTTTTGTGCTACAAAAATAATAAAAAAAAGATACATACATTTTGAGACTAGGCATTGATAACACAAACTAAAGCCACTACGTTCAGAACAGATGATTTTCTCATTTAAGCATAAATACATTTCAACTATCAAAACACAAAGCTGGTAAGAGTTACACATGCAGGTAACGCAGACATATCCAGTAACTTAAATGATAGCAATCTAAGGCACATAAAGAATCAGGTGCTTGTTGACAGATGTTTAGAACACTTCCCATGTCTCTATATTCAGAACAGAGATTGTCACCAAGTTAAACATATGACACACCGTGAGGAAAGCAGGACGGCACACTCAGCCTGGGTTAACATAGCAACGTGGTATATAACCGCACTGCGCCAACCTCAGAAAGGCCCGAAACCCACATTGTTAGATGATAATCTAGAGCACCACTATGGCTCTGTGGGTGAAGCCAGTATGCATGCAATCAGTATGTTGTATGCTACTCCATAATAATCTCAAAAGGTGTGCGATGTTTGTCCTGAAGATAGACAGCTGGTTTCTCTGTGGTTATGGGACTGGACACTGGTTAATAATAATAATAACAATAATTGGATCCTTTATTACTCCCCGTGGGGAAATTGTCTTTACACCTCCCTCAACTTGCTCTTTGTAGACTAAGCTGTCTGCGAAGGTCAGCCACCTGTTGGGGCGCCCAGGGAGCTGGGAGTTAAGGGCCTTCCTCAAGGACCCGCAGATGTGCTGAGGCTTGGTTTGAATCGGTAACCTTCTGATTACAGGCACACAGGGTTACGCCACTGAGCCACACGCTGGTTGCAGGTTAGCGCACCAGGTGGTGATACACACTCTTGATTAAGGTTTTTTTAAGCATACATTCACGGACTACGGGCCGGGTAGGAGTTACAGGAGCGCACAATCACGGACTATGGGCCGGGTAGGCGTTACAGGCGCGCACAATCACGGACTACGGGCCGGGTAGGCGTTACAGGAGCGCACAATCACGGACTACGGGCCGGGTAGGCGTTA
>JAODLD010000040.1:6732931-6743036 GCA_026781065.1 Mormyrops boulengeri | reverse complement strand
ACAATCACGGACTACGGGCCGGGTAGGCGTTACAGGAGCGCACAATCACGGACTACGGGCCGGGTAGGCGTTACAGGAGCGCACAATCACGGACTACGGGCCGGGTAGGCGTTACAGGAGCGCACAATCACGGACTACGGGCCGGGTAGGCGTTACAGGGGCGCACAATCACGGACTACGGGCCGGGTAGGCGTTACAGGTGCGCACAATCACGGACTACGGGCCGGGTAGGCGTTATAGGAGCGCACAATCATGCACTACCAGGCTCCTAAACAGATTTTACCCACAGGGCATCAGATTTATCAAAGTCAGTACTGTATAATATTGCGAGTCAATGTTGCTGTGAGTTGCTACTTAATTGTGACTGTTCACTATATTTTCACTAAATATTGCATCTGTAACACTCGACATTTTCATACATTAATAACCACCTTACAATAATACTGCTACCTGGTTTTTCTTGCTATTTTTACTAGACCCATTTTACTTATTCCTGGCTTATTCCCTTATACCCATCCTTTTTAAAAACTCAATTACTTTCTCCTGCTCCCCTATGTTTTACATTTCTGTGGTACACATGTATTGTATGTGTGATTGTATGTGTGATATTTGTGCCTCACCACAAGCATTTCATTGTACGGATGTCTCTGCCATACTGAACATACAACAAATAAAAACTGACTTTACTTGGATTGTTTCAGGAAGAACAGGCAGAAAGCCAAATTAACTTTGTGAAGCTCCCTGGGTAGTCAGTGGCAAAGTACTGATTGCAGTACTAACAGTAGTACGAGGAAATCAAATGAAGTGTGCGGAAAGGATGGATGAATTCGACTTTGTTTAGGAAGAGCTGCATCAGCAGTCACCTATGCAAAGAGCTCAAAGCCTTACTCAGAATGCCATTTCTGCCTCAGCAAAAGCATGCAGCTCGCAGTCAACCTCCGCTGCGCATCTGTGTTTCCCTGTCAATGGCAGCAATGTCAGGAAAAGCCTCCTGCACAAGTGTGAGGATTCAGAGGCTGACCTTCCTTGCGCAGATGGGGAGTGTATATTACACTGTGGGTGGGCTCAGCCAAGAGTATAAACAGGTATTGACTGAGTGCCATTACTCCTGCTCTGTGCTCCGCTGCACATTAGAAGTGTAGTTCAAACATAACAATCGCAAAGAGTATAAACAGAGGTCCTGGTAACCTGCTTAACTCACCCGCTGACCAACCCATCATCAGTGAATTGCCTGTAGGCATAACTAAAGACAAAGTAATAATAAACAGACAGCTAGACAGAACTAAATAAAGAAATACACGCAGAAATATCTGTTGTAATTAAGGCAAATTATTGATAGCCAAATAACCACAAATTATCGTGCATCAGGCATAACTTGTAGAAATACAGAAAAAGTTTTGCCTGATTGTTATGGTGTCATTTCAGCAAATGGCCAATGCAATGACGGCTTTCACTTATAAATGCAGCTGAAGTCCTGGCTCTGGACAGCGCATTCACCCAAATAAACTGCTGATTGTATAAAAGCATGTTTGCGGTAAACGAGAAAAATGTATCTTTTTGCGATTTTTTTGCGAGTAATAATATATAATTTATCATTTAAGCCATTAGTAATTAACGACATGACCTCTTCCGAAAAAGAACTAACATTAAGTACAGTAGAGCGCCGCAAGAACACAAAGCACGCTTATTCAAAAGACTGTAGTTGTGTAACTTGCTTGCGTGCCTTAAAATATGTCAATTAAAAAGAAGAGAAAAAAAAAACCCCGAAAGAAAGTTTAAGAAGAGAGAGAAAAGAGTGCGCTGTCATAATGAGAAAAGCGCGTATATCGGATTACAATAAGACGGCCGGGGCCAGCACCCCCGCGCGCCCCCTCCCTCTCACGAGCATCGCGTGAGAGCACCGCCGGCTCTCGGCTTGATTATGATTAATGCGCGAGTACTATTTCCATGCCAGAGCAAAACTGCGCACGAGCACCGGCTCTTAAGGTGGCCCGGCGAGATCCGCCTCCGCCGCCGTCCGCTTGCATAGCTTCGCCAAGCCCGTAGCGCACACAGGCGCAACATGCCACAAAAACAAACCACCTACGAGAAACGTTTAAATCCCACCAATCTGTGCTCTGCGCCGAATAAAAAAAAAAAAAAAAAAAAAAAAAAAAAACATTCTGGCTATATATTCGTCTTGGTAACGAAAATGTATTATTGCTCTAAGACAACCATAGAAAACAGACGAAATACAACTATCGTTTTCTTCATTGTAAAAAGATTTCGATAGCCTGCTAACAACAGAATATATAATCTCTGATATCGACACAATACCTTTTTGGCAGGTAACGAGCACACGAGTTTAAGTATTTAATCATTATTTACAAGTAAACTAAATTTACTTTTCAAATGTTTAACATACCTTTGTCGCGAGACACCGAATACTTAACATGAAGAGCGTAAGCAGAAGACTTCAGACTTCATGTAATAAAATCATGATATAACTGCAGGGCCCTGCGTAAACTGCTTGAAACAGTTCTTAAAGTGTGCTATATTACGTCTTATGCAAGCTAAAGCAATTCTTTATAGTGTTGTATACAGTACTTTTCACTTTGCCACTGCCTGTCGCGTTAGCGCCGGAAAACTTCCAATCAATCTATTAAGTACAGTCAGTGACAGACTACGTAGGAAAATTAGCTTCAAAAGTCTTACATTTTCTGTACGGGCTTCTTCCGTTTCTTCGCAGCATAGATCCCGACACTCCCCGACATAATGACTTTGTATCGAAAACGTTAAGAAATAATTACGATATCCACCAGGCTCTTCCTCACTCGCGATCTTCGAGGGAAACTTTCCGAGTGAGTAAGTTAAATGAGAAAAATCCCCGAGTACAGAAAATCTGACGACGTGAGGAACCGCAGATTAAGTAAACTGCGATCAGCTCAGTCCAAGTCCAGAACAGGTTCTGTTTTCGGGAAGTTTGGGAAAGGTTTCCTGCTCCACGATGGATTATAATGGCGTGATCAGAACAAATTTTCTCTCTTCCTTTCTCTGTTTTCAAAGCTGTCACTCTCTACTGCCCCCCAAACAAACTCAACTGGAGCTATTTAGGGTTGTTTTCACTGCGTTCCAGCCAGTCAGAAGAACTGTTACAGCGCGGATCTAACCGCAGTCAACAGCGGCCTCTTCCTATTGGTCCACGGTATTTTCAGGAAATATTACACAGAAAGTCGATTTTTAAGGTGGACTGCTAACTCCAACTGAGTCGTTACCGGGCTAGCAACTCACTCGTACGACTGCCTGTATAAATTGAGTTTGAAATAAGTTTTTATCCATTATTATTTCATTTACAAATACGTAGGCGCACACTTAAGAGATGTAAAACGTATATTATTACATTATTATTTATCTACTATAAAACGTGGGATTTTAATACATAAACACAATTTACGTTATTGACAAACATATACAATACAATTCACATGAGTATGATGAGTTGTCATTCTCTTTAGCGGCTCCATACTTTGCAATCCAGACAATCCAACGAAACGCAACCGGCAATGACAACTAATTACTTAATTTCCATAATCGACTCAGTATACTCAATTGACGGGATGTCTACTGATCCTCAGGCAGTTCCTTTTTACGTCTAAGTCTTATTTAAGAATTACACAATGTATTTCATAAAAATAGTCAGGCAAACCAGTTGGAAATTCCCGTGGAATTATTTATTTTTGCTCTCTGAACTTGATTAAAAACAACAAATACATTGGTCCGCGCTGTTACCGGCCTCTCTGTGTCTTATCCATGAGTAATGCAGGCCAGTTCGTAACATCTGTCAGAGAGCAGTGCAAACCAGGCCATACCAGTTGCGATCAATGGATAAACTGTTGGGTTCACCTGGAATTTGCTCTAAGGAAAGTGACATGCATATTAAAGTCAGCGCGCAGCAACACACGCAATTTTGCATAAATATGGTTGCATCATCAGCTCAACAAACAATAACTTTTATGTAGTGAAGCTTTGTAACACTAGAGGGTGTCAGAGAAATCCAAGTGAGATGTTGAGGTGTTTATGGCCTTGTCAGTAATCAACAACCTTTTACTGATCTGCCGCTATTATAGTATAGTATATTGTACAAACTGTAGGACTTATAAGTATTATGAAACAGGCTTTTAATTACTAAATACTTATAACTTACTTCCTCGACTGAAAATGTTAATAATGAGCTGACGGTTAAGGCTAGCTTGGTACAGTAAAGACAGAAAAAAGTCAATTACACCACACAACACTCACAACTGTTTAAAACCCGCAACCAAAAATAACAGTTTTAAAAGCTCCCTCAGACCAATATTTGTGATAAAATGTACTTAGAGGAAATGTTCTGATTGGCTGCAGACCAGGTTTAGTTGATTTCTCGCCCTCAGGGGAATGCTTAGATTTAGCATTTTTATTAGAGACCACTATACGTGTCTGACAGTCACTCAATTGACATGCTATCTAAATAATGTCTCCAACTATTTTCATTAAAAAAATAAGAGCCAGAGGTGAAATGAAGAAGCCAGCATAGTGATGTAGTGTTTGCTTGTGAGGAATGCTCCCCCCACTTCGGGGGGTTGAGGGCATACATAGTGGCGGTGTGTACCACCACTCAAACCATATATTTGAATGGGGCCCCAGGGTTTGGGGACCCCCTGTTGGACACAAACAGTCATTGCACTAAGGAAGTGTTTACTAGTGGGGCCCCTGAAACAACAAACCCGTCCCTGACTATGCATATCAAAAGCAACAGGCATTTCAGAGATACCAATCCACTTAACTGTATGAGTTTGAGATGATAAGGGGACACACACAAAAGGCGGGGAGATCATGGCGGGATTTGAACCCCCAACTCTAAAACTAAAAGCAGATGGCCCTCATTATGAAAACTTTAACATTACTTTATACTTAATCTCAAAATATTACCATTGCTTGCAGAATTTTACCAAGCAACCATAATGCCCCTGAAGAATGTGAATGCCTGCTATTTTAAAACATTTTGGATTATACATCATTTTTTTATAGGTATGTGCCATGTAGCTTAGTGGGTTCAAGATCTATGACTCAGTCAGGAAGGCAGCGGGTTTGAATAGCAAAATTCTTAATCTCAGCTGCTGTAGGGTCTGGTGCTGAAGGCTGCCTGATCCTGCTCTCCAACGAAATTTTCCTCCTGTCGCCTTGGAACAAAAGCATTTGATAAATGAATTTAATAATTAATCATTAATTTTTGTAATACGCTAATAATAATCGCCAACTTTACTTTTGACTACATACAGCAGTGAAGATTAAATAACAATTATAATGCGAAAATTTGACTAATTCTCATATTTATAACGCACAAGTTAAAGAATGTTTGCCTCACTGTGAATCTTTCACTACGACTGAACCATTTTTAAAAGGCAATTTGTCCATGGAACGTTGGTTTGCGACATGTTTAAGTAATCATAGAAAGGTTATTGGGTTCTGGATGTTAGTTACACGCCCTTCTGGAGAAGCAGAAACTGTCCGTCTTTCGTCTCCGAAGAGATTGCACAAATAAAGATTTCTGTCCGTTCATTTCAACATCCGAATTATATATTTCCCCAATTATTGCAAAAAAAAAAAAATTTTCCAGGATGTCTTGCATACTCGAGGGTCATTTAAATTCAGAATATTTTAGTTATTATGATGGCTTTTGCACCAGTCTTACGAGTGTCCGCAGTGTATTGTACTATCTGAGTTGTAAAATTAATCGTAAAACTAATTTCTTTAACAGTATACAGATAGTTATATACCACGTAGATATATAGCATAGCAGAAAGCAAAATGCAGTATTTACACATTACAATAAAGTCATCGTTGTGAATACTTATGTCCCTGTAATAAACATCATGTATGACTGCAGCCGGTTGACTGAAATCGCATATCTGTCACAGAAACATGAGAATGTACCCGTCCGCCTTTAAGCAATTTTATGTTTACGACGGCGCTCACGCATATTTATAACTATAGGGACAGTTTCGGCGCATGTACGTAACTTTTGGCAAAGCCGTGTACGCACATTATATTTAATCTTTCAACAGTGACAGTTTCAAGATCTCCCACAAATGTGGGAAGACGCGTCCTTTTTATAAAGGCTGAGTACCTGCCAACAAACAACCGCAAGATTTCTATACATGACACTTATTTTCTCGGGAGGGGAGCCCCTTTCCCAGTATGTCCGGCTTTTTTCCACAGTTCACTGTACTGCTACTTTTCAAGAGGGTCCCCCACCAAACAAAGTCAGGTCTCTGAAAACTCTATGCATGAGAACGTGTCCGTGGTCGACCCTGCTTTGAATTTAAGCTTTCAAATTCATCTTTAAAACTGTCGTTACTCTCAGTCCAGTGTTTGATCAAATGATCATTGGGAATTTATATTTCCAATCCAAAAGTAAATAAGTAACTCAAGTTTCCATTCAATTGGCAGAAAAGTACAGTAAAATTTAGTCCATTGGAATGGGTAAGAATACAATTTTTCCACCACAAGAATTCTGAATGAGTCTTCAATAATTTTTGTGTAGCTGCTACTCTGGGTTTAATTTGTCACGCCTGTTTGTTTTTGTGGTAATTTCTCATTCTTGGATGACAATTGCTGGTATTGCTGGTAAAGGGTTCATAGAAGAAACCCAAGATATAGCATAAAGTTACCCACGTATCTAACACTATTATCTTTATTTGTTTCTGTTTCTTTATTATAAAGGAAGTATTTTCTGGAGGGATTCATGCCCGTCTTTATATTGCAGGGGTAGGCTGGGGTAGACCCTGGGTGGGATTCCAGGTCATTTCAGGACAAATTAGTGCAAACACAATATGGGCGTCATCAGTTAGCCTGGCCGTGTGCTTTTAGGATGCTCGCTGTCTGAAAACATCCAGCCTCTGCACACACCAAGTAGAGGCAGGATTTAAACCCCCAAACAGGGAGGTATCCGGCCTCACTCAAAAACAGTTCCCTTTTATTATTCTTGTTGAACTAAGAATTGCATAATAACATTACAGTTGGGGTGGCATGGTGGTGCAGTGGTTAGCACTGTTGCCTCACACCTCTGGGGTCAGGGTTCGAGTCTCCACCTGGGTTCCATGTGTGTGGAGTTTGCATGTTCTCCCCATGTCGTCGTGGGGTTTCCTCCGGGTACTCCAGTTTCCCCCCACAGTCCAAAGACATGCTAAGGCTGATTGGAGTTGCTACATTGCCCATAGCTGTGCATGTGTGAGTGACTGGTACGTGAGTGTGCCCTGCGATGGGCTGGCCCCCCATCCTAGGGTATTCACTGCCTTGTGCCCATAGTTTCCGGGATAGGCTCCGGACTCCCCACAACCCAATGGGATAAGCGGTTTGGAAAATGGATGGATGGATAATAACATTACATGGTAGCTCATTATATGTATAATATTATTTTGTTTCAAATTAGTATATGATATAATTACAAAATCTGAAAAATGTGTTCTGTTAAGATCATTCGGAATATATGCTGACAAGCTAATATTAAAGAAAACATTAAAAATAAGGTTCCTGGTTATTTGTGTTCAAGGAGAAGCAAGTAGAGAAAATGATGATTTAAAAGTTAACAATGAGCCGCAGGGTCATGCTTTGATTTCGCCAAAAAGTCCCCTTGTGAAAATGACACGTCAGTGATGAATGTAGGGATGGTTGCCTAAGGTTGTCTTTTTCCTTATTTGTGACAGACACGTGTTCATACAGAGAATTCTTCCTGAGTCCCAAAGCCACAAACTGATAAAACCTTACTTTCATTGTTGTTGCCTAGCACAGGCTTTTGTCAGAATAGCATGGTTTACATTTCTAAGCAGTGCCCATCTATTCATCGAGATATTCTAGTGAGATAATGCCGTTTATGTATCTGAATCACTACCGTACAAGAGCAGGACCAACCAGTCTGCCTGCCAAAAATCTCTGAAAGAACATGTGTGGCTCTGGTGATGAGGAGAACAATTATCACGATTATTAAACTATTATATTCATACTGATGGCATTTAAAAGCATATAGTCAGTCATATTTTCAATCGCTGTATTGTTTATTTGTTGCTGTATATTATTGGGATGTTAACTATTAAAGATTACCTCATGCTTCTTTTTTTTTAACTTGGCCTAAAGCATGTGGAAAAATGAAAGTTTTGATTCAGAGGAGCTGGAGTTTATTGGTAGTGATTTTTTTTTATTATTAATCTGGGAATATGATAGCTCCATGGAAAAAACATAAAAGTTTATAGCTCTCGTTTCAGGTTGCCCACTGCATGGCCTTCAGTAGCATGAGATGCTTTCTGGGAGAGCCCGTGTATCCTGCTGTGGTTTGCGAAAAATGTGCAATTCATCAGTATCCGGCAATGCCGAAAGTGTAACTTAAGACGCAGCGCTTAAATGTCTTGCTGAAAAAAGTAATGAGGTTCTAAAGCCAAAGTTCATTTTTAGCTTGTGTAAATGAAGGGCATTTTCACATAAAATACATGTTTTCAGCAAGTGAACCTTCATCATGTAAGCAGATGCCACTCCCTATTCTGTAGAGACAGTCTGTGCACAGTGTGTGAAACACAAGGCTCGTTCCTTTCTGAATGGGTATCTCTGGATAGCCTTAGGCATATCAGGTCATTGAGAGTTAGCAAGCATGTTTTCCTTCCACCTGCCGGAAATGGAGGGCGAGACCTGGTCCCCACTATCACCAGAATGCATCTCGATGAGCTCCCATCTATTGATGCGCCACGGCACCCCCACCCTGGGCGACCGGTGTAAACAGCTCGGCCGTGATTCCA
This sequence comes from Mormyrops boulengeri, assembly GCA_026781065.1. Classification (NCBI taxonomy): domain Eukaryota; kingdom Metazoa; phylum Chordata; class Actinopteri; order Osteoglossiformes; family Mormyridae; genus Mormyrops; species Mormyrops boulengeri. Next base: position 6,734,232 of record JAODLD010000040.1, on the reverse strand, counting down.
TCACCGCACCTTGCTGGAGAGTGGAAAAACACACAAGGGCCTCAACTACCGTTGGCCAACAAAAGCCAGGGTACGGCAGGCGCCGGTGCCGCAAGCGAAATCAAACAGCTCCGCCGATAAAAGGCCCGCAATGGAAATCTGGCCACTCGCGGCACCGATGGAGAAAATACAAACATCTGAATGATGTCTGCGCTTTCCCTTCAGTGTCCCCTGAGCGGATCCATATGCTGAAATTCACTGACGGGCCTATAAATTTCACTCCCTCCTTCCTATCGACGCACTTTGCTGAATCGCATGGTGATGGAGTTACATGATACCGCGTGCCTCAAGCATCATTTGCTCCTTAGTTGTGCTCCCAGCTTGAAGCTGTGAAAGTTTGTCATTGGAAATAAAAATATTGGTCAATATGGCCCATTGATAGAGATTACTGTTACTATGGTAACAAGCACAGTCCTAGAGCCAATAGGAAATTAAATATGGCAATAACATTCAAATGTGCCATTTAATGTAAACGATTACAATAATGCATTTCACTACAGAACATGATTGTACTTCCTCTTGAACAACAATGCTGGTTCTGGAGAAGAAGGTTTTTTTAAATGATATTGAAAGGTGTGTTGTTGTAGGGACGGGTTGGCATGTAATTGAGACAAAGGGGAACCCTGCGCTACTCTATTCATGTTTACTCCTGAATAGTCTTACTCCAGCCCCTGCGCCAAATAATTTGGCGCGGTCTGCCTAAACAGGAAAAGCCTCTAAAGCCACAGCGAAAGCACGACCCAACAACCGCTGGAAGGAAAAGGCCCGTGGCTGGCCTCCGCACAGTATTTAACCACCTCTGTTGCCATAGAAACTTTGTCGTTTAATTATAAACATCACAATCCAAAAGTTTAATGTCCAATTACGATGTACTGCCCCAAATAGCACCGTTAAAGCATAACCAAAATGAAAAAGGTCTGCCAGAGGAAAACCTGCACTAAACCTAGGAAAATGTCGAAGAGAAGACTTGCCAAGGTTTTAATGCTGGCTAACAGAACTTAGGTAGTGAGATCTGAATTTGGTTCATATATTTAGTACGTCCGAAAGCTGTGTCAACATGTGACCGTGTACGACAGCAAAAGACCACACAATATCAGACTAAAACTGCCTTTTAACTTGAGTTTGGGGGATAAAGTAAATCTATACAAAACAAGATTATTTTTTTTTTGCTTGGGGGGGGGTTCGTTTTATAAAGGAAAAAATTTTTTATATAAAAAAATTTAGTTAAAATAAAGTCACTGTGCTTAAATAATTTTATAAAA
>JAODLD010000040.1:6683989-6706521 GCA_026781065.1 Mormyrops boulengeri | reverse complement strand
GAATCAACTTGTGTTTAAAAATTTTTCCCCCCCCCCCCCCCCCCCAAGCTAATCTGTTTATAAACAATGATTTAGGTACTTTAAAAACCAAGCATATCAAAGACACATGATATAAGGCCAGAAATGCCATTAAATACATGACTTTAATAGCTATATATTGCACTTTCTTTTAAATACATTGAGGAGATGAAAAATGCAGCAAGTATATCACAAATACCAAGAGAGTTTTTTTCAAATCGTTCAGTGTTCAGTAATTGGAGACAGTGAAGTGCTATGGCAAAAACATCTTTGTCAGTTGGAGGACCTAATGTACTGTTTTCAAGGGACTGACACTTTTGGACGAACGCAGTGGAAGAAATTATATGGTCATGCTTAACTGAAACGGACCCACTCCAGCCCCCCGCCAACTCTTCCTTTCCAGAGATGCATGCGTGTAATTAATTATTTAGCACTACAGGCTGCTGAATGCACCATTTGGATAAGCAAAAATACTGCACGTCTGGTGAGCCACTGTGCAGAAATCTCACGTGCGAGCGGCCAATTAACAGTTCAGAGTTATAGAAAGAGATGTGTTAAGTCAAACTTGGAGCATCTGGAAGATGTTTGCTGCTGATGTGACATCTCAGTGGACATGGTTTGTAAGGAGCGAACGGCTGCGTAGCTCAGAAGCAGTATTTTTTAACATCAGGTAGAACCATAGGATTACACGGCTTGTTCTGATAAAAAAAAAAGATTCAGTATGGGCTATTACTCTCAAGAGTTCAGAATGTGTTTTATCTTGTTTACAGATTTAATGTTAAGTATTCTACATAATCTCAATGGATAGAGGATTTCCATGTTAGCAATAACATTTTGACAAAATGTCGAAATGCACCGTATAATTTCATTCGGCTCCAGTGATCTCAGCAAAAATCTCTGCTGAGTTTGTAGCTAAATTATTTATTTCCCGGGCCAATCGCCTTACCGAGAGTCGCACTCATATTTAGCTCTTCACAAAGATGACGTGTGCTTATTTGATTCAGGTGAAGATGTGTGTAATCGGATCAGGTCGCTTTGACGGTCTTGCTCGTTGGCTCTGCGGGGTCCTGGATCCATGTGGTCACAGGGACACCGTTCTCACTGCGGCTCCACCGTACAGCCGTACAATTTTTCTTCATCCCCATGATGTGAAATACGGAGGGTGAAAGTGGTCCTATGGTAAAGTAAGTGACTGCGCCTGGCTACTTTACACTTGCTGACTCTTGCATTTGCTGATTTGTTTTTAAGGCCCCAGAATATCCTCACGGTTTGCACTTTCATTTTGTAAGACTGAACTTTTGCTCAGAATGCAATCGGTTTTATTATTTTTTCAACTTCACTCAATTATTTATGCACATGTGCTCCGGGTAGTGATTCTTTATGCATTACAGGTACTAGAAAATTCTATTACACGTTCTTTCATTTCTTACATAAGACTGGAAGCAAAAACATATTTCTTATTTATATCATCTGTAGTGGGAAAAAAAAGAAAAACGCCACAAAAGCTACAAGCAAGATGTATAGGGCGATTTCAGACTGCATTTGTCCTGCACTGAATAAATTATGAAGGATAACGTGGGCACAAGGACTTTTATTCAATTATCACATTTGATAATTCACAAATTTTGAACGGTGGGCGTGATATAAGATTTCCTTTTAGGCAGAGTTGTCAGGTCAACGGAGAGAAGCAGATGGGAGATTTCTACATAATGACTAGATTTTATTTAATCTGCTGCCCTTGTTATCATACTGTAAAAACTTTGCTAAATTATGGAGTTATCACGTGTATTTAACATAGGAGGAACTACTATTCTCAAAGTTTCCGCACGGATCACATCCTGATGTCTGTTTTAACCCTGAACTTCTTGAGTAAAATAAGGGGAGGAAGACAATCAAAACAAGAAGAATTTTCCTGTACTGTCATTGGCCAGATTTATGCAGTCGGCCATTTTGAAAACAAGATGCCCATGTTTTAATACCGCAGATCTAATTCATGTTAAACAATGAGAGCTTTTGAAGGTCCCCATGTGCTCCATGACTTTAATGAGGCATTATGATTGTTTGTTTATAATGAGCTATACTGTTGGAAACTTAACTAGGCAGGGGAATGGTTTCCATATGACTAATTGATCCTTTCAGTGCATGAACGGTAGATGAATAGTTGATTAAAGGAGTTGGTTAATTAAAGGTGAGCATAATGATGAACTGTTGCAAGAGTGATGCCTACTGTTCCCTAGAAGCATAAAGCCAAATGAAGACAATCAGCATTATCTTCTCTGTTTAGAATCTTTCACAAATGCTTTCACAAAAAGTGCTATGGAGACCATTGCAGCAAAGTACAGCATTTACCTGGGCTGTGTTAAAAAAACTGTAGTACCTTAATGTTACAATTTGAATTTTAATGCTTTTCAGTGTAACATTTTTGGGCTGAAGAAAAACATGCTTATCATCTGTTTAAAAAAGCACGCTACGCATAACATGTAAAGAACCTCGCAGGATGCATTCAGCCCGAACTGAATAAACTACGAAGCACAACATGTTTGTTTTTAAGTGCTGATCAGCAGAGGATGTCAGGCGGGGATTGGGGTGACATAACGAGGCGGTGAGATCATTCGAAGGCCCGGCCAGCTTAATGATGATGGTGATGTCAGACCCAACTGTTAAACGGATGCTGGCCTTTTCTTTAGGGGGCCATGGAGGTGAATTGTATCGAAGGGGTGTAAGGCCCATAATCTATGAGGATTTTATGTTGCATTTTATGAATATGAAGGGAAAAGAAAAGAACATTAGGCTGTGCTTTTCACTGGACGCCCGTTAAGTAGACAGCCCGTTATGTAAACTCTAATGTTGAAAACGTTGTAGCGTCATGAGAGGGTGTTTTCATTTTTTTGGCAACAACATTGCTAGCAATTCCCTGCCCATTGAATCATCTTCCCAATACGATCATTGTCTTGGATCTGATGGAGTGATGCAGCAAGTTACGCCCACTTGCTCTCACGCATGTCTGGCTGTTTCCAAGCACCTGCAATCCATAGTAAAAGCTTCTGCAACCTGAATTAAAGAATTTGACAACTATATTCTCTAGCACTATAATCATACCTTAAGTAATTATAATTGATGTGTAGCTGCCTACCACCAAGGGCATTATGCACATTAATAATAAAGCAATACAACATTAATGAGGCATGCAAAACACATAACGACATAGTAAAAGTGAACTCGAAAACACAGTTATATACATAATGAATTACCATTAGTCTGCATATTTTACTAACCATCATGCTAAGTCATCGCCTTCCAAAGAGCTTTTAAAACTGAAGATGAGGGTCTCCTTTCGTTATTTTATTTTATCCCCCATCAGCCATGGGAATTTTAACTGCTGCTACCCAGGGAAGCTACTTCGGATTAGAGGACAAGCAGATCGTTCACTGCTGGAATCTGACAACCTGCAGGGATACTGACAGATCCCAGGCCAGCTGGGACACCAGTGATGGTCCTCCCTCTGCTTGGTGCAATGCTATGATCTTCTGTGACCCTCACTTTGACATCTGAACAGTATGAACCACCTAGCTAGCTAATAAGCACCTAGCTGATTTGGTGCAGGAGCTCAGCTCTGCATTCTCCTTCAATGGGAGAACATTGGACTGAACAAGGACATTGAGAAGAGTGGCCATATGCTACAGACTGCATAGGCTTAATAGCCAGGGAGCCTCGTGACATTTAGAAGTCCTAGATTGAGTTTCTGGGCTACGCTGCCCCGGCCCCGATTGTAATATTATGGAGAAAAGACCATGACACCTAGCCAGCTCCCACTGAGAAGAATCTTGACCCAAGGGGCACTTTTCCCACACGGTAATGATAAATTACAGATCGTTCAAGAAGGCAGATTCAAGCACAAAGCAAATCGTAGCCCTGCTCGGACTACGTGGAGAAGCCAAGGACGAAGGAGGACTTCAATCAGGGTAATTACCTATGTCAAGATAATGCAAACGACAACCTCATTTACAGTAGGTGGGAGAAATGTGGGTTTGAGCTTCGCGTGAGCAGTAATTAAATTCTATTTGTCAGAGCAGAGAGCTATTTCAGCAGAACACATTCTAGCCAGCCTGAGTGGGTTTCACTGCATAGCCCTTAAAAGGTTTCCCCCCTTTGTTGCGTGTCTGTGCCATTCTCAGCTGTGTTAGCATCATTTTAGTTATGGATAATTATCCTGCTTATGATGTTACTGAACTGCACGATTAGATAATCTGGAAAAGCCTTTTATTCATCTGTATTTACTAAAATTATACAGTAAGAAAGATAAGCTGTGAAATTATTTTCTTTGGCATTATTTTTTTTTAATCTGGGATACTTAAAGGCCTCTGGCTTTAAGGAATTATTAACATTTTTGGAACCAAAGTAGTCTTAAGGAACTGGAGTACTGCACACAGACTTGCTGCAGCTGAATCGGGATAAAGCCAGGTCTGAAAATGTCGCTTAATGGTGCCTTTCCCGCTGCTTGCTGCCACCGCCTCCCCTGGCTTCCCTGATGCCGCTGGAGAATCTGAGATGATCGCCCGGGGCTCCGTTTGCCTGACATGCATGGAGCATCGCGACGCTGGTTAGCCGTTCTACTGGTGCGCGAAATCGCCACAAGCCAATGCAGTCGGTCCATTTCCTCCCCTCAGGGACTCCCATTTTGGATGGGTGTGTCTAGCTCTGATTGTTTGCTTGTTCTTTTCTTTACTCCCAACTTGTGACTTCTTGCATTAATCTGGCTCCTCCACCCAGCATTTGGCAGAAGCTTTCTAGTGGTTGCATCAGGTTCCATAGGTTAGGATCCTCTGTCTATGATCAGAAGGTTGCTGGTTTGAATCTCCAGGTCAGCTGAGCCCCAGGGACTGGCTGCTCCTGTTCGCTTAAAAAAAAAATAAATTATGCCCAACCACAGCCCAGAAAATGTGTCTTGTCCCTCATTCCTAACTTATTTCAGGCCCTGATGTACCAGAATGACGTTACACTATTACTGACTTTAATTCAAAAAAAAAAAACAAGTTTTCAGTCCTGCCAAACTGCACATTGCAGAGCGACATGATCAAGGGCTCAGCGTGCAGTGGGTGAGATCTTTGAAGATGTCTTCAGAGAACTTCCCAGCACCAGGTCTTCAGACCTGAAGTGACCACAGCTACAGTGATGACGGAGGCCAAGGGACCGAGACCTGGCCTGTGGTAATGGTGGGTCTGCTTCCCATTATCGCATATGCAGCATTGCTTTTTGCCTCCTAAAGCCATTACACAAGATCAAATACATTTGGCTCCGATCTTCTTTTTTCCCATCTCACAATCAGACTGTCTTTCGTCCCCCCTCCCTCTATTTCTTCTCTAAGTGTCTCCTCTCTCTTTCGCAGATCATCCTGTCAGCAATGTCAAAGAAAAAGATTAGCTTATAAGATCTCAGATGCAGAGCAATTTCATAATTCTCATGCAAGCTAACGTGAAATCAGGCTGCTATTTTTCCTCTTAAGTACCAAGTAAAACGGCATTCCAGCAATTCCACACTGATTAAGGTGGAACAGATTCTCCTTCACCTGGACCTAACGGCATTTATTAATTTATTTACCGCCAATACTCGCTGTAGTGATTAGCATTGGCCACCGGGGGCTGTTCCCGCCGGATGTGATATGGTGCAGCAGTGAGCCGCTGAGCCGACCTCCGAATCGAATAGGCTGTCCTTCTCAGGAGAGACGGCTCTGTGTGCATGACGGACGCTTTTCCCCGACTCATTAACATCTGAGCTAAAAAAAACAAATCAAAGTACAAATCTAATTTGGAATGTGTCATGGGTTGCGATTGTACACTTTTAATTACTCCTGGAACCGGAATACCAGCAAGAAATGTTTTAATTACTCATATAAGTGTAATTAAAATACCCAGAAGTGAGGGGTATGGATATCATGGTACTATCCAATGTGGCTTATATAAATACTGTATGTAAAAAGGATATGTGCATATATGTCTCCATAGTTAGCGCAGGTAATCTTAATTGGGTGTTTAAAGTTGGAGTGTTGCATTGTGGTCTTCTTTTGAATGGCCATTCAGCAGTATTATTTGACCACTGTAAAAACATTACGGCACTACGGGCACAAACCGAACCCGGTTTTAGTTGATCAGGAAAGAAATTCTGAGTAGAAAATGTTTTCTCCCTGTTGCCATTTTAGGTGGAACTTTCATCAGTTACGCATCACTTAATGTAAAGAAACAAACTGACATTCAGATTAATTGTTCTTAGTGCAGGTCAATTTAAATGCCCACACCATTTATAAATATCCGATTATCTGCTATCTTCGCTTAGATTGCATGAAATCTGTCGCACTGATTAAATAATTTCTGCTTAGAGCATAACTTATCTGCTCTCCTTTTCTGTGTCACTAGTTTCCTCTATTATCTTTTTAAAAGTCACCTTTCCACATACTGAAATGTCTGTGTGCTTTTTAATTCAGTGTTTTATCATCTATATGCGTTTTGTTCACTGTTTCATATCACTGTTTGAAAAAATGTCCTAATTGAAGCTTCAGTGATTTATGTTACCTCCACAGATTGGTGAGTATGAGTTCAATCCGGGCCGGCTCCCGTTCACGCCGAAGGGTCCTCCAATAAATGACTTTGGGCAGTGAGGCACCCATGCCTGGCACTTTCTTAGATTTAGTACACATGCATTTTAACTTTGCCACCGCCCAAGGCAAAGTGAAATCGGTTCTGTAAGTTGGCGTCCCCTCACAAGATGGTGCTCTAAGCAGCAGCCTGTGTCGCCTGATGGGTTGACCAACACTGCGTACTAGCGAGACAGATCTCATCTGTAGCATAGCTGAGCTTCAAACTAATAACCAGTAACAAGTATAAGTTCGTACTGGAGTAATAATTGTACATAGGAGAAACGCTGGGTTGTCATTAAGCGAGATGTTGAGATACTCTGCTTTGACGTCTAATAAGCACAAAAGTCACTGGCATTTTTCTACATATTTTCTCTCTCAGAGATATAGCCTGCACATGTGACTTTTTTGTCAGGGGATAATTCAAACTCAGGTGTGGGTGGGGCTGCACCTTGTGGTAAAAATCAATATTTTAAACCACATTTAAATGGAGGTTCACAAAAACCTTGAAGCTAAGGTTTCGTTAAAGAACAGCAATCTTATGGCACAGTCATAGCTGAATGTTCTCTTTCCATATCAGCTCATTCCAGAGTGTTACTCTTTCCTCCTTCTATCCGTATGTGTGTGGACTGCGAACACTGGGCCTCTCAAATCAGCTTGTCACCATCTGCGTGAAGGAGGTAGAGGTTTCGTGGACAGTCTAGTCTTTGCACAATCAAGTCCTTTTTGGCAGCAGTGAGCTAATTTGCTGGCAACTCGCTCTCCACACAAATGACAGAATCACGGCCGCAATGAATCATTTGCTTATAAGACATTTTCTTTAATGTATACCGATCCCAGCCATCTAGCATCTAATTAGTTTTTCTTTGCTGTTTTCCAGGAAAGAGATCATTTATGAACCCTACATTCCACAGCCAGACCCCTACAGATGCAAACTTGTAACCAGCTTCTGCTCCATACAAGCTGCAAAAACATACACAGACTCTTGCACAAAGCAGCTTTTTAATTGTTATTTTGCCAAACAATTCAGTGGTTTCTTAACTTGCTGAGCACACTTAATCCCTGTATTTATAATGAGTTTCACAGTGAGAGCTCAGACAGATTTGCACCCTTCCTCTGTGGCTGATGTGTTGCTATATGATTAGTCGCTTAATGTTAAGGATGTGATGGGACACTTTGACACAGTGTTTATGGTGCCAGGATAAGATTACTGACAAAATGGAAAACACAGATAGTGCACAGCACATGAAAATTATAGCTTGCAATTTAAATGAAATTCAAATGAATTATATTTTGATATACACAACCAATTCAGAAAAGATCCATCCGAAACTCTATTGTGATGCGCATCTGAAATTCTGTATTGATTACATCTGCACCCAGAGCCCAAAGACCATGAAGTTTCATTCACCTATCTGTTTTCCTATCCAGTGCCGCGTCATAGAGAGTCTGGAGCCTCTCAATAAGCAGAAGGGGAACAGAAGGAGACACCCCCCCATGATTAAATTAAGAAAAAAAACCTTTGTTGCCAGGAGAATCTGAGAATCCACTGGATTGGAGGTTGCCCCTGTAGTCTACCTATCTTCAGAATGAACTTTTCGGAAGGTTCATCACCAGGAAACTTTTACATATTTCCTCCAAGATTCTATTTCGAGCAAGAGCTTTCCGGCGTGTATCTTTTTTACACCTTTTTTTCTATTGAACCTTTTTTTATTTTTCACGTTAAGGTGCCTAAGTAAAGTGTATTTGATAGCGGTTTGTGATAATTATACAAAATGATAATTTATAGACTCATTAGACTTAGGTAAATGCAACCAAGTGTCTCTGAAAATGTACACTCATTTTACACTCAATGTACACTGTGCATTCAACCAAAATGTAGTCCAGCTGACGGTCACTATGGCCTTTGAGTGTCAGTGGTTTAGTTTTCCTAAACTACAGTGCTAACGATAATAGCATTTAGCATTACGTGTGTTTTGACCATTTGATCTACAGTAAAACTTTAGTTTTTTTTTTTTTTTGAGTGGAGGGGGCATACCCTTAAGGAGGTCACTTAGTAAATACCTCCTCCCCCTTCAGTCCTACAACCAACGTCTTACAAAATGTGGTTTTGACAGAAGGTCGGAATGAAACCTCAAGGGGTGACTTCAGCAAATCCACCTCAAGGGTAGTACCAGGTTTCTGAATAATTCAGCAAGGGTAAAAATAACTATTCACGCCGTGCCGCCTTAAATCGCAGCGCCTAAAATATGTGCCGTCCCCACTTAATGGCTTACGGCCCTTGCCATTACTCTGTGTTCTTTCCAGAGATTTGATGGTTTTATAAATATAACACATTCTACAAGGGCAGGTCAACCGGACAGCACTAATTCTGATGTTTTGGCATCAAACATGCTCATTTAGGCATAAAATTATTTATATATTTAGTATTTAATCTATTTAATATTTCCACATAGTGGCATGTGGGTTTGTGTTACGTGTTATGTTTCTGGACGTCTGTGTCCTGTGATGGAGTTTCATCCCGTTCAGAGTGCACAGGGAGTACCGCAGCCTAACTTCCGATGTTGTCTGGGATTAGCTCCCCCCCCCCCCCCGCTATTTTCTGACCCTGAGCAGGATAAGCAGCCGGAAGTTGGATCGTTGGATTTCCTCAAAGTCGATGTGCAGGCACTAGGCGCAGTTTCACTCATATCTCACTATTCTTTTCACTTGGATCGGACGCCCTCGTATTTCATCATACTCCGGACTTGAGCTTTCACTTATTTGCAACCCTGAGGAAAATGAAAGATCACGTGTCTCGAGTGCACGGCCCATTTCCACATCTGTTAGGGCTTTATTTCCCCTCCGCAACCGAGCCTTAAGGGCGGAAGCTTGCAAATTGCAATATAAAATCGGACTGGGAGAACCGGTGACGTCAGAGGGAACATGACAAACTGGGAACAGTATGTGGAGAAAAAGTCGGAACTAAGAATGAAAATGATATATTCTCAATTTAATAAATAGGCCAATAGCCCCCATGACATATTTTCATGCATATGTAAAGCTGTATGAGCCCAGCGTACGCTGTGATCCTGTAATTTATATTTGTGGTGCTTTTTCCACTTATATTGCAATATATATTTATGCTTATATTGCAATATATATATATATATATATATATATATATATATATTGCAATATAAGCATAAATGTATATATGATTGTGTATATGACACAAAGTTGGCTGCTATAAAAAAAAGTGCAATGGTTTTTTGGCTCACGGCTATGGAGTCTTCCTGCTCTTACTACTGTATGTCTGACTCCTCAAACATGTCCTGCCAGCTTTGCAGCAGGTGCAGCAGACTGCCGTCTCCCTTAAAACTTCTTGAGCTAGAAATGCACAGGCGACTTCCTCTTTACAGCACCGAGGGCTGGCTAATGGGACCTGAGTAGGTGGATGTACGCTTCTACCTGCCACACCAAGGACAGTTAGTCCTGGTTAGGGAGCTCCACCTGAAAGGAAAATCCTACTTCTTTCCTTCCGTCTCTGTTCCTTTTGCTCTCAGATCAACTTAACTTCGATTCTGCTTTAAAAAGCTCAGGAAATAAGAATTAATCTGCCCAGGAATTCAAATTCACTCGTAACCGTGGAAGCAGTTTCGAAACTTGTCACAGATGAATTATCTCGACCATTGGAAGGAGATGATAGTCGACCTTTTTTTTGACTTGTCTGGACTCCTCTGGGGAGTCGGTTATTTTTTGGAGAGCAGAAGAATGATGCCTGGATCATGTTAACCATTGTAGTGCCTGCACATTTGGAGGCTGCTGGATTTCTGATGTTACTCTCGGGCCCTGGGTTAGAAGAGACGTATCTCAGGGTTCATGCGCACAGTGAGGAGAAATGTGGGCAATCGGTGACTCGGATTGTTTCAGGCCATGAGCTGGGGTAGGGAGATAAAGGAGGGAAGCCTGTTAATAGCCAGCCACTGTGCTTGGGAGGCTCTGACACTGATCTAGCATCTCCAGCTTCTCAGCACAGTGAGCAAGTGCATTCAGTAACACCTTACTTAACGATGTCATCTATAATGCATTATCAATGCCTTCGTAATGCATTATAATGGCCAGTATAATAATTAATAAAGCATTACAGCATCTTCTATTGACAGTTATAAGGATATTATAGTGTTAATTATAATACTTCATAAGCTCCAATGAAGCTTTCATTTATAATGCACTGTAGATAGCATCATAATGCATTATAATGGTTGGTATAAGAATTAGGGATGCTTTGTACTGGGGTGGTGTGGTGGCGTGGCACAATGGTTAGCACTGTTGTCTCATACCTCTGGTACCAGGGTTTCAGTTTGCATGTCCTCCTTGTGTTGTCATGGATTTTTCCAGGTACTCTGGTTTCCCCCCACAGTCCAAAACCATGCTGAGGTTAATGGCATTCCCCAAATCATGAATGGGGTGTGAATGTGCCCTCCAATGGGTTGGCACCTCATCCTGGGCTGTTCCCTGTCTTGTGCCTGTAGCTTCTGGGAGAGAACCCCCCCCCACCATGACCCTAAATAGAACAGGTGCTTTCAGAAGATGCATGGATGCTTTTTACTGCATTATGAAGGTATCTATAGTACAGTATAGATGTGAGCTTCAAAAAGCATTTATAATACACACAGCTATCATGTGTTATGCCTTTTTATAAATATTGCATTATAATGCGTTATGAATGTGTTCAGAAATTCTTAGAGACATGGCATTCATGGAAAGTGTCATTGTGCATTAGTAGATAAGCAATATTCTAATGTTCAGTGGCAGAAGAGCCTGATAGCTGGATCAGTTGGAACAGGTTAGAGATTGTGCTTTAATTATGAAACACCTGGGTTTGAGCTGGGGAGTCTCCCGGGGGGGGGGTGCTGTATGGTCAGTGGGTTAAGAGGTTGTGCCTCTAGTTGAAAAGTTGCCGAATGCAATCCTAGCGTGTGTCGTTTCATGATTAAGACTCCCGGCAGTCGAACCCTTCCTTCTCAGTTCTATGTGGCTTTAGATGTGTGTGTCTGCTATATAAATAACATATTTTTATGATCATTCAGAGGTCTCACAGCTTGCAATTAGAGTAGTGTGTTAGCATTTCTCCCTGATTTGTTGTAACTGTAAAAAGCTCCTTGTGACAGTTGTGATCCAAACAGCAGTTGTGAGTCTCCTGATAACCTTTTGGCCCCCACTTGGCACAGCAGAAATTCCTCTCACCTTCTGTGAAAGTAATAGTTGAGCACATAGCAGATATGTTAACTGAAACAGGCTTCTGCGTATCAATGCATTTTCTGTAACTGCTTGTCCACTTCCTGAGTCTATGGGTGCAAGGCAGGGAATAACCCAAGATAGGGTGCAACCCCGTCGCAGGGCACATTCTACAGGCAATTATGTAACTCCAATTCACCTCAGCATGTTTTTGGACTGCGGGGGGAAACTAGAGAACCCCAAGAAAACACCATGACAACACAGGGAGAAAATACACCCCCCCACACGGCAAACACTCAAACCCTGGTTCCAGAGGTGCAAAGCAACTGGGCTAACCACTGCACCACCACCACACCACCCCCAGCTCTTGTGTCTCTCCGATTAAATTTGACTTTGGAAAGTCCGCTTATGCCGACTAGATTATTAGATATATTAGATAGTTATTAGATATGTTAGGCATTTTGGATCTAGCTATTTTGAGTAGCTGAAACATGGGATATAAAGGGATGTATGAAGTACATTTTGTACATGGAGTATTCATGTCATTGCTGGTGGGGTGGATGGCGATTGGTGGAGCATTGAGCATTTATTGACACAGACGAATGCTAAGTAAAGCTATTGCTACTTATCTATCCCAGTTTAAGCCAACTCTGTCATGCTGCCAGCCTGCTGTAATGTGACGGTGATGCCTGTTGTCACAGTGTCATCGTGTGAAGCTTCCAGTGACTAGTTCCTTCATCCCTGAGGGCTACATATTCAAAGCCCAACATCACAGAGTGCAGAGCGATGGTTGGCACATGGACAGATGTCTCTGTAGACAAAGAAGAATTTATAGCTCATCTCCATATCCTTACAGAGGGGAGCGTTGTGGTACATTTTACCAAACCAAGGAGGGGAAATTAATGGCTGCTGCTGCAGTTACTGACAGTGCGTGTGCTCTGGCACCTGTGGTTACCATGGACTCCTTTGTTGTCAGAGAACTGCAGAAGGAACAGCCGCTAGCTTTGCTGTAGGAGTTCAGGGGCATTTTCAATGCTAGTTTGAAAAAAAAAACTCTGGCTGTTGTCAAATGATTAAACATCACAGTGGGACACGAGAGAGCCCGTGCACCTTGCAACACCTGTTAAATGCCGAGGAACTGGCGAGGAATCTCACAGGGCTGTCAGGGGGCGTTCGAGGAGACAACTTTGACTGTATCTTGGATTCCATCCACTTACTGTTATGGATCACAGTCTGTGTAACTCTTAGATGTTCCTCAGTTGACTTTCAAGGTTCTTAGGTGCACTTACACCAGAACTATGTACACAGGGACAGGCATAAATGGATATAATCATATTTGCTCTCCTGGGAACCCTCATTTTAGATTTCAAAAACAGGTTTGATCGATCCACTGAAAAGAACTGGTTCAAAAGGACGATTCATTCACAAATCAGACCACTATCATTCACTTGAATAGTTTTTGCATGCAAGTAGTGTTTCTCGCTAAGGCCATATCGTGCTGTAGGTTGTGTGGTTTTTTTCTGTCCGACTGAAAATCACAGAAATACAAATGTGATTTTGCATTGCATTGGACTTCGGTACTAATGTATCAATCGTGTTAGAACAGATTTGCAGGACTGACTGTAGCTTGTTTCACGTAGAGCTGACCAACATAAACAGCTCTTCTTGTCCACAGTCCAATGGCAGCTGTTTCTGTGAGATGTTGATATAACTGCAGTGCTAACATAGATGTTAGCTTCCATGTCTAGACTGTCATGCTGGAGGCTACGAGATACATCGGCAACTTTGTCTTATCTGTGGAACGTCCCATTTAGACTGACGAACAGAATCCACTGTCACGTGATCAGTGTGAGTTCTTTAAATATGTACATGGTCTGTACATCGTTTATCAGCCAAAGTCCTACTCCAGACACATTAGGTGTACTACTCACTAAGTTTCCTAGAGATGTGAAATCTGTATGCTCCCTTGCAGCCGGTTCTGTAGTGTAGTGGTTATCACATTTGCTTTACCTGTAGAAGGTCCTGGGTTCAAGCCCCAGTTCAACCAAATTCAACCTTTCAATGCAATATCCTTGCTTATTAAATATAAGATGTTCCTTATCCAGAATTTCCCCCAGAGATCAATGAAGCTCATCATTACATGTGTTATATGTGTCTGTTTGCCCTACCACAGAGAGACTGATCTCTGATAAACAGATTGACACTGGTAAGGACACGTCCCTCTGAGACACCAGTAGGCAGTTTGTTTGATTAGCATTCTGATAATTAATGCTCGTTTTATTTATCAAAGAAAAACAAAGAGATTGTAATTTTAGCCATTTTCTTTGGCACTGTCCTTACCCATCTATCCATTTTTCATACTTGCGTGTCAGGGGCAGAGGAGGGGTCTCACAGCAGGATGGGGGGGGCCCTCGGGAAAACTTGGCAACATGGGAAGGGGTCGTTTCTCAGTAAATTGTTGATTTTGCGCAATGGTCTGTTATCAAAAGGGGCCCTTGGTAAAGTTTGCCGGGTGGGGTGGGGAAGGCCCCCCACAGTAATGTTGCAGTGGGCCCCCTGCAGTGACGGGTCCCTCCTGTCTGCTGTTTCCTCCATTGCCGGGTTGCAGAAGCTACGTGTGCAAGGCAGGAAATAACCCAGGAGCCACAATCATACCTACAGACAATTTGGCACCTCCAGTCCACCTGGAGGGAGGAAACCCCAAAATGATGGCATGGGTCAACATGTAAACTCCACACATGGGTGGAGATTCGAACCCTGGCCTCCAGTTGCATGAGGCTACTGTGCCACCAAGCTGCCCTCCGTTACTGCCCCGATCGTAGATCACGTTCATAGAAAGGGATCATTATGTTTTGGTCTGTATTCCTCACTGTTTTTGTCTTTCTCCAATCACATGTCCACTCCATCTTCTTCCCATTGACACTGGTTTTGGTATTTAAGCATGTATCTGTATGGCTTGTGTATAATTCTGTGCCTTCTATAGTCAGCACACTTTTTTCTGTCTATGTCAAAGTGATCTCTATGTTAACCAGGGCAAAACACATCCCTTGTCATTGTTCAGTCAGTCAGAGATTGGCCCAGCCTTGCTGTACTGACATAAATGAAATGCATTTCCCTGAGAATTGTTTCTACTTTGTAGGGTGAAGATTTTACATGCTATATCCTTAATACATCTATAAACTCACTCAAAAGAAGGTTCACGTTGATATTAAATTGTGAAAAGTTCACAGAGGCCTTTTTCCACCTCCAAATGTAATGCAGAGCTCAAAAAGTCCTTATTAACATTACTGTAAATGTGCTCAGCAGCACAGTTACCGGAGATACACGCTTCATTACCCGGGACAGAATGTGCACTTCGCCTGTGCTCTTTGACACATGTGCAGAGCATAATGACGACTCCAAGTCAGAGCAGCACGGAGGGTGAGATGACCTTCATTAATGCTCAGTCTGAATAGTTCACTGTGATTCTAGCTGATTCTATTATGAAAGCCCTTCACTGCTCTCTGGCTGTTTATCAGGTCTGGCATCCTTCAAAGACAATTCCTGCAAAGTGGATCAAACGCCCCCGAAGGAGATGCCGAGAACCGGCTTTGTGCTGTTTCGGTAACAGCTGGAACTCAGCTCATTCTTCTTGTGACAAAAAAATGGTCCGTTTGATAAAAAAGCAGCACAGTGCTACGATTTCAGGGTGGGTCTGGACTGGCAAGATCACACTGTCTATGGTTAATGAAGGCAAAGCCTCTTGGTAGCTGAATAATATGAGCAACACCCCCGGGCCAAAAACAACCTGCATTTACCGGCTTACTGACTCGCAGTGGATGAATTCTCTCTCATTCTCGCAGTCTCCCTTAGCTCAGATTGTATCTCTGTCAGTCTACCCATGCAGCGATGAGATATTTGGTTGTGCCTCTACTTTTTTCTCAGGGGTACGTTGGTCAGTCGTTGACCTCGACTGAACTAGGTTTTTTTTTTTTTTAACATAAAGTCTTTCAACTGCATCATCTGACTTTCAAAAGGCAGCGAAGTCATAGCTCAAAGCAAGCAGTTCTCTATCTCTCGCCACCTTGGTTTCTGCCATACTCAATTCACGCCATTCGCTCCAAAGGCGTATCCTTACAGGCCTGAACAGAAGCAATGGCGATACAACCTTGGGGGCTGAAGGAAAGAAAAGGCTACAGACGCCCAGGGTTGTCACTCCATAAAACATAGATTAGCTAAGAGAAGAGGACCGGAACCTTCCGGAAGGGAAATTTTCACCTAGCAATCCGCTTGATATGCTTCAGAATGTGATGTGGGAGTTCAGGGGAAAGAAACTGAGCTCTCCGAAGGCGAAATTTATCGCTGGGGCTCAGTTGCAATACTCGAGGTGCTCCTGCTCTCGCTCCTCGCTGGAGCGGTCTGATAAGACGTCACTCCCCATAATCTCCAGGTCCACGCTGAGGTACTCTCATATGCGAGAGATCCACGCTGAGGTATGCCCACATGCAGGCCTGAGACAGAGAGTCATAACCTCTTACTGCTCCTAGCTTCCCCAAGGCGACTCGATCCTTAGAACAAATATTTTTCATTCCCCCCACAAAAACAAATGCAGCAATGATATTTTTTTATTTTTGTTTGCTTATGGCTCTTGGTTTTTCTTTTTGTTTGCTGTTGACTTTACACAACCTTTGGATTGCTATCACCATTGAGGCTCTCTTTCTATATATTTCTCTTTGAAGGGTCTCCTAAGTCCGAAAGGAGTTTGCGTTGTGCTAAAGTGAGAAAAGGCAAGTGATGGTTAGTGAAAATGGCAGCCGAAGCCTCTTTCGTAAGTGCCGAACAATCTAGCTCACAGTGGACCCTTTGTCGACAGGTCGCTCCTGCTAAAAAGTGAGAAGTGGCAAAACCTTATGCCATTTTTCTGTGCACATTCCCCTAAATCGATCCCAATGGGAGGGAGGTCCTACTGAAGTTCAGGGAAAGAGCTGGTCAACCCTCAGGCTTTTCCACCAGCATCAGTACTTCCCGCATGACGATGATGAATTGACACAGACTGATGAATTGACACAGACTGATGCATTGCTCACAGTTTATGCAAATCACAGCGCGACAGGTCTTTGCGTATTACTCCCGTGGACCAGTGCACCAGGGATTATGTTTGCTATATGCATTGCAGCACAACTGAAGAGCAGGTTCCTCAGTTACTCAAAGCAGCAATTTCATTCAGCCATTGAGCAATAAAGGAATTATTAAGAGTTTTATTTGTTAACAACAATACACTATAATAACCCTTTATAGAAGCATCCACCTTCCTTGATGTTTGTATCATGAACTAAAGATATATGTTTCAAACGGACAAATCCAAATGATAAACATATACTGTACAGCATACAGTAGGGTACAATGCTTGGGTACAGCCAGGACAGGATGTACTCCACTGCAGTATCATAGAATTATGCGCTCTACATACTATTACAAAAAACTTTGGTATTCTTTACTGTTTTTTTTTAAACTTCCATAAATTATCTTCTCAAACGAATGCAAATTGTACAAAAAAAAAAAAACATTTCACTGTGGCGTGATCCACTTTAGAAGGAAAGCCTATGTATTTTGCAGTGCAAGACAAGAGATGGTGCTGTACAATTCAAGGCACTGGTATTTTTCCTGCCATATATACTTAGTAGTAACAGATGACTCTTGGATTATTGCAAACATGTTTTCCCAGTAGTAAGTCACACACTGTGGCTAGAGGTGCTGTGTTCTGTTGCATCTAGAGATACATCTTGGGAGCTCCGGATCCACCTCTGCTTTGTTTTTACTCTACGCAAAGGCCCCGGCACGCAGTCCTCTGTCTGCGGGCTTCACGATTCTGCGCAGCGACTCTGGGGACGTCTTTCAAGTCAGACAACACCCTGCCAGCTGTCAGACGATGCAGCAAGGGGTCTGAGGAGGAACACTCGCAGCTGTCAGAGAACTCTGCTCTTTTCCACTTGCACCCAACACGACGACACGTATAAAGGGGGGCGCGCCAAATATGCGACTTCGCAGTTATCGCTCGTCATGTTCTGATTTGTAAGCGCTTCACTTCCAGGTGAAGTTTGTCTTACTATCCGTGGCGATTTGTAATGGAGCACAGCATTAGGTTTTGGGTTTATTGCCTCAGGGGGCATTATGTCCCTACCAGCCAACCGGCTTCTTTCCTTTCTTGTCATAGTAAAGCTAAAGGACTGTGTACGTGCTGAAACATTTAAGAACAAAATAAAAAACCTTTGCAGATACCCGCATTTCCCCAGGTTGTATTATGAAAACATGGTGCCCCTGTGCTGCCCACAGGAAGCCAGAAAATCCTCCAATACTGAGACAAAAATAATAGGCTGTCTTCATTCATTCATCATTAGTTTCTCTCTATATTCTAGTTTCTCACCAGAATTTTTTTTTTTCTTTTTTCTTTCTAGAATGTTTATATACTGCAGACTTTTGCTGATGTCAAAGGGCCTTCTAACTTCTAAAGGGAGTTAACAACCATGTCTTGTGTGAAAACGATATTCCGGGAAGGTCATTCGAGTCATTTCCCAACATCTCTAACCAAAGGCAACACATCAATGACAAGGAAAAAAACACAAGATCAAAGTTTCAGCAGGACCTGTAGCAATCACTGTGTCCAGCTTAAAAAGAGTAAAGTATGTAAGAAGTGATGCAAGTGTCAATCCATTTAAGCATGAAAGAGTCTACGTTGTCTGTAGTTTCATGACTGCTTATAAATATCAGATAACATAAAATTAGGTGGTGCAGCAGGCATAGGAATTACTATAAGATATTCTGCAGAGTGAACAAATCTCATTAATTGTGATTAAAAAAATATTTCCTAATAAAAATAGTGAGCAATTGTGGTTAAAAAAATATTTAATAATAACAATAGTGAGGCTTTCTGCAACACTATTCCTTTTGCATAAAACAAAAGGCCTGGCCCACATTGAATATTCACATATTGTTTACCTCCATCATTAGCAACAGAAACTAATGTAGAAACTGTAACCTCTGTCACGTGTGTCCGCAGTTGGAGCTCTAGGGAGTTGAAACATAGTTTTCATGTACCCCCACCCCCTAAAAGCCCCCCTCTCTCTTCCTGTTTAACTCATGAGGAGGAGGAGACGAATCGTGCACCCAAAATGCCTTTGCAACGCTGCACAGATGGGCCCAACAGAAGAAGTGCATTTTGGGTAACGACATGCGAACAACAGACTAATCACACGCAGTACCTGCTGTCATGGTGGTGGTGACTTTTTGTGGAGGCCTAGTCCATGTGATTGTGGTGTCCCCCATGGTGTGCTTCTGCTAGGGGGTAGGGATTGAGGGGGACAGCTGGTGTGCCGACTCAGAAGTATTGCAACAGTGCAGGTCACAGACTCTGCTCTGGTATCAGATTGCTACAACAGGGAGGAAAAGGAAATCACACATGTCAGACCTGCTCGCTCGCTCGCTCGCTCTCTCTCTCTCTCTCTCTCGCAGACACAAATACTAACTTTACAGTGGGTGTGGCAACATGCCATGTGAACTACCGTTCACTCCAAAACATGTCCTTACCATACTCTACGATACTATGTGACTGAAAAGTAACACTAAAAGGTCGCTTTTACTATAAGGACCGCTAAGTGGCTAAGCTAATTCTCAGAACTACCTATACTAAATTGCTAATAGGCTAACTGTGTGCTATTAGATGATACCGCTCTTTTATTTGCTCTGTGACTATTATGGAATACCCTTTGAGAGCAGTTGGAAGACTGTATGTCAGCCGAATCATTTATCTCGCACAAACACCTAGTTTGCTTCCCAGATACATGTTTAAGAGGACCCTTGCCATGAATATCCATGTTCTGGTTTTGCTAAAGCTGCTAACAGCTGAGTTTCTCCATAAGGAAACCAGATACTGATGTATATTTCATTCTACATCATGGCAAATAATAGCCAATGTGAAAACACGAAAAAATACTCTAGGAGTGTTCAACTGTGAGAGTCTTTGTCATCTGAAAACTATTGGAGAACTGGAAAATGCTAAATGTGACCTCAGTGATAGATTAGGTTTATATATTCCTGGCACAGTTGCAATATTCATGTAATACAAATATGCAACACTGTTCTTTTGCATATGAATCTTTCATATAAGTTATCTAAGAGGGCTGTCTGCAAGTTTTTGAGAAATATAGTGTACAGCAGAGTGCTATAATATCTGCAGTATACAGTATGTGAAGGAATGCAAAGGATATTAGAATAGAAAGAATTTAGCTGAATTCATCAGATTTTTTCTGAAAGAATAATTGAGTTTACTGACTGGGGAGACCAACAGGAAAAAATTGGACATGCATTTTTATAGTGGGATCACAAGAGGACCAAAGGCAATTACGGTCACAGTCAATTCTATGTCTCTGTTTTAAATCACTTGCTTAGTTTATGTGACATCAAATGTGAACTAGCGCACTTGTTTCTGTTACATAGAAACCCTTTGGCTTTCATTCTTGGGAGGATTCAGTTTTACTATTTATTCAGTTCATTAAAGTCAGATCTAATTATAACACGAAAAGCTTTGTTTCTTAATTCCAGTTTTGTGGCAATAGAAAAAAAATGCATAAAATATTATATGAATTACTTGTCATATTGTCCAGTACTCAGATGGATAAACTATGCCACTGTGTTTGCAAACATGGAGAATAGCCGTTTTTCAAAAGAGAAAGAATGTTTCCCAGAGACAGACCAAGTCCAGCTAACAGCTACACTGCACAACGCACCACAGGGCAGCCAGCTGACGTTCATTCACTTTCTCTGCGACTTTTACCTATAGTTACATCATTTGGGGAAGTTGGAATAATTAGGAGAGAGCACTCACCACACTTCCAGATGGCACAGCAACAAGTTTCCTGTGAGCTTTTCAGTCTTTGCTTGGAGATGAAACCGTGACAGGAGAAGTGAAACGGCAGGAAGCGGCTCCACTTTGAGTTAAAGTGAAGCCTCTGTCTTCTCCGGGGCCTCGGAGATATGTTTTTGAGTGGGGCGCGGGCCTGATCTGTTGCCCCTGAACTTTCGCTGATTCCCTTGCTAATTATTTCTTGCTCTCAGCCAATCACACGGCTGGCTCCGCCCTCTGCGATATAAATGAGCCCCAGCTGCTCCGTGTGCAGCTTCAGCCCGAGGATTGGAGACAGGAAGGAGGAGGTGTGGACGTCAAACTTAGTGTGGGCCTGCCCCTCTCTTTAAAAGCTTATCTTGGGTGTTTTCAGCTGGTGTGCCGCTAGAAACAGAAAAGAAATACTCAGAAGGGAAAAGTTTAGTGACTTCACTAGTTCTTGATTAAATAACCATGTGTGTCGCTAGAGTCCTGCTTTTTTCTGATCTTCTACCCTTAGGTACTGTTTACCTCGCGTCTGTAATAGCCGGGGTGCAGTGGGGGTCTGGATACCTTTGTAAATTCAAGGGGCCCTGTGCTTTACAGGGGCTCTTGAATATGTAAAATTATAAAATTATGTATTGTAAGTTTTAGCTCGTTAAACCCAAGGTGTCGTTTTGTCTGTGGGCTCAGGCTTCCTAGCTATGCCCTTGGTAACAGCTGAGAAAAGAGGGCACGTTTTAAGATTTAAGATACACCTCACTCCTTTGGGTCAATCTCTGATAGTGTATCCTGTTATACAATGCAGGCTTTATCTCATCAAAATTTCTTTGCTATTTTCAGTCAAACACAATTAATCTCAAAACTACTGTGCGCTCCTGGAGTCATCTAATTGAATTCAAGGCTGTTCGCTTTGGCTCGACACAATTACAGAAAAAAAGTAATTTTGCTCTTTAATAGAGTTCTGTTTTCTATTGATATTTATTGCCCAAAAAGTCCCTCGTATAGGCTATCAAATTATATCTGAGTCAATGAGTTGCCGTTTGGTATTGCCTGCACCCGTAAGCTCAAAAAAAAAAATCAGAGAAAATGAGTAACTAGTTCTCTAAAATATAAAAAGAATGAAGGAGAAAGGAAATTACATTTTTTTGCCAAAGATGCATGAATGATTTTAATAAATGAAATGAGAGAATTCATACAAAACCAACTGTGGTTTTATAATAAACTAAGGGGAGACTAAAATCATATAGATTATTTCACATATACTAAATGCAAGCCAACTGAAAACTAACTAAGAAAATGCAAACCTTAATGTATAAAATGCTGTCATATTTTATATGATCCATATGGCGATATGATTATGATGCTTACATAGTAAATAAGTTATATTTCAAGTACATTGCTCTGACTATAAATTAGCATGAAATTATTGAATTTCTGTGTAATATCACATCACTTTAAATAATGAGTTTATGGCTTTCTGGTGACGTGACTGATGCATTGCACTATTTTTGTTGTCCCAGCCAAAACTGGTGTTTTCCACAGCTGTTAACCATCAGCAATTGCATTAATATTAGATTTCGCGCTGACTTGCATTTATTTGCAAAGTTTTGATTGCGACAAAGGAAGAGTGTAACTAGATCTTCTATAATCACTCAAACACAGATGCCTGGCCCTGGCTCATCCATCCATCCATCCATGCTGTTTGTCCATTACAAAGTTACTGTAAATCTTGAACGCAGGCCTGCCGTCTCTGGGGATAACTTGGGGGGGGGGGTTTCATCCCTATGTACTCATTAAGTCCCAGCC
>JAODLD010000040.1:6657706-6672895 GCA_026781065.1 Mormyrops boulengeri | reverse complement strand
ATGCACCGTGTGCGAAATACCCCTCAATATTTGGGGGGGGGGGATCCCTTTCTCCCTATTGTTGCGCAATACCGATCTAAATTTTCTCTTTTGAGGCTTTCAGGGGGTCTCATGGGTTAATCGGGGGTGTCGGACCCCCCTGTATTTCGCACACTGCATGCACCATTATCATTTGCTTCAAAGGCTTTGATAAAAATTTTATCATTTGTTCTAGGAATCCCTCTAGGTGCTCTGGAGGTTCTTAATGTTGCATTTCTTGTCATTTGGTTCTTGCTTTGTCGAAAGACGTTGTGTAACTCTGGCTCCTGTACTAATTTCACTTGTACCTGGGAATTCATTGGAAGCTCAGCCTATGTATAGCTGATACCTTGACAGCCTCACTTGTAAGTTCCTTTGGACAAAAGCATCTACTAAATAAAATAAATGCGAAGTAAAATGATAATCTTCTCTTTAAAAGGCTATCCCTGCTGCTGGGGTATGACCAGTACTGGCAAGCCTCACCGCTGGTGCCCCCTGTCTGAGGCAAAGCGAAAGGGGCTGGCTAAGTTACCCCCTGTTGGGCTTCTTATGTTGCCTAATGGGTTGAACTGCATTGGATACTACATTGGCAACTGTGTTGGTTTGGTTTAGAAAAATTGTTTTGCATTACTTACAAAAAGTTTGACAATGACTGGGAAACTGCCCTAGACCTGGATGCTTGTGTCGAAGAGGTAAGGATGATCTTAGACCCCTATAGTGCTAGGAAAATACCTACTGCTTACTTGCGTTAATGAGGTGTCCCGAATCTTCGAGGGCGACCTTTGGATCAATAGGTAGTTTCAAGACCTTTCCACTCATTAGCTCAAAGGGAGTTATGCCCGTAGCCTTAGAAGATGTTGGCCTCACAAGTCAGGACCGTGGGGAGAGCCGTAATCCACTGAATTCTGCCTTGTCCACCTTGCTTAGCCTTAATGCTCAACTATACCTGAGTGCTCAGCCAAAATGCACTGCACACTGAACTTTTCACACATTTCACATTTCCCACGTCTCTCGTTATCTGTCTTGTGAAGTATCTCCCTTTATCTGAATCTATTTACAGATAGCCATTACTTGGTTAACTAATTCCCACACTACTGTGTTCAGAATATCCTTTTGAGTAGAAAGAGCTGCTACCCATTTCGAGACTGTATCCATGATTACAAGACAGCAGTACTCCTTTGGTAGTTGGTGGTGGTAGTTGGCTTATGAAGTCCATCTGTAATACCTCACAGGGACCCTTAGGGGGCTCTGCTCTCCTACATTAAGCGTGACCTGGCTTTTCTGGATCGACAGCTACACACACAAAACATATTTTATCCAAGCTGTCAGTCACTGGCTGTAGCAGACCACCGAGTACCATTTTAATGAGCTCCGTTGTCCGGATTTTTTGCGTTTCTGGTGACATGTCAACACATACCAATGGTGCATTTTAATGGGCTGACGTGGCTAACAAAATATCTTCACTGGCCGTGTCATCACGGACAGATTAGGGATTGATTAGAGGCTGGAAATCGGTAATGCGAGACGCGGGAGAAGGAGCTGACAAACAGGAAGTGTGGGTTTGAAGATGATAGCAAGACAAATGACTGCTGTGAAGGGTAACCAGACTGAAGTAGGTGTCTCTCTGCATATCTTATTGTGTTTCATGCCTAAAACAGACTTTGTACCTCCTTGTATTTTTTAGGCTATGATTATTTTATCCTCTCAAAAACCTGAGACGACAAAAGCAAGCGCTGTCAGAAAGTTTGGGGATGCTTGCTTAATTCAGTAAAAATGTCACAGATTTATTGGTTTTATAACAAAAGTCCATTGACAAGTCCATTTTGACTGACTCATTCAGTTCTCTTTTTGCTGCTTTGCTATAAACTGCAGTTGTAGTCATTAACTCCCAAAGGGATACCAAATACAAATGTTTGGTGTTTTATGTTGTTGCAAAGGTGTTACTAATTCCCTTTAATGAGCAATGTAATGACTTTTGTTATGAAACCAATAAATTTGCAATATTTTTTATTGAGCAATTATGTAAATTAATAGTAAGCATCCTGAGACTTTCTGTGAGAACTGTAAGTGTTAAATGGATTATATTTTTGGATCAAGGTTTTTTATGCATATATTTTAAAGGGATGTTTTTTCTGCAGTTTGTTAATGTTGATTTGATTGGACTGAATACCAAATGCATTTAGACAATATTTGAGATATCAGATTTTACATCACAAGCAACAGCATCTTTATTTTTTTGCCTAATTTAAAAGCGCAGTGCCAGATGTATTCTGTAATATTCTACGTTAATCAATTTCAGGGAAACCCTGAACATCTCTCCCTCTTCCCTGACACACTCACATCCTTCCCCCTTGCCTGCCTTTACATTTTCAGGAGCTATGGTCACTACACTACTTTCCTGATGCTTTAATCTGCTGCCTGTAGATCAGTGGTTCTCAGCCATTTTGCACCAGCTCAGATGCGACTGAATATAACAAGAATAGGTCTAAATCAATGCTATGATCAACTGCGCAATGCACTTTGTAGTTTACGCCAATCAGTGCCTATCGCACAAATCTTATTGGATGTGCCAGTGAATTTAAAATTTAAATTAAGCATCTGTGGTTTGGCCTCTTGGATTGGTTGAGTATTCACTAGTTTTGCACTAAGCAGTTGCAGACCCAAGAAATCTGATCGTGGATCAGCGTAGCAGCTTGCTGGTTTTAAAATGTTTACATTTCCAACTCTGCCTCGTGACCTATTCAGAACTTGAGTCACGACCCACAGGCTGAGAATCGCTGCTATAGATGGTTTTAGTGGAAATTGTTGCTTGAGACTAATTTGGAACTTTAATCAATTAAGTCACATCTGAACATTCCTCTGTCACCTGATGAGTGTCTGCTGATGAACTGTTGTCTTGGTGTCACCAAAGCATCAGGTGATAGGAGACAAATAACAAAAGATATGGATCTTTTGAAAGAGAACCCATCAAAAAGCGGGACGTAGATACCTCTCTTCCTGGTGAAAATGGTTTTTCTCGAAACACCAGCAGTAAGTCAAGGCCGTAAGGGTTTGTCAAACACGAATGAAAGTCTGTGTAAAATGTGCCAGTAGCCTTTAAATGTCAAAGCTAAACAAAGCAAAGTGATCGTCTCTGGGCAAATGGAACTGAACTTTATTTTAATGAAAGAAGATCAATAAAACCACATTCATTAGCTTGGGGCGGCTTGTTCTTGTCACATATTTGGAACAGCGGGGATGGATATTGCCTACTGTGTCCCCCCTCCCCCCATGACATCACTATTTATGCTGCCGGTGTCCCTGCCCACTCCGATTTGCCATCTTGCACCGCGGCCAAAAAACAGATGCCAGACAGAAAAAAAATAAACAAAAAAACACAATCAGCAGATGGCATCTGGAAATTCAAATGAAACTGTCAACATGACAGCTTTTGGAGTCGGAATATAAAAACTGAAGCTTATTAATTAAATGAACTTTAATTAGTTGGAACGTAGCTATGGCTGGAAATTATAGCGATGGACCTGTTTCCAGACATGGACGCTATCTACCAGTCTGATGGCTCCATCTCCCTCGGAGAGGTAGCCTGGTGAGAAAGCTCCTGTTTTTATGTAATTCGAGCTTATTTACCAGCTATTTGTCTGAAGTAATAATGATGATTATCCTCCATGCATCAGAGACATCTTTGAAAGTTTTTAAAGTGACTCTGTGCACAGAGGCTGGCTAAGCTGTGAGCCCCGGGGCTGCTAGTGCTGTGTAGCACCTGCTGGATTCAATGGCTGCTGCTTTGATTTTCTGTGGCTTCATCTCCTACTTTGGCACGTAAGTGGCTGATCCCCTGCTGACTGCATACACAGCAGCCCAGAGGACTGCGTCTTTGCCGGGGTGGGGGGGGGGTGTCTTTTTTGTCGACTCAGCCAAGTCACCTCTGCACGATGCCTGAAACGTTGATGTGAGGGAACTTTCGATGCCGATCCGGTTTGCTGGCAGTCTGTGCTGAGCTGTATAAATTAAAGGCGAGAGCAGGACTTGGTGTTTAAATGGGAGTATTAACACAACCTCTGCACCAGCATGCAGCCCCGAGTCATTCCTCCCAGGCCTGGCTAAGCGATTTCAGATCAGACTGGCAATGCCAGGCAAATGACGTTTGAGAAACAAATCAATTTTACAGCCCGGGCCCCTTGCAGGGACCCTCCTCCTCATCTCAGCACCATCAAAGGAGAAGCCCTCTTACTAAGGACATCAAAGTGCAGCAGAAAGACAAAGCGTATCCTTGAATAAACAACAAAATGCTTCATGCCAAGAACTGGACCAGGTAGGAGAAAACAAAATGGACACAAAGGAAGGGGAACAATGTGGCAAAACATTCTGAGATTTGGCACCGTGGCAACGTGAGATGCAGATGAAACCACTGCCTTCAGCAGTCAGAAGGTCTTACAGGAATGGTGTTGCTTCGGCAAGTGGCCTAATTCTCTTAGAGCATCTGCTGGTGGCAATAGAGCATAGCAATGATTAAGCATCGTTTGTGGTATTCTTTGGAGAGACGTCTGTGATGAGCGCTGTTTCTGTCGAGAGAGGGGCTTCTTTACGGGGGACTCAAAGTGTTACGCCGCCGCTTCCTTTGCAGAGCCTCACAGAAGCTCCAAGAGTAACGTTTCCTGACTGATCCAATTTGTTCATCAGAAGAGAAGGGAACCAGTGCTTCTTAGAGACTGCGGGGTGTGCTGGCCTCTGAGAATAAAACTATTATTTGGAAAATAATTCATCTGATTTTCAGGTGTGAATCAGTCACTGTTGGGATATTTCCTCTAAGCCGCGCAAGTCCGTTGCCCACACACTACTGCCTGAGAGCACGTTCTATAAACTTAAATAGTGTATGGTGGAACACTTTTCATGTTTTTTTTGTTATTTTTGGTATGCAGTTTTGGAAGTTTGGAAGATTTCCTTTATGTAACAAAGCTGCAAACTTCAGCCTTTGATTATTTAATGTTTGCATAGCAGGGCTCGTGAAGGTCTACAGGGCATTTCCATAGCGGGAGATGGGCGCATTTACACGTTGCATCAATAGGTGGTGCTGTGTCTCTTTTATCTGTGAGAGATGCCTGAGGAAAAAGCCACATCATGGTGACATAAATCACTCACATTTTTTTTTGTTCTTTTTTATTTGGCTCTACCCTTCTTGGTGTTTTAGAAGACAATACAGCGTAATTATAATGACTGTTTTTTTATATAAATAGAATGGTCTTAACTCTCAAAAGAAGGACTGTTAAAGACAAGAGCTGAGCTCTATATCACTGAAATTGAGTGGAGCCTATTGAGGTAATGGAACTCAATCCACCTGTTTTATGGGCATGTTTTATGTCTCCAGGTATCGTGATGCTGGGATGTCTTAATTCTCTTTATACCCGAGAAGGCAGATATGCCACTTCTTATGATTGGGGGAGAGATTTTGACACCAAGGTTAAAGGTCTATGTTGCTTTTTATCTCCTAGGACTCCTAGGATTTCCTATTAACATTGCACATCAATGGACTAGGCCTTTAATTTTAAGGTTATTATTATTTTTATTATTATTGTCATGAATATTGTTATAATAATAATAATAATGTTATTGTTGTGGATATTATAATATTATTATTATATTATTATATTGCAGCATGAATGAATGGATGGATGGATGGATTATTATTATTAACCCTTAACCAACCACTTAAATGTGAAAGCTATAAGTGAATATTTAGCTTGGCTTTGATGGTGGCCTCTGCTATTATTTACAAATTTTATTCTTTTTAAGAGGATTTGACGACTCCAGAAGCGGAAGCGTCGTCTCCCAGGGTCTCCCAAGCGTCGTCTCCTTCTCAGTTGGCTGCGCTCTGGCTTTTGTGAGGGAGCCAGCCGCCGCTCCTCTTCTATGTCCAGCTGAGCGAAAAACACCCTCTTTCATACATGAAACCTGAAATCTCCATAAAAGCAGTATGTGCAGTGGTGTTCGGACATCTGGAATAAATTTTGCAGGATGGATGTTCACAATAAATCTATGCCCTTAAATAATGCGCACACTTCACAAATCTTGCGTCAGGCCCAAAGAGCATCCTTCAGCCTTGCATCATTTCATCATGTTGATGTCCTGTAGGACGGATCATGGTCAACCTAATGCGGGTTGGAAAAATTCCTCTTAGGGACTCAAACCACATGTGTCGGCTGTACGAAGGCGTTCACCTGCTGCCAAACCCATCCATCTCCCATGACCACTTAGCCAGCACAAAGTCTCCTTGAGCTTGGGACAAATCCTTCATACAAGACTCCAGGTAGGGTGCCAGTCCTATGTGGCATAGTGACACACAATAAGGGCAGTTTAGAGAGAACAGTCCACCTCACTGTGTGTTTTGGGACTATAGGAGGACACTGGACTACCTGGAGGATAAGATACAAACTCCACACACACCCCCAGGTGGGATACGAACCCCCAACCCAAGAGGTGTTAGCGTACAGTTCTAACTCCAAAGTCACCCCGAAAAACTACTCAACTGCCAATTATTCGGGCGATACATGAAATTTTTGCGACTCCAGTTGTTCCTGAAAAGTTCCATCTTTATCCTCAACCCCACTCCTAGTTTGTGAGCTTAGAGATGAATGAGTCCTTTTGAATATCCTAGTGGTGTCAATCAAAATGAATCCTATTTCCTTCCCAGTGTTTATCATCTCAGGATGACTCCGTATTCCCGGGGCAGCTTCTGTATGCCGATAAGCATTAAAAGGATCAAACGGAAATGCAGCAAATACGTGGCTGGGGTGACAGGTTGCGCAGCACTAGCACCACAATGCAGCCTTCGGGCGTCGGGATAAGCTCTGACAGCCTTGTTTGGGGCTCCCAATTGCTTTCACTGGAATTAGAGTGGAACTGGCGAAGGCCTTTCTCAAAGCAGGGGCCATCTGTGGGCTGACGTGGCACCCAGAGATTTTGATTTAGATACAGTGCTCTAAAAACACAATTCTGTAGTGTTTCATCTCTACCTTTCTCTATCCCCATCTTTCCATTATGGTAGAGCAGGTGTAAGGACATCTGCACCAGCATCACCCAAACCATGCTTCTCCATGGGGTCCCTGATGTTTGGGGGCCCCCTGTTGGCCACAAACAGTCAGTATATTGGGTGAGGGGTTATTTCTTTAGAAGAAGTTTAGGTACAATGGCATGAATGTCCTTCAGATGATGAGCCCAGGGCTTGGGGGATGCCTGTCCGTGGCCATCAGAGGTGAGCGTTATGTGCCTGCTTCTTCAGGGGCACTCCAGCATGTATGAGCAAAAGTTAGAAAATAAACATTGCCGACTAGGACATCATTTATAGCTTGCAAGGGTTTGGAGCTCTCCGGCAGCTTATCGGCTGGGCGATGTCACACTCTGGCCCTGCAAGGAGCCAAATCGGATGATGTGAACGGAAGCCGGCGCGACACACCAGCCCCGTTCCTCTGACAGATGCCATTGTGCAAAGGATGGCATCTTTGCCGGCTCCGGAACGCGGTGTTGTAGCTGTCATCCCAGCGTCCCCCCGCGGTCACCCGGTGTGGTGTCGGAATGAACAATCAGAAGGATAAACACATGCATATGGTAATCCACTCCACCTGTATCCCCTGCTTCTAAAGGAGTTCAATGCCACCGGTGTGTAAAAGAACAACAACAAAAAAAAACTTCAAATCAATTATAGCGCTTGTTTGCTGGTTTGGCTACCGATGCCGGTCGAGCCGCCCTGACCTTGTCGTGCGGGGGGAACAAGCATTTCATTATGGGTTAACCTGACGCGGATGAGGCTGCGATCATTTTTATGGAAATTTCAGTTTCGGTTTCACGTCCCCGTCCATAGGGGGGAAAGTGATAACTCTGTGATCTCGGTGGCAATAGTATGCCGTTTAAATGTGAAAGTAAAGAACTCCCGTAAAATCATCCGCGCAGCCGGCTCCTCTAATTATCCTTACCGACCGAAATATCGCTGCAGACGACTGCCCGCCCAGATCAGTCAGCTTTTACTTGCGGCACCGGTTACGGATCCTATTAGTATCAAATAACTGCTTAATTCAAAGGGAAGCAAGCTTCTCTGGAACCACAGTCCGCTTGCGTCTTTGGAACATGGGAGCGATTTAATTTCACAACCACCTCGTTAACTAAATGAATAGCTTCTTTTTTAATTATTCTCACTAATATGAATGACTTAAATACTTCTATTAAAGCATTTGCAATTTGCAATTTACAAATAATGAGAACGAATCAGTAATGACAGGTGAGGCCACAAGTAAGCGAATCGTCCTTGTAGGTGACGCTACATCTGTTTTCCCTCTCAACTCCATGACTCCCTGCATCTCCAGAGATATCCTCGTTATTTATTTACCAAGCAGGTACATACTTCTGAATCAGTTTAAGCTTTGTGAAGATCTTACTGTTTGTTTACATGTGGAAAATCAGGTCAAGCACCCACTCAATGGTAGGAGTCTATGACCTCACCAGAATTGCAGCTGGAAACCTCCTATAATTGTGCTTCCTTAACTGTTGGGCCGCCTGCTTGCTGTTGCTACTTTGTCCATCCTGCTAATGACCTAAAATGATCTAAACAGGAATAAGATGCAATAAACTTCATGCTCTTCTGTGTGTATATATATACATATATGCAAACCATATTTACTTAAAAGATTCACACACTGGAAAGATCCAAACATGATCCCCTGTGTTTTGATCCAGTGTGATCCTTTTGTTTTATTGCCCTATTTTCTCTTGCTTAATAAAGCCCCTTCGCTCATACGGACACCTGTTCCTGCATCTTCATTCCTGCTCTGCACGTGACATATATTAAATCAGTGGATAAAAATTGTTATGGTCAGGCATCACGGAGGAAAAGACGATCCACATGGCAGCTCCGACAAGACAGGGGTTTATTCATAAAACAGAACTCCGAAGGAGAAACAAAAAACAAAGGCACCGCGAGGGGTTAAAACTAAATTAAGGCAGGGAGCAACACCAGGAGCAACAATAGCAAGGCTAGGTAGGAATACAGGAAAGTATAATAACTAACAGACAGTAACAGTGGCAATAACTAAGAGGCAGACAGGGAAACAGTCATAATGAACCACTGAGGAACAGAACAAGAAGAGGGACTTATATACACTACCAACTACTAGTAAGACATGACACAGACAGGTGAGAACCATAACCAAATCAACCAATCACTAAGGGCACAGGGGAGCAAGGAACAGGTGGAGTAAATTGCAATTAACAAACACTAGTGACTAGAAAACAGTAACAATACAGAGGGCTATCAACACTAGAATATAATCAAGGAACACAAGTAAAACAGAACATACACAAGGTATGGGCAGGGTAACCGAAAACAAGACATAACCATACAGACACCAGGGGAGAAAATAAAACCAAAATATAGCCAAGGTGAGGCAGGCCTCAGGTCAGCCTGAAACTCATGACATGAGGGACACCAACCCCTGCGTCACGCACTCAACCCCTTCAACATGGCAACCAGGGGAGGTGGGAAACACACTAGGGGAACAGAAAATGGGGAGAAGACACATGGCACAGGGCGAGATGGACACCGGCCCTGTAAAAAAATGTTTTAAGCTCACATGTTTTTAAGTTGTTAAGTGAGCTGGAAAGTGCTGCACTGATATTTATTTTTGGAAGCTAGAGTTATTAAATGATGCTACAATATGATAGAAGATGAGGTGGTACTTCAATACTACACAAAGATATGATATGAACATGACAACTAAGGTTCCGTGATACAAACACAGTGATGATTGTGGAACCAAAATTATAAACACCCGCCCCCACCCCCGGTGCCAGATAAATTGCCTCACTCTGCTCTTGGATCCCAAGCTTCATTCTCATCTGTATTTATATATATATGCTTCAAAGGAGAGCAAGATGGGATATGTTGAAACTTACACATACAATGTACCTGTACTACTGCAAAATGGCAAGTAAAGCTTTATCTGAAATTCCCATTGTGGGCGTGGCGTTTCAGAAGATTACCACATGGGCCAATAGCATCGCTCGTCTGCCAGAGAGGGCCCATCGTGTCATTGCGCGCCATATGCCCCCGTCACACTCCAGCGGCTGAGAAAGTGCCAAACATAGTCTCTGTTAGCGGGGTTGCAAAGCAGCCGTGACTTTCCTGCCGCTGTTAACCCCCGGGGGGCGACGGAGAGCCCGGGGAGTGACCTGCGGGCGGGACCTCGGCCGAGGGTCAAAGCGCAGCGCTCTGCCGTGCTCCTGAGGAGGGGGGGCCCGGGAGGCCTGCAGCTGGCAGAGACCCCTCCAGCAAAGAGGACCTGAGGCTACGTCTGTCGGATCAGAGCCGTCCCTCTGGGGGCGAGTAAAACCTTTGTCCAAATAAAACGGCCATTTCTCTTTTTACATTTTTTAAGCACTCCGCATAGTACCTGCCATGGGTTGGTGCCTTAACTGGGGTTAGTCTAGGCCTTGTGCCCGTAGCTTCCGGGAGAGGCTCTGGACCCCCGTGACCCTGACTTAGAAAATTTTTTTAGTGATTAAAAATTAACGTGTGTGTGGACTGTGGAAGATGCTCACACGAGCATGCAATGTCTGCACATCTCGAGCTGGAGCTTGACGCTGCCTAACAGCCCATAAACGCATTAGGCAGTACATTTAATGACTTCAACAAGGCTGAGCAGCGGTGGTCGAGTGGCCAATTGGGGCTGTCACTCACACCTCCAGGGATCAGGGTTTGAATCTCTATCTGTATGTGTACTGCGGTTGACTTACAACCTGTCCTGGGTGTTTACTGATATATATAAATGATAGTAATAGGTAAATAGAAGTGCTAATGACATACTTGCATCATAGACAATGTGGATGATGGTGAAACACACGGGGTTTATTGCATGGAGTGCAATAGCAGATGTAAGATAGTCCGTATGGAGGTGGCTTTAATGGTCATGCCCCCTGATGGTGGGTCACTGCTCTCTCCCTGCCTTCATCCTCCATAGTCTGCTCCCCACTGATCGGTCCTGAGGGCGTCTCCCTCGGCCGTGTCGATGCTTCAGAGACGCTTCAGAAAAGCAGACGCTCCACAGGGATCGGAGTTAATTGAGTTTCTAACACATCCCAGAAAGGCCAGATTTTTATTGGGATAAAACAGTGCATACAAGCGCTAAAGGTAATTAGCATTTCCTGCTTCAGCTGAGAACACTGGATCCACATCCCTGTGACATCGCTGGTGTATGCTAGCGTAAGAAACTCCACATACAGTACATTCATTCGAGCTCATCTGGAACCAGCCATTTTATGTATTTAAAGCTGTATTTTTTTTTTGCATTCATCCACATTTATTTTTTTAATTTGGAAGATGTTTTTATCAAAAGTAATTGAGAAAGCAGGGTTGGACGATCGCTAGAACAATTAGGATTAAGGGTCTCGGTCAGGGGACCAATGGTGACATCATTTGGGTGACCCTAGGATTTCAACCAGCAATATTCCAATTATGGGGACAGAGTGCAAATCCTCTGAGCCACACAACTAGTTCTACTGCCAATAAATTAATGTCTTAAGCTGACCTGGTCTCACCTCTTGAAGAGGCTACAGAATTCCCCCCCCCCCCCCCGTAAGGGTACTGCTTTTCCTCACGCGATGTCCAATCACTTGAGCTGCATCCTCGCTAACTCTCCCCCTGTAAAGGTCACCCCTTCAGTTCATTCCATTTGTGTTGTGTGTTCCTGAACACGGTCCAGCTGGGTAATTTCAGTGCACCTTTTCGTACCTCTGCTGTCCCCCACTTCCAGACAGGAGTGATTATTTCGCAAATAGGTCTGTGCAAAGCTATATGCAAACATGATTAAACAGGCACCGTATTGATGTGCACTCTAATGGCATGTTTAATATTCCTGCCTACCTTCAGCGTTTCTTGATGACCCCCAACAATGAGGACCATCAAGAGCAACATGTTCTGATTTGGTGATTAACATACAAACACATGGTAATATTTCAGCCCTGCAATCTATTTTCTAGATTACAGTATAAATAAAATGCACAGATGCTTCACTGTGAAATTAAATTCCTTCTGTCACTTTGTGTGAAATTGACTAATTTTATTTTGACTTCTAAAGATGTTTTTTTCATACCCTTCCATGTCCTATTAGACAGTGGGCTTACTGTCTGTCTTTAAATCTGCTTGATAAAAACCGAGATTTACTGTTGACTCACTAAAATAATTTTTCAGCATGCGTTCCTGGCATTTCCAGCAAAAAAAAGATATATATATTTTACTTTATTTTAACTCACCTTCCTGGCTGCTAAATGAGCTCACTATTTTATTTTTCTAATCCATCCATCCATCCATCCATCTATCCATTCATCCATCCAACTTAGGGTCATTGGTACTGTATTATCTTAGTGTTCTTGTTCAATTATCATTCCACTCAGTGGACACACAGATGGTTAATGCAAACAGCCAATCATGTGGCTGCTACTACATACCTGCAGCCCACAGGTGGGGTCAACTGGTTCTCTACCAGTATGACTAAGCATTGGAATGGCTGTGTGATGTGGTCCTTGGTTCCTGAATCTCAGAAACGGCCACCTTACAGGGATTTTCACACACTGTAGTGAGTGGAGTGTATGGGGAACGGTGCAGTTAACAAAAAAAACATCTAGTTGGGGGCAGTTGCCTGGGTGAGAACACCATGTTAATGAGAGGGGTCAGAGGAAAATGACCAGACTCATTAAAGCTAACAGAAGTTAAAAGCTAACAGCCACAAGTGCAAAAATAACAGCTCAGTAGCGTAATGCTGTGTAGAAAGGCTTGAGTGACAAGTGACTCTGGGATCAAAAGGGAGTGCTACCTGGTACCATGAAGGGGTACCTAATCAACTGAACACGAAGTGCATCTTGTGTGGTTTGTAGCTCAGCAGAATAAGGTGCTTTGCTTGCTCTCCAAAGGGCATTGGTTCAAATCCCCAGGTCAGCTGAGGGATTTCACTGTTGGGCCCCCAAATTTCCCGAGAGAGTGCCGGACCCTGCTTTCTCGATTGCTTGATGCTTTGGGTTAAAGTGTGAACTAGTCAAATAAAATGTGGATGTAAGTATGACTGGGCTCCTTTCCCGTAGATGTGATGAATACCATCTCTGATCTTGTTAAAACAAGAAACACAAAAGAAAGCCAGGTCTCAAGAAACTAAACCGATATCCACCTAAAACACCGATTTCAACAATGCTAAGGTTCTTCAAACACAGGTAGCTGTTCGCTGTTTAGGATGTCTGGCCGATGGCAGTCACAGACCGGGGGGGCGGCGGCATGGAGCCATTGGATGAGGACCACAGCTCATTTCAAAATGCGTGTTTCTAAAATGTTTTGCCTATTTGCATGTAGCTCTGCTCTTCAGTACATCTGACGCAGTAAGAAGGTAATTTAAAAACGGGAAAATAGCCAGAGACAGAGAGAAAATAACGAGCCCTGGGCTTTCATTCGATGATGTGGCGTCTCCCGTTATACAGCTGGTTGCGTAACTGTGGTGCGCGCAGAGAAAGAGCGAGAAAAACATGGGAGATAGGAAAATAAACAAGGCATGCTGGGGCGAGGAGCGTGCCATGCTTATTCTTATAAATCCATAAGTAAATCTGAAAGCACGGAGGCTTAAAACAAAAGTCTATTAGTCATCATTGTCCGAGGAGGCCTCTGCGTGGCAGAGAGAAGCAACATTTTATAATGTTCATGTGTTTACTGTACCATCGTTCTTGTTCCATTTGCCTCTTTTTACTTACATTTAATTAACATTTTCTTTGTGCCGTGTTTACTGACACAACGTCATTGCTCCAAGTAAATTGCCACGGGTTTTGCAACAGTAAAACGGTAAATACAGAGAATGTTCTAGGAAGGAGAACAGAAAAGGTAACCCCAAACAAAGATTCAAAGTAGCAAAAATGTGAAAAAAAACAAACAAACCAGACATTAACAAAGAATGATAAATTTACTGAGGCCACAGAGTCACAGGCATGGTATTCTAGAACCGCGATTCTCAACCCAGGGGTTGCGACAAAAATTTTGGTCACGGCAAGTTCTGAAAGGGTCTCGAGGTGGAGTTGGAAATGTACAGCATTTTTAAACCAGCAAGCTCCTATGCTGATCTTTGATCAGATTTCCCAGCCCTAATCCTAGAATTAACCTATATAAACGGGTCTTGGGTCTGCAACTGTTTAGCGCAAAACTAGTGAACATTCAACCAATCCAAGAAGACAAACCACAGATGCTTAATTTAAAATTCATTGGCACATCCAGTAAGTTTTGTGCAATAACCATTTATTGGGGTAAAGTGCAGAGTGTGCTGTCCGCTTGATCATAGTGTTAATTTAAACTTAAACTTGATATAGGGTCACCTGGCATAGTAAAAATTGGGTCCTGGTGGAAAAAGGTTGAGAACCACTGTTCTAGAATGTACGAGAATCTTGACACGCTGCACTGCGTAAGTGACCTGATGCTCAGTATTCTCATATAATACAGAAGGAGAAATCTGTGGTATGATGTAGGCATGTAGGACAGTCACTGATGGCGTGTGCAGCCGGAGCTGTCCGAGATGGCTCGTTCCTTATCTGGGGAACTGGGACTGGGCTCTCCCTTATGTCAGTGGGCCACAGCACACCCACCCAAACCCGGGCCCGTGTTTCTGTTATTCAGAAAGCTCAAATAGCCCATGACAAGCGATTTGCCGCTTGGGGGGACCGGAACAAATGGAGCAGAGTATGATTACCCTCGTAGGGGGGCCCCACGTCTGTGCGGGAAAATTACTGGGGACCCTGCATCCGATGATAGACCCTGCCACTGTGGTGGGCAGTAATCAATTTTCCTTTATTATGGTGCTTGGCGACCCAGCATGGGCTTTAGCCAATAGCGTGCTCCGGGAGAGAGAGAGGCACGCTGCGGTGCTCGGAATCTGGCCACTTTCCACCGAGGTGTGTAAACTTTGTTGCAAGCCCCCAAACTCCCCCGTGTCCCACTCCCCTTGGGGTTCTTTGCTCATGAAACAAAGGTGACGGGAACCCCCCACTACCTTCCGGTCAAACAGGAGTTGATCAGCGCCCCGCCATCCACCGCCCCCCCCCCCCCCCCCCCCCCCGGAGCGGGGGGGGGCGGGAGAAAGGGGGGGGGGGGGCGGACGGGGTGGG
>JAODLD010000040.1:6641649-6657606 GCA_026781065.1 Mormyrops boulengeri | reverse complement strand
TAGTAGCAGCAGCGGTAGTCTGTGCTTTTACATTAAAAAACTGGAGTACTGAATACATTATCTAAAGCACCATGCTGGTTGCACTTTATAAAACAAGATTTTGTGTATTTCATTACGTTGATTCAGCTGCTACAAATTATTATTTTTTTTGTATACTCTTAATGTAGCATACATTTGTTTTTTATGTGAGTTGCTGGAAACAACCTTTGTACAAAGACAGACTGGGTTATTAAAAATAGCTGGAAATCAAATTGTTTTTTTGTCCCCCCCCCATCCGATTAATCGATTAATAGAAAAATTAATCGACAGATTAATCGATTATCAAAATACTCGTTAGTTGCAGCTAGGGCTGGGCGGTATACCTTTTCATACCGAATACCGGTGTTTTTTTTTTTAATGATATTCATTTTTCATATACCCCAATACCGGTGAGTGTGTGCGTACAAAGCGTCGGGAACACAGAGCGGTGGAACGTCCCGCCGCGGGACATTGTTTGAGACGGGGATTGTTTTGCAGTGGTACCAAACAAGCTGTATGCGTCTGCATGAGAGCGGTGGAAGCACGGCCTGTGTGTGTTGAGCGATGAACAGCATGAACGAAGAAAATGTCACGTACAAAGAGGAACTTCTTCCGAAAAGAGGAGCCATGTCGGTTGTGTGGAAATACTTCGGCTTTTAAAAATCTGACGTTGATCAAACAACCATAATATGTAAATGTTGTCGGGCTAAAGTTGTAGCCGCAGGAGGCAAAACAAGCAATTTGCTTCACCTCCGCCACAAACATGTCCTGGAATACGAAGAATGCATGAAACTAAGATCTGCATCCTCTTCCACATCTGCAGGTAACGATAAAGTTGGCACTGCAACACAAAACGCGACTCAGACGTCACTCAAAGACGCGTTTACTAAGGGGACTGCCTACAACAAGAAAAGCAAACGGTGGAACGATATTACCAATTACCTATTACTTTCCACTTAGCTAAAGACATGGTACCGCTTAATACTGTTGAGAAAGTTGGCTTCAAGGAGATTATTAAAGTACTGGATCCCAGATATCGAAATTACTTTAGCCGAAGAGCAATCCCTAACTTGTACCAAAAGCACAGAGCCAAGGTAGAAGCAGACTTCTGGCTTCTTTTATATTTTTGATACTTGAATACAGTGTACTGTTCCTGGGGTTGAGCAATAGTATTATTTATGCAAGTTGCATACTTTTAGTTTACTATTTATTATTTGTTTAAATGTGTGTATGAATATACCTCATCTTGAAGCAAAGTCCGTATGGATGCAAGTTGCCTTAGTGAAGGTTTAGCTATGCAGTGCCGGTTCACTGAAAACTGTGTGTTTATCGCATACCTGAGAGTCAGCTGCTCCTCCATGGATGCTGCCATTGTCAGGACTGCACTCTGCCAAGTTCACGCAGTACAGGATGCCGCTAATAGACTTGTTCATCGCGTATGAGGCGTCAATTCAGTCTCCGAAGGCACCGTTTCCATAATTGCTATCGGGCTCTCTGTGGAGCCCCCAGGACTTTTTCAAAGCTCACTTCCCCCACAGAATCTATTTCATCAGGTCGGCCCCACGGCCCCGTAAGTAATTGTGCGTGTTAAGGGCCACAGTGTGCGTTCAAAAGTAAATAGCTGTTTCACACTTTTAATGGTTGCTTGGTAATCTAAAGCTATTGCGGCTCACCGTCTGTTTCCTTTCTGCAGCTGAGGCACAGATCTTGGTGTTGCGGTTGTGATATCCATAAAACAGTGTCTCTGAATTTGCTGTTCTTCTCTGCTGCTCCCCTCGAACCCCCCCTTGCTATTTTGTTGGGATGCGGGGGTCTGTTTCATCAATAGCAGGTCAGATTTCTGTAATAACCCCGATGAAGTGCTAGGGGCACCTAAAAAGAGTGGCGATCATTCGTGCCGTTTTTTTACTGGTCCTGCTATAATAGCGCTGCTAATTTAGATAGATACCTGTTGTGCAAATGTGTCTGCTCCGCATGCACATTTATAGATTACAACGGCTTTCTAAAGAGCTGTGAGCTTTCGCCGAATAATCTTCACCTTTAATTGCTCCCACTTTCATGAAAAGTTACTTAACAACAGCAAAAGCTCAAAAAGTTAAAAGACGGAAGTTAAAAGTCGTTTTGTTGTATGGCCTGCATGCCTTTGAGAATTCTCTAGAACTTTGCTTATGGTATATGGATATGTGTTTTACTTTCTATCCCATCGTGCACAGTGCGTGATTAATGTTTTGGAAAATCTTTGAGGACTCAATGTATGTTAATAACTTGTAAAGCTGGTAAGTAGAATAAGCTAATTAAATGTGACCTTTTGATACCATGGGAAGAAAAAATAATAATGAATCAAAAGCTCAAAGAATACAAATGAAGTTTATTTAAGTTGTGTGATTTGCATTCAGTATTCTGTATGTGGAGCAGAGTTGCCCGCACTGGTCAGCTGGCTGGCGTGAGATTTTCAAGTCGAGACAATCCCGCACACACATTTACATGTATGTAACAGTTTTATTACCTTGTAAATAATCTGTAGGGTATGCAAACTACCCGGACACTTTTGATGTAGCTAATTTTAGGTTTATAAGTGCATAATATAGATTTACTGTAAGATATCATGTGTGAGCGTGAGAGTCTGAAAGCGTGAGTGTCACGCCTGATGAGTGAGAGCTGGAAACCCTGGAAGAGCAGTCGGCATACTCTTAATCTTAAATGGCATTTGAAGATTCATTATTTGCTCAAAATGAGACTGCAGTGAATTAATGTCTGCCTTAAGCATTAGTTTCCCATCTGATGCTGCTCACCAAATCACACTAGCGTTTACGCTTACAGTTTAATATCATATGATGAGGCTAGCAGCCACGTTAGGCTGAAATCAAACTGCAGACAGATATGAAGTCACACACGGCTCTAGGAAGGAAAAACTGTACAATTTCAAACACAGAGACGTCAGAAATCAACCAATTACACGTGAGTCATTCTTCAGAATCTAATTTCATGGTACCATTGCTGTGCTCTATATTTGTAAATGCTAATCGGGGAAAAAAAAGACGTAAGATTGAGATCTCGATGCTAATTTGCATGCTAAATGCTCATCACGACGCTCTGTTTTTCCCAGCCTGCCTTCCAATGTACTTATGTATGCGTGACAGTGTGTTATAAGGTAGACCATGTTACACTCAGCAAACAGAACTATCACTGCGCAAATTTCTTGCAATTCCATATGGCTAGGTAGATGGCGCCAGCATATGCTCTTTGTGACGCCCCGCTGTTCGGTAATGAAACGTATCTGTTGGAGCCTCATTTTATATAGTAGATGTATTTATCCAAAATGACATATAACTGAGAAGGCAAGGCCAGACTGTCCCTGGAGCAATTGGGGGTTACGGGCCTTTGTCAGGCACCCGCCCAATGTGAAATGTACTCTGCATACCCTGGGATTTGAATCGGCAACCTTGTGATCACAGGCACAGTGTCCTGACCCACGAGTCACACAGCGCCCCCTCATCATATCAGTGGAGACCGATTCCGAGGGCTTGCTTCGTGCTCTTGTGGTGCGTTGGCCATGATGTCCCACACTCTAAACACACACATCTACCAGGGCGCCTGCTTGGATTTCACTTGTCTGTCCCTCAGTGGCACCGGAGCTGTCAAGAGCCGATTGTGCCGGCTTGAGTGACGATGGGATTACAGCAGAAGTGGCCGTTGATATGGACACCTATCCAGCCACTTCCTGATATGGCATGACAGTGGGGGGGGGGGATGCCAGTTAGTATAGCACACTCCCCCAAATCCCGCTTTCTTCCTCATAGAGGCTAGTGCCTGAGTGGATCATAAGCAGAGCTTATGTTATGG
Source organism: Mormyrops boulengeri (assembly GCA_026781065.1). Taxonomy (NCBI): domain Eukaryota; kingdom Metazoa; phylum Chordata; class Actinopteri; order Osteoglossiformes; family Mormyridae; genus Mormyrops; species Mormyrops boulengeri. The sequence goes on along the minus strand of JAODLD010000040.1, from coordinate 6,653,745 downwards.
ATGTTTGTGGGGGGTGGGGAGCTCTCAACAGGGAATTCTGTAGGGCCAACTTCCCCCGGGGGCCGCCATGACAGCTGCTAACAGTGATAGCCCATCTATCCAAACTGTTGACCGCTCCCCACGCCGGCCTGCGGATGCCCCTGTCCCCTCAGACGCCTGGATGTTTGTAGGCATTTATCATATCTTTTTCTCGGCACATTCATCACTGTCATGTATTTCCCGCTCTTTCAAAAGCCCCCCCCTTCTTTTTTAGCTGCTTAATTCGCTTTTCTTTTTACCCTTCGCATTTCACCTTACAGTCCTACCACATGTGGGCCAGTTCTGGTTCCTTTTCAGTTACTATGAGATTAAAGTAAAAAAAAAAAAGAAAAAAAGAAGGATGTACCGTTTCTTTAAATTTGAAGACTCGGCAAGTGATGAAAGAGAATGACCTGTGTGATAGATCGCCACCGAGTTCGACACGCGCCAGGCGGCTTCTCACCACAGGGCTCCGTATCTCTGTCTTCTTTTCCTAATAAGACATTAGAAACACTTTTAGCATGCTGGCACCGCTTCAGCGGAACGGTGGGCGCGGACACGCAGCGCTGGCTGCGGGAGCTCTGCTTCTCATCGACGTCCTCCTCTCAGAGGTGCTCGGAGGTTAAATTTCAGAGGTTAACCTTTTGTTTATTTAGCAGACGCTCTTATGCAAAATTAAATACATTTTTTGGAAAGCAGGGGCAAGGGCTTTGCTCAAGAGCCCAGCATTGAAAGTACTCTGCTAACCCTCAGATTGGAACCAGCAACTTTCCAGTCACAGGCACAGCAGCCAAACCTATCGAAGTTCACAGTCCCCTCACAAGGCTGGTTGAATGAGCTCCACAGACCTCGTCTTGGTGGTGCTTGGAGGTGAAACACCTGAAATCATGGTGATGATCCAGTCAGTGGCCTGAGGCCGCAGGTCTCCTAGGCTGGGACGCCTTGGCAGGTCAGAGTAACACTGTGATGATGGTCTGCTGTGTCTGCTAGAAGCTAAGCAGACCTCAGGTCCCAACCTTGCAAATGACCATAGACCATCACTGATTAATCACAAGCAGAGCACTGACTTTTCTGGAGGGATCTAAGTGTGAGCGGATTCATTTGCCCATTTTTTGAAGCTGGTAACCTCCACGCTGCTGATCCAAGAAGTGACACATCTGTGTTTGTGCGCTTTGCGAGATCAGGAGGTGTCCAAATGAAAAGGCAGATGCATGCAGACTCAATAAATCTCAGTATGAGATATGCATGTGTATGTCCAGGTTTGTACGTCTCAATGCATATTTCTTCCAAAACAGCAATCATATAATAGAAAAACATAAAGCACTCTTTATTTTGCATTTAACAACCTGTTGTTTGTGTATGACATCGGGGAGAGGATCAATCAAAAGCCACTTTAGCAGTGACTCTTGCTTGTGCACAAGGACATGGTTGTTGTTTCTGGAGCTGTACTCAAGCCCTCCCTCCCCCTCCAGTTTGTGTAGTGACTGTTTGTGGCCAAGAGGGGCCCCCAAACCTCAAGGGCCCCACAAAAACGCATGGTTGGAATGGTGGTAAAGAATGCCACTGCCTGCTTGTGATGATTGAGATGAGCTTGGAGCTGGAATGCACTGAAAATGACCTCAGAAGCAGGTCTGAAAACAGCCAGCAGGAGTCCAAGCAAACCCCCCCCCCCCATTTCCCTGCCACTGGACCCTCACATCATCACCTCTTCCTGACTGCTGCATCACCACTGCTGCTTGTGTAACCTGACTTGGGTCTGAGGGACACAGAGCTTGTGAGTTAATCATAAGACTATTCATCTTCATGGTATGGAATCCTCTTGCTGTTATGTTTTCATAACAGGTCCCATGATTTGCTGGGACACTGCGATTATTTCGTAGATATTAGTGGTGCAATAAGCTCAGCATGAATTTACAAGGGAGTTCATCATCCAGTTGCGTTACAGGGAAGGACGACCTTAATACTGCCGTGGTTTCATTTGATGATACTTGGATCCCTGAGTGTATTGGGCCAGGGATGAAGTGGCAGCAAAATTAGAGGTTGTACAATCCAACTGTCTTTCTTTGTTACTCACTTACAGTCAAACAAAAGAGAACGAAAGAATGCTTTAGAGGAGTGAATCAATATGCTTTGATTGTAATAATTGTGGCTTATCCTCTCAGTTTGGCTCTCAGGAAGAGAAGACCTTGATCACATCTATTGGAAAACCATGGACAGCAAGTATGAAGAGCTGTAGGACAGCTGAGTTTCAGGAGGGAACCTTGGTTTTGAATTCATCTGCTAATCCATCTCAAGGACATCATGACCTTAAGCCAGAGTTCCTCAGTTTCAGTCATGGAGGCCAGAATCCATCACAGTTTGTAGATTTCCCTGCACAAACACATCTTAATCACCTAATTACCAGATTTAGTATTTGAGTTTCAGCAGGGAAATCTGCAAACTGTGTTGAATTCTGGCCTCCATGACTAGAACTGGGGAATCTCTTTATCCAGTGCAGGGTCATAGTGGCCCTTGTGGGTAGTGCGTCTCCTTAGACAGGATGGTACTCCATCATAGTGCACACTAGAGATGAAATGGTATGAAAATTTAATATCACAGCTATAGTGACCAAAATGATCACAGTTCTGAGTATCATTCTGGTATTGGAACATGCTGAAAATGTTCAAAAACTATTCATATGCAAACTGAAATAATTGTAATAATTGAAAACCACAAATAAATTTATCAGCACTATGCACCTTTTGTTTGCATAAACATTAATATAATAATCCACCCTATACCTTACGTAAACATATGAAAACCAAATCAAATGTGCATTAACATTAAAAATGTCTGGAGGGCTGTCACTGCCTCCCGCCATGTTTTCAGTGACACAAACAAACCCATGTAAAAATGATAAATCCTTTATTATAAGTACGAGTGCAGCTACATTGGAATTCTTCTGTCCTCCTACCCCATCTTGCTCTCCGTAGCTTGAGCGTCACAGCGCATGGTCAGTCGCACATTGTGTGCTTTGCCTCTGCACCTGCAAAGCAGGACAAAAACCAGTGTTTGATGTCAACAGCTTAAGTGACCCTTGGAAACATGATGACTAATAGCTCCGTGTAGCCCCTACAGTAAAGAGCATTTCTTCAGGCACTGCGCCGTAGGATATCCCCCCTTCCCATAACAAACCCTCTACCGAAACCTCATCGACAGTTTATGGTTATGGTGCACTCCACTCAGCCTCTCCTTTCCCCAGTGTCACCCTGTGAGCCTCACTTTAACACCTCCTGTCTCCATTTCCACTTCTTGCTCAGACACTTTGCACTTGTTACAGTCTGAAGTTTACCAACAATCCCTTTTCATTTGGGCTCACAGCTCTTGAGTGGGCAGGTGGATTTTGCCAACCTGATTTCCGGCTCCTAGGCCAGAGTGCGCGGCTGTATGTATTTCAGCTGCATGCTAAAATAGCCCTATCAGTCTAAGAAATGAAAGAATAAAATGATAAAAACCTAAAATAAGAATAAAGGAAGGTGGAAAATAATGACCGGTGTCACTTTTTTTTTTTTATTTTGGAGTGGAGAGAAATGGAGAGATGAGGAAATTGGGTTGCCGTTTTCTTCTCACTTGACTCTAATTGGCCCAGATGTGACATGCATGGAGATCTGGCCATTTACAATGAAGGGAAAACAAAAAAGGAGCTGGTAAAAAGGGCTGTAGAATCCAATGTTCTTTACAGTCTCCATTTTACAGGGATCTTAAATGCCATTCTCCGTCGAAGCAGGAGTGGGCCCTAAACACAGGGTTACGGGAGACAAAAAGGGGATTGGAATATTAATGAGTTTTCACATTCACTGACCAATCAGGTAGTGCCTCTCTTATGAATATGAATGAGCTCTCATGTTCATCGGCCAATCGGTAGCTCTCATGATTATTAATGACATTCCCCTACCTTGTAAAAAGAAAATTATGGATGTATGGTAACCCTACAGTTAACTCTCATGTTACAATCTACATACAGCTGACAAAATATACGTGCATACAAATCTTTTTCAACAAAAGTTAGAGAACACTAAGCTAAAGTTTGTTAAAAAAGCTTCAAAGATTGCATCCACAGGTGAACTTGATATGATGAAGGTCTGTCCTCATGTGTTATGTTTGGTGGGCAAAAAACTCACTTCCCTGTGGTGCATTCATTGCTCCTACTTTTGGAGTGAAAAAATATTAAATGAAAAGGTTTGTCAGGATCTCAATTACTTTCTTTCAATTTATTATGGATTCCATTTTTATATTGATACCTTGACAGAACATACATAAAAAGCAATGCCTTTTCTCATGACTGACAGAAGACTGATGTACAAATGAAACGTGGTAAAAACACATACAGCAGATAATTACACATGTCAGCGGTGTCAGGATAGATGTTCAGTGAAATTTGTCTGCTCCTGCTAATCATCTAGGTAAGGTAATATACCAGTACTTCCAGATAAGTCATTAAATTATTCTTTCAAAATGCTAAACGCTTTTCATATTTGTTTGGGGTTTATAAAGCGTGACAGATCAGGTAAATGCATGAACAATAATCTAATGAAGGTTTTAAAAAGATTGACATTGTGTCGTGTTGCTCACTCTGTGAAATATTTGATGGGTGTGATGTGCCAATAGGGGGCTGTTCTATTGAAGGGGGAACCCTTCTCAGGCCCTGTTGTCAGCTGTGTCACCCAAGGTGGTCCTAGTGAATAGTCTTGGCAATAAAATTCCAGGATCTGTGGAGACTTTTGATGATTTGGTTATTGTGTTTGGGAGTCACATCTATAAAAACACCTAAATATTTTGCACAAATCTGTTCACTTAATATAAATCACTGTCCAAAAACCCTTTGGTATCTATATATATATATATATATATCACTTCATTACACAATCACCTGTAGTTACTAAACCATTATATTACTCCACAACTATATATTACATTCATTACATCACATTTAATTTATTTGGCAGGTGATTTTTATCCAAAATGACATACATTTTTGAGAAAGCAGGGTCAGGGTCCCTGGAGCAATTAGGGTTAAGGCCCTTGCTCAGAGGCCCAACAACACTCTGCCGACCCACACAAACATACACTCACTTGTCTTGTATTGGCTTTTATATGAAAAAACAAAATACCCACTTTATCATCTCTTTGTTGTCTGTGATGAACAAAAAGCATTAAATCAGACAGAAACTGAGGTTTTTTTTATTTTTCCCTCATACCCCTTGAGTGGAACCAAATGATCCATCCATCTTGAATTTTACAGCGGAGGAAGGTAAACAAACGCTCCTCAAACTTTGATAATTCCACCTGAAGGTGTAAAGGAATCCAAGGTCACAGCTCTCTAATCAATCTGTTTCGGCACAGGCCCCTCTTCAAGGCATGAGTATCACGGAATAAATGTGACATGTCTAAGAAGGAAAATCATCATTTCCCCCACTGATCCCCGCATGAGATATCTAAAGGAAAAGAAAACATTCAAACTATAATCGACGATAAAGTTTCTGTTTCAAAATTCGATTAGTTGTTATATTTGGTTGCATTTTGATGTATTACAATGGGATGCCAGCATCCTCTGATTCAGTACCTGCGGTTTCAGTTATCCACCATTTACCACTGCCCGAAAATATGAAGGGGAAATTTATTTAAATGAATGGTTCTTAAGTTTTATACTTTGCGCCATTCTGAGCAGCCTTTCTGACCCATTCAGAAAACATAATCCTTTTCTTTTATTATTAGTTATTGTTGTTGATGTTTTATTGCTGTTGATGTTTTATAAATAAACTTTATCGTATGTATATACGTACATGAAGTTATAACATGAAGTTACAAGTTATATATGACATTTGCTACTATCTCTGGCTTCAGCTATCCACGGTAGGTCTTTGAACGTATTCCCTGTGTATACTGGGGCACTACTGTATTTATTGTGGATTCAACATTTGAACAAAGCTTCATTTTTATGCAGAAAGAAATGACATCAAAGTCAAGCATTGGTTTGTTAATCTTATATTTAATATCACCTACTTCTTAAAAAAGAAAAAAAAAATGTCAGAAACCACGCAGAACTGTTATGTAAATGCGCCATCTCCCATGCTTGGGGCTAGCATATAGCAGCAGGTACCTTTAGAAGATGAAAAGATGGAGGTTCAGATCCCCAGAGCTACCGTGCTGGGTGCTAAAGAGCTTTGCGTGAGCTACTTAACTCATAATTCCTCAATAAAAAGGTGCCAGATCTCTAATTTACTGTGGAAGAAATGTGCCAGCCAAATTTTAAAAAATGCATATTCATTACCGTTGTTGATAAGTTTTCTTTAATGGTCCCTGCTCACAAATATTTCCCGACTTGTCGGCTTTCAAGTAGGAGAATGATTTACGAAGTGAAATATGAATGTGAAGGAGACTCTGGTGCTTTTAAAGATACGTCAAATGTAACGGTTGGCACTGTAACCTAATGATATCTACAGTAATTACTGAAACAGGACTTACATTTTGTACTTTTTGAATCTTTTTATTTTTCATCATATATATATATATAGGTATGAGAATTCTGGAGCTGCCTCTATCTACATTGCTCTGTGGAATGCTTGACATTTTCCCATGGGCTGATGGGTACATGGGGTGGGAAATTAGTTATGGGGAGCCCCAGAGCCCAGGGCCAATTTTTAATCCCAGTCCAGCCCAGCACAGTCACATATATACAGCAGCTCCCTCAGAGTGTGCCTGTCTTTTTCCTCGGTCATCTGAAGCTTCCTAAGCATGGGGCTCAAATGTGTGCAAGCAGCATCTTTCAGTATTTTTAGTTTTCTTGCTTTGCTGAGATTTGCTGACGAATAATTGAGTTTGAAAATGTACTATGTGAGGCTGTGTTTGCAATAAAGACATTGATAGGATGAATATTTGTGTGCATTTGTAATTTGGCCAAATCTGATTAATTCAATGGGGGTGAATATTTTTGAAGGCATTGTGTGAGTCTGTGTATGTATCTAAAGGGCTCACCTTTCAGGTGCTGTGCTTGTCAGCATTTAACTCTGTTGTGAACTGTTATTTACACCTGTGAGGCTAATAAGCTCACAAGCAGGCAGCTATTGGGTTCCTCCCCAGAGAGAGTGTCTCCCCATTTACTCACCACAGATATGCAGACAAAACCAACAATGTGGTGAAACTTGCAAAATCAATATTCTAATTCTGTAAGCCAGTCGGTGACTAATTATGGTTACAGAATTCTTTATACCTGCAGCCAAACTGTACACTTCTGTTGGCCTTCAAATGCCATGTATGAATAAAACAAATCAGCCCACATAAATTTACTAGTTTTATAACATATATTCAGCCAAGTTTAAAATAAATGGTTTCATAATGAAAGCATTGCTTATATAAATTGTTAATCCACTGTTTCATAATGACTACAGATTTGAATGGGTGTGTGAGGTGTTGGTCATGCTTAAGGCCACCGTCCTTCTCCAGAGCAAGGTGCCCATGGAGCCGTCATGCAAACACAGCCGTGTTAACGTCACCAGATGGCAGTGGCAGATCTGAACTGTTATGCTTGTGATCTATCCTGATATCAAAGACCACCCAGCATCCCAAAATGGCGTCATCGGTAAACACAAGAACTGTGCTATGCAAACTCGGGAGAGCTTCTGTGAGCTCAGAAGATTGATGGTGGTGCACATGGCACTGTAATCAGCGGCTGTCACTTCGCTCGTGGAGTGGAGGACCTTTTTAGGGCTTGGAGGGAATGTCATTCCTCCAGGAGAAAGCATGCTAACCTCATCCAGGGATTCCCAGCCCAGCCCTTGGGGACCCCCAGACCATATTCCATATTTTTGTTCTCTCCCACCTCCCAACACTCTCATGCCAGATATTTGGACTTCTTGATTGACTGGAAGCTGGAAGGGAGCAAAAAGCTGTATTGTCTCGTTGTCCCTGAGGATTGGTTTTTGGAAGCACTAAGAGATATATGATGATTATAAATTAAAAATCTTGTCTAGGAAAAGGTACGATAGAACAGAGTTGGCCATTTCAGGTCCAGAAACTGCAAATCCAGACCATGATTTTGTTTCTATCAGCCAAGTGAGTACTCCGTGACTGTGACTCTTTATGCTCAACTGGTTGGTAGAAACAAAATCCTGGTCTGGATTTGTAGCTTCTGCACCTAAAATGCCCAACACTGCTGTAGAATAAAAAGTTGGAGAAAGTCAAGAGAATATGATCTGAGGCAGATCTTAAGCTGAAGTTGAACTTTTTTCATTTAAAATGAGCTGTTATTAAGACAAGGTATCTTAGCACAGAATAATACGACATTTAACCACTGTAATAATAATGAAACTAGGAATGGGAGTTGCCATACGCTTTAGTCTGAGGAACTATTATGCGGATTGAAAGCATCACTTGTTTTGCCTTAATTTTGCTTCACGCTGATGATAAACTGCAAACTGGAGCACCAGCCCAGGGAACGTTCCCCTCCAGCTCCCCCTTAATATTTCAAGCATAGCCCTGGGGAGGACAGCGAGGCGAGACGGAAGGACAGGTTATTCCTCCTGCTTTTGTTTCCTTTATTGCATCTCAATGCTTCAGAGATAAACGGGGAGAACGAAGAGTACAGAAAGGTTGCGGATGTCACGGCTGTCACGAAGCTGTCCCCTGCTTCTGCGCAAGAGCCTCAGTCTCCTCAAGCAGTGCTGAAAATTAATTCTAGGCCCGTACAAAAGTTCATTAAAGACTGTGTAAAGTGGCTCAAACAACTGGAAAGTGCAGTGGAGTGTGGCGTGAAAAGTTAGCGTGAAATATTTTGGTCCACAAAGCACATTTCATCGATAAAGGACGCTTGTTTTTTTTTTTTCAAAACCTCTTTACTAAGTCTGTAGTCGAAAAAATCTTGTGCTTGTAGAGGACACACATGGAGGAGTATCAACAATTTTTGCTGAAGATAGCAACAAGCGCAAATAAGTAGCCGCAATCACAGCCACAATCAACAACTGTAAAATTAGCATGAAAAAAATATTTTTTTATACTAAAAACACAAACCGTAAATATTTAAAAGCTACAGTCATTTATCTAAGTCACCCTAAGTGTCTATTAAAATGTAAATGTGAAATTCTGTATGTAAAGGAAAATGGGGAAAAATATGGGAAGATGTGCATTTCAATACACTTGATTTGCGTAATATGGAACTGTAGCTGTTTATGGCATAAAGGTTTTGTGCATATCACTAAAGCCTGAAACGGGATCATGCTTGACAAGCATCACTTTCAATCTCAGTCCTGTTAGCACGCTGACTTTTAATACCTGAGTAAATGGATGTTTCAGTGAAGTCAATATGATTTTCATTTGTTACAGCTTTCCTTGTTCACCGCTTTTATGCACCTTGTAATTGTTTTTAATTAGGCAATTCATTTATAGGGATTCTGTAATCACATTACTGCAGTGTTGCTTAATGGTAACACACTACAAAAAGGGGATAATTTATTGTTCGAGGTGGGTTTCGTCTTGTGTGTGTTTTTCAGTGCTGGTCCCGCGGGGCATTTCTGGTCATACAGTAATTACATTTTTGGTTGTGAAGTGAATTTTAAATATTCTGTCAGGAGTGCTTCCAGCTAAGGATGCAGAGCAGTGTAACGCAGACAGCTGTGAGGTCCAGGCCTAATTTCATTGGCTGAGAGACTCAGAGATGGATAAGGGTGTGTTTACGGATATGTCACAGACTCTACTGTCATATAGCATTACTGAAGATTACGCTCATTTGAATATGTGGCACGCCAGATGAGTCCTGAATCTGGAGGATAAAAGGGAAGCTTTTGCAGAAAATAAAGAGAAATGATTCTTTATAATGAACTGCAAAAAAGGCTGCTTCAGTGTAAGTAATGAGGACATTTCTGATTTCTTTTGTTCCCAGAACGAGAACAATTTTTGTGCTTTTTTATTTCAAATTTGGATGCGCCCTGTCCACACATTTTACATTAAGAGGGTCATGGGAATCGTCGAGCAGATTGGCTCAAAAGTGGTCTGGCTTAGTTGGTTAGGTTGCAGTGCTTCTGATCAAATGGTCACTGGTTCAAATCCTTCCACTGGCAGAGTGATTTCACCTTTAAGCCTCTGGGCAAGACTCTTAACCCCTGATTTCTCCAGGGACTGTCTGACCCTGCTTCCTCAAAAAAGTGCTTTACTTTGGGTGGAAGTGCCTGACAAAGTCATGCTAGAATATCCCACCATTTAAAAAATATATTTCATTTATGAACAAGATAATTAACTTTCATTTTGGATTCTTTTGTCCTACCAGTCAATATTTTCTGCTGCTGACCGATATTCACAGACGACCCAATTAATACATTTATCAAGCTCCTTGCAAAAGTAAATACTACCAGTCAACTTGGGGATATAATTACAGTCTTACTTTTGAGGTTTGTACCGGTTTTGATTGCAAGTCTTTTGATTTCATAACTTCGTAGTGAAATGAGGTAGGAATGGATGAAAATTGATGGAAGGAGACGGAGATGCATCTTTTATGGACAGGAACAAGCGTTTTCAGTTCCAATTGCTGAGTTTATTGTGATCTGCTATCAGTGTAATGAAGACAACCATGGTTTGCTGAATGACTGCAGTAACTCACATGACAGCTACATCCAGGAAGCACATGTATATTTTAGTTATTTAGCAGACACTTTTATCCAAAGCAACATACGATTTTTTTTTCTTTGAGAAAACAGTCAGAGAGTTCCTGGAGCAATTAGGGTTAGGGACCCTGCCCAAAGGCCCTACAGTACACACACACACACACACACACACACACTTGTTTTTCATATGAACAAATAAAATACTGAACAACATTACATACTGCCGACAAATACAGATATTTACAATCAATATTTATTTTCAGAAAGAACTTGGAACAAAAGCAGTCTAATTGAAGTGCTTAATGGATTCGTCACAGACACAAATTTGAACATGTGTTTTTTTTCCTGTAGAGGAGGATTAAAGCAATTAATTTTGACAGAGCCATTATAAAAACAGTATCCATTTATTTCAAGCTTAACTCTAGGGATTACTATAATTAAATTTTGTTATAAACATTCACTCAGGCCAGTAATAAAAGTCAAATAACGAAAAAGATTTTAAATAACATGAAGAGACAAATATCTGTAATACCATTTATTTGTTCTATAGTTGGTGTAGAGTCCCAGGGGAGAGAGTTTTCTGATTTATGACATTTTATTTAATTATACCTTTCTACTGTTTCAGTTATGTTTACCTGGAAAACATATTGTGAAGAGTTTAATATGTGCTGCTTTTATAAAGCTGGCTAGACTTTTATTTAATAAATATTGTGTAGTTCTTAACCTAGTCAGCATAGATGGTTTGATGAGCCTAAACAGTTGATGGTATAAATCACGGGAGGCAAATATCCTGGGTGGTCAAGTTTATCTAATTTCCATATTGTTCCTTTCTGTCCTGGTCAATACCATGTACGGGCAACTTCCTGCTCTGCACAGGGAATGCTCTGAACTGAGTAGGGTGTAAGAATAGGAATCACCATTAAGCTCTTGCCCAAGAAAAGCTATAGCAGTGATATAAAGTGAAGATTGTATTTTCTGCAACTTCAGCACATACGCTTTAATTTGTTAGCGGATGATTTTATCCGAAGCAATGTGAATTTTTGAGAAGGCAGGGGCAGACAGTCCCTGGAGTAACTGGGCGGTCAAGGGCCTCGCTCACGGGCCCAAGAGGGAAACCATTTGTCCAACCATGGGATTTGACCCATCGATCTTCCCAAATTCCCACCCACTAGTAATATTTTTTCAGTCCTCAATAAAATATTGATCTTTTTACCCCAGTTACATATATGCTATATGATAAGGTGGTGCAGCAAAAAAAATGTATAGTCTCAAGTGTGTTGTAATAACTTTCTGCAAATTACCATGATTTTAAAATTGATTTCTGGCGAGGAGTTACCATTTATATTAATGGAAAGCTCTATTCACTTTGCTAAGAAATATGTGAATGCGCGGCCCCGGGCGGGGGCCCCCCCCCTCTTTTGTACATAATCATTATTATATTATATCC
>JAODLD010000040.1:6609813-6627879 GCA_026781065.1 Mormyrops boulengeri | reverse complement strand
AGGGTTTTGTCTGTCTGTCCCTCCATCCATCCATCCATCTATCTATCTATCTATCTATCTATCTATCTATCTATCTACTTTGCCACCATTCCAGCAGGGTGGGGTGGGGTGGGTGGGGGGGGGGTGAAGGGGCGGTGTGGAGGGAGAGATCTTTGGAGAAACCGAGAACACACACCCATTAGCAGATAAACCTCATGGTGACATTGGTGTAACACTGAAGATCTCACCTTCGGGGCTTCACATCACTTTATAGACACTAGATCTATAGAAGGATCATTCTGGAAGTGACTGGAAGTGACAGCCTATCCATGGTTGTATCTGGCTTTCTTTTCATAGCTCAGCAGTGGCAACGGTTGCTGCATTCATTGTAGTGCAAGGGAATTATTTGAATCACTGACTCTTTGCCCCTGTTTGTTGTAGTAGGTTTCATGCAGCACAATGTCAGGGCCAAGCTAAGTGCTGCATGTTGTTTATCGCTACCCAGGTATGTCACCCCTGAAAACAAAAGATCTGTGTTAAAGATACATTTGAACAGCCACACAAACAATAGCTCTGAGCAAAACAATCAGGCTAAATGGTTTATCATGCCTACCACTGGCAGTCTTTTAAAGAAAGATCATTGGGAGACAGGAAACTACAAATACCAAAAAATAAAAGACAGTCCATGTCGTCCACATGCTTACCTGGGTAGGCCTCTGTGCCTGTGATTGGTACAAATCTCTGATGGGCCCTTGAGCAACGTTCATAACCCCCTGGAAAATACTCCAGGGAAGCAGGATGAATTGCTGACCCAGTGCTCAAACCCTGTGCATCACGCTGGGAAGAGATGGGATATGTGAAAATACATTTCCTGAGAGTAGAAGTCTAGACCAGGATTTTGTTTTAACGAACCAGTTGAGTACTCTGTGACTGTGACTCTACGCTCAGTCCCGGTCTGGACCTGAATCACCAAACTCTGTGCATTTCATAATACTTGTGCAAATAAAGCTTCATTTATATAAATTCTTCATGGTAAATTGACACTTTGTATATCTCTATATATAGCAGTCACGTGTAGCTATATATAGCTGGACACTGGAAACTACCCTGTACAAGATAATTATTGGCCTTTCCATTTCCATATAACTGCAGGTCACAATCTGATTGCATACTAGCATGGTTCTTTAAAATGTAAATTTGAAAATGCTAGTTCTCTCCCCCTAATTATCTTACATAATAAAACGTTAGCGATTTTTTTTGATGATTTTTCAGACATGATTAGAGTTTACTCAAGCAGCTTTAACAGCTGAAGCCTAGTTTCGTCATCCATCTGTTGGTAATACTTGTTAATCTCCTGAGTCATTCATTTGATTGTTATTTTTCTATATTCATTTCATTTTTTATTGCTATAGCTGTATTTCTTAATGCTTGATTTATTTAAATTAAGAGTAAGGAGTATTAAGGAGTATTACCGATGGTGGATGACTGTGTTAGGCTTTCGCCTTCTTCAATATTCGATCAAGGTGTCAATTTATTGATCGCTGATTACAAACTCCATTTTGTTTTGTTCTTACTTATTCATGATTTTTTTGCAAGTAAACAAATCATCTTTGTTGCTGATTTGTTGCCATTTTGTTTTCAGCAAAGTTTTGTTTACAATATTATGGCGCCGGGCGGACCGAGGCATCGCGGGAGCAGAGAGACATGAGGACTTGCTTGCCGGGGAAATCACGTTCTTATTAACAGTCCTGTGGGGTATTCCATGAAAGTAGCTAAAGAAAGTCAAACTTTCCTGAAAAAGTCAGACTCAGACTAGCGCCATCTCTAAACTTAGCCTCATGTCGTTCCACTAACACGGTTCAGCTTTAAGTAATCAAGGCTCATACAAGACAGACTTGCATAGTCTAACTTAGTGTGCACACCCGGGATATTTAAGAAGCCCAAATGAATGGATGAACGATAGATTGATCAAATGAGTCGGAAAGCGTGTAAAACGAGAGCGGCGTTTTTTTTTCCCGCTGCAGAACAAACGCTGCTGATGGAGCTGTATGAAAATGCAAAGATGTAATCGCTAAAAAAGGCAATACTGTGGCCATAAATACAGCCAGGGAGTTGACTTGCCAAAGAATTGCAAACAGACTATAGGCCAATGCGTACATGCCGCTACACATTGTTCAATTATTTTTATTGAAACTGCCTGTTTATTAAAATCTTATTTTTATTGAAATATTGGTCATCTCCAATTAGGTCAGTCTTGTGAAGGTATATCAATTGCTTCCAGTCTAATTAAAATGAAAATCATGTAAGCAGGGTTTAGCGTTTTAAATATAAATGAACAGTTGGCCTCCAAAAGCCTGATAAAATCTTGAGTACCTTTTTGCAAACATATAATCTAAAATTATTTAATTAAAGGATAGAAACCAACCAAACTGCTTTAACCGAACGTGTTGAACTTGCTAACATGTCGATTGCTGAAGTCAAGAGTTAGTGAGCTATAGTCACGATATGGCCAGGCATGAACACAGTACAAACACAAAGGATTACAGCATGCGGAGAGGCAACATGGCTACATAGAGTCTATGAAATGCAAATATAAGTGAATTTAAAAGGTCACTGCATGTTTTTTATACATTAATTTGTCAAATATTTTTAGAATCTAAGACATCTACAAAATCGTGAACCTACAAAAACGTTGATTCTTTTAGATATGAAAACTGGTTTGGGTGATTCACTGAAAAGAACTGGTGAAAAAGAACGATTTCTTCACAAATCAGACATCACTAGTAAAGAACAAAGCAGGACACCAATGAAAATGGCAGGCTGTATGCATTAGTGTGGCGCTCGAGGCTGTAATGAGAATGTTGGCACTTTTCACATCCTTCGCAAGGAATCAGACTGTCAGCAGGCAAGGTGGATGTTCATCTGTAACAGGTAAGTCAGGGGTATGCTTCCCAAAAGGTCTCATTAGCAACTTACATTGTTGATACTGTTCAATTTGATAATTCTAACTATGTAAGTTGTTAACGTTGCTAACAACCATTCTTTTGGCAAAAACATACCCCAGTTTAGCAGGGAAGTAGTAAACAACATTAGAAAATCTGTGATCCTGACATTGAGAACATGCTTCTGTACTTCCTGTAACCTACTTTTGGTTAGCTAAAATATTGAATCGATACTGTAGTAAAAAAAATTGAAAGCAAAACTCCAAATTCATTACAGACGACAGATTTACAAGCTGCTTAGCTTGCTGTTTGGAGTTCTCCAAATATAATTGTGATGTTTTTGTTACAATGTTGAAAACAAAATTATGATTATGCTAACATTGTACCCTAGGCTGAAGTGGGACTATTACAGTTATGTGTGGTAAATTCTTCCAGGAAACATTAAATGGAAAAACTTAACACTCAGAAGCATTCATTTGCAATCTCTGCAACTACCTGTTCCTCAACATCTGATTCCTCCTGTGATACAGGCTTGGACATATACATTTGGATACCTAAACACTCCATGTTTCACCGTACTTGTAGTGACCTATGTTGGTTCAGTGTGAGCTATCGCAGTGCCCCACTGTAAACCAGCCAATCAGAGCAGAGCTCATGAACATATTAATGAGTCCACCAAATAAGGGAAAACAGCTTGTTTCATTTTCGGGTCAAATTATAGGATTGTAAATGGGCCTATATACACTTCTGGACATTTTTTGACCAAACGTTCACATACCTTCTGTAACACCGGAGAACAATTTGGAAAAAATGCATTCTATATCACCTTTAAATTAATTTAAGGAGGAACATAGAAGAATCAGAATCAAGTTTATTGGCCAAGCATGTTCACACACAGGGAATCTGTCTCCGGTTGTTATTGGCTGTCATACATACAGCGAATACATACAGAGTTATGGCAAGACAATCATTACATGCAATCCGGTTGATATATACACTTTGCTTGTGTGGTTGATCATCGATCCTGCATTTTCCTGTTCCAAGGTTCGCTTTGAAAGGAGATTGATGAAGCTTCACTGTGGGACCCTTGAGCATATTGTGGTTCCGCCCACACGCATTCAAGCCAGGCTCTTTGCAGACCAGACAGCCCCAGTCATTCAGCCGCAGCATTCTGCTAAACTCCTCTGTGTCAATAGCCCATGCAATACTCACTTTGTGGAGTGCTGATCATTTATTTTTCCATCGTGTACGAGAAAGGAAGATTTCGATTTGCTTTCCACACGCTGAAACAGAACGGCGAAGCTGGATGGCAGTTTTAAGACGACATCGCCTGAGGTTTAATGGAATGGACTGCATCACATACACTCTGTCTTATGATTGCATTCAGAAAACCACTCAGGAGATGGTTTGCACTTCAAGTTAAAAAATAAATAAATAAACAACCCTTGTTTAACTACTGTTGTTCAGCTCATTTACAAAAAGTCTGGTCTGTAATTTCTTTGTGTTGCTCCTTTTGGGTTTAAGGCTCATTTTTCTTACTAAATCATCCTGGAGTGGGGGGGGGGGTGTTTGGCTCAGTGGGTTTGGCTTCTCTGCCTGTGATCAGCAGGTTATCAGACAGAATGGTTGCTTTGCTGTTGGGCTCTTGAGCAAGGCGCATAACCCCACCTTCCAACCTGGTGTAGGAGTCTCCATGGAGCGTACGATGGCATATGTCAAAAGAAGCACTCCGATGTACTCGTACATAAGACAAATAGGGTATCAACTCATTTACAAATCAGTCATTTTCAATTTCAAAAGAATCATGCCATCTTCTTGTTATGTGAAGTCAGTTTCTAGTCCGATAACAGTCCATTATGTTATTTAACATAATCTCCAGATTTTGCCAACTCCAAAGTAAGCTGTTGTGAAGACTGATAGCTAGCTTTGCACTACACTGATGTCAGACATGTGACCTCACCAGATGCCCATAATTCATTGGCTTTAAATGCATCAAATATCTAAATATATATAGGCTGTTTACATTAAAACAGTTTTGTTGATCTAATTTCACAGGCTATTAAATGCTGAGTTTGAGCAAACATCACTTAATTTTATTTTGATCTTTTTTTTTTTTCAAAAAAGTGGTGCCTTATATACAGATACTCTGCAGCAATATCCTCAATGTGTGCTGAGACTTATGCCTAATTTTTTAAAGTTTGACAGAATGACGAATGCGCAGTGGTGCATTTGAATCAGCTTACAGCAGGGGATCTCAAATCAGCAATACAATCAAGCCACTTTAGCAGGGAGCTCGGAGAACGCTAAAACTAGCGTGTGGTGCACAGGGGGTCATCAAGATCTGTGCCAGGAACCTCTGATTCACAGCATGATAGCTTCCCGCCGCGGTGGACGGCGTTCCGGTGCTGATTCTGCTCTGACTTTACATGTCCAATTATCTTGACAGAATTAGGCAGTTCTCTCAGGTGATTCTGAAAAACGCTGAGAGTGGACATCGAGGTAAGTTTACTATGCTACACATAGTAAGAAATCCATATAGTGAAGTCATGAAAATCTGCAAGATGGCTTTAGACATTGGATAATGTTGTTGTACTTCATAGTTTAGCTTCTACGACAATAAAGCTGATCTTTTGCCTTGAGAGCAACATGACACAATCATAAAGCATAGCTTTGGAATCAGAATCAGAATCAGGATAAGAACCAAGGAAATTGGGTAAACCCATTATGGAAATCAAGGGGTGGCTTGCCTGAAGTATGTAGTTATACTATATGAGAATCTCCCAGAATTGCCCCGTTATGTCAAAGGTTTGGTTGTGTCAACATTTCAGTGCGGGTTATTTAAAGGCCAAGTGACCTGCGTATGCAGCGTACGAAAATGATGGGAGTTACTTCCATTACGTCTCTGTGAGGTATAGCCTTAAACTGTGGACTCACTGTTTAAATTGTTCATAATTCATGAATAGAGTAAGCCGCCATTCGGCCCAGGTTTTTGTTTGACAGTTTTAATTTGCAATCCATTATTTAACTGTATGAAATCCTTGAAAAAAAATCCCTGGGTTTATTATGACTTATGCCTTCATGGACTCTTTCCTGATCGCCACTTTTGCAGTCGTCACTTCCCCAGCCCCGTGCCCCCCTTCAAACAGACTCTCAGCAACACGTTACCTCTGAAGGTTACCCCACTGTGTGACATGTTAAACATACAAGGAACTGGATTTTGTTGTGCGTGCCCTGGTATAACACATAATGTGCAAGGCAATTTCAAGACAATTTACAAGCATGTACACATAAAATTTTATACATGTTTTTAACATTAGACTGTCTACTCACAGTCAGAAGCACCATAAAATGGAAGAGAGGGTGAAATAAAGAAATAAAGAGTGCTTACATAAAAATCACATATTTGTGTGATAACAGTTAAGTGATCAACAGTCTTTAAGATGAAAAAGACATAATTTTCACAGAACATCATCAGATGGGCATTCTCTTACTTTTCCACATATAAAAGAATCGTCAAAATGATTAAAGCGATTTCATGCACGCCCTGTAACTGAAAATACTATAAGATTATACAGAATCAGACATCATATATATATATTTGTTTTAGTAAACAGATGCACAACAAGATAACTGCAGAATATGTTTTTGCAATTAAGTTGCATGTTTCGTGTAAATTCATTACAATTCAGAAACACTGTTGAAGCCTGATTAATATAAATAACCTGCTTGTTTAATTTCCAAAACTAAATTGCTGAATATGAATTGAATGTGTAAGAAATGCCCTGGTTTAAACAGCATGACAATGTGTGCTTGTCCAGAGTTATGTTGCACATTTGCTAAACGCTCTTGCCAGTGTTATTATAATTTATAGATCACACAATCAATATCTTTCCTCGAGCTCGGGGGTCTTTTTCACGCTCTTTCAATTTCACACCCATGCTTGGTTACTTCTACACGCTGTCAACGCTTTTTCGATTTAATCTCCAGCGTGTCATTGGCAAACCAATCTGGCCCGACGACAGGGCGTAGCCTCTGTTATCCGCTATGCTTTACGGCCCAGCGCTTTGATAAACTTCTTCCTGAAATGATGCACACGAAAACAAGGAGAAGTGAGGGGGTACCAATGCAGGCTGGCCCGCCATTTATAAATTAGGAGCAGGGGATGTAATTCACCACCAAAGATTCTGATGGCTGATATATTTCAGTGTCAGGGCCGTGATTTATACCCAACATTAATCTCTGGAAAGGAGCTGGTTTCCAGCAGGACGGGGATGGCTTTCAGTAAGCAAACAATGTGCGGTTTGGCCTTTTTCATCACTAGCCATTACACGTTTTGTCTGGATGAGGCGTCCAGTTCTGCAGGCAGGTCTAAGGCAGCACGGATTCATGTTCAAACATGGTAAAAATGGAGAGAAAATAATAAACAGCATCAAGTATAAAAATGTAATCTACACAATCAAATATATTTGCTTTATTTATTTTCCATTCATTTAAAGGGTAATTTATTTGGTTTTTCTTTGCTCTGAAAGACCAGGGCAAATAGACTCTCCAAGAATGCGCCAGTTTTTATTGAACAAAGATATTCCATGTAATAGGAAATAATTAAATTATTGAATAATTAACGTGTGAAGGATAGTTTAAAGGGGAATTTAAAAGATTAATGGCCTTGGAATATTGTACTTTAAAAAAGGGTCATTAATATTGATACAGAGTCTGATTCAAAGCAGTATTACTTAGGAATGGAAGGAATACGTCTGTTTGTGAAATGGAAAAGTTTTTTCTGCGTTCTGCATCGGAGACTTTTAAAGTGTTTTAAGCCCTGCAGTTCATCAAAAATATACTGCAACTTTAGTGGAAAATACAGAAAGCCACTATCTAAAATACCCTTAAAGCTCTAGTTCCCCAGAAAACCAATAAATAGATTAAAACTGCAAATGCTGCCCTTTTCTAATTCTGCAGTAGAAGCACAGACCACTTGAGTCAGTGGTTTAAATAAAAGATTCACCATTGCATACACTCTGCCAATTTCTATTAAAAGTACGTCGTGGCTTGAAAGGAGATTCTGGCAAAGAGAAAAAGCCCCGCATTGTGTGTGTGAGCGGTATACCCTCATGGTGAACTTGTGCTTCTTGACATTGCATTGCTGTTAAATTCCTGGCTGAATTCTATGAAGGATGGGAAAGTATCGCAAAGGCTGCCCATTTGGCTTTGCCTGGGTTCTGTATTAGTGGGTCAGGCGGCCAAAACGTCTCAGTGGGAGGAAACGTTCTTTCTGGTAGCTGATCTGCCATTTGCGTGCACGTGTGGGTGGGGATTCATCAAAGAACAGCCCATAAACTGCAATTTCAAACCATATTTCTCTCTTTTCACCTCCTTCACCCCTAGCCTCCACTTCCCTCACCACTGATGGTTTCGCCTCTCAGTTCTGAGCAAAGGCGCCATCACTAACCATTTCGCTGCTCCTGCTTCTCCTGACAGCTCCCTTCAGGGGTCTGTTTACTCTTCTCCGCTGCTTTATCGCTACCTTTGTTTCTGTCATCACTTAATAGCTCTCCACTTCTACAACTGCCTTCAAACTAACATAGGTGTATCCTCTTCCATGGAAATAGCCCCTTAATCCCACTACGATCAGAATCATAGGTTATTTGCTCGTATTTTTGATTGTTTAAATCACCATTTGCACGTTTTTCTCCAAAGCAGGCCTTCTTGCTATCTCTGAGGCAACCCACATAGTTAGACGGGATTCCATCACCCTTTGCTCTAATCCTACTTGTCTTGGGGTCACTCATGCCTCAGCAAAGCTGTCAGCGGCATGAGATCCAGCCGAAGATCATATCTCCCCCTAAAGCTATGGCAGCTCTCTCTGCCTGGACCTCCTGCCGGCTGCACCAAATCACACCACCTCATCTACAATTCAGCCACACAAGTTGTGTTCTCCCTTCCCAAATGTCCCTCCTTCACAGGCTCTTCTCCTGCTGCTTACAAGTTGAATTTCATACCAACTAAAAAATACAAAAATTTGGTGCTGATACACAAGAGTTACCAAGGGCTCAGAATCACCAAATCCAAGCTATAAACTCTGCAGCCCTTCAAGGTCACAGGCTTTGGCTACATCAGGTTTCTTGAGAGGCTATAGGTGTGGAAGGTCAGAAATCAAATCCTGCTTGAGCTTCCCCTGAGCTCAATGACAACAGAATCAAAACTATTTTCTTCTGACAGCATTTCAGCTCTGAACTTTTGACCTGCTAGCATTCAAGAGACTGTATGGATCTATGTGTACCCTACCTTCTGAGATTATTATGAGGTTATTTATTATTGCACAACTTCGTCTCTGCGGTAATATGGTGCACCTTTCTTGATACACTGTTTCATTATCTGAGAGTAATGCTTCTCCATTTAAGCATATTGCAGCATGACAGAGCTCATTGATTACATGTTTGTGTGGATGCCCTTAAATTTGCTTAAATACACCTATTATCTGAGTTGATGTCCTACATCAGAGGATACTATCTGTCTGTACATTTCTGACAAATAACTAGGGCTGTCATTATTATCAATAATCAAATAATCTACCAATTCATATGATAATTCATTAATTAATTGCTTACTTAATATGATATAACAAAATATGATATATGCATTGCAATAGGCATGAGGCAGGAACCAACCAGCCATTGCAGGGTGCACGCTCAGGTGCACTTAAGGTCAGTTTAGGCACTCCAATTCTCCTAAACTGTATGTTTTTGGACAATGGAACATGCAACCTCCACGCACACAAAGCCATGGGAATGAAATGGATCAAACGTAGGTAAGTCACTTTTTTCTACTTTTGCTGTTTTAAATGATGCCGTGTGAAAAGCTGACCAAACGGAGCAGTTGCTGAACCGAGAGAGACAAGCTTTCTATCGATTGTTCCCGAGGGGTACAACAACCATGAAAATCAGTATTAATATCACACACACAATATGGGGCCAAGAAATGAGAAATCAACCTGTTTATGAGTCATGTACCAGCTAAGGGATGAAGTGAAGCAGCTTAGCAAAGTATGTCTCTGCAGTGTAAGATTCTGAGTGAAGAAGTCATAGACTTGAATTGTACTTGTATATCAGAATAGTACTCTTTTGAGTTCTCTGATATAAAGTGAAAACACCAAAGAAGCAGGTTGCTTGCTGCGATCTCTAGTCATCTGCACTCAGTGAATGCATTAAATGCGACCGTTTTAGGAAAACCTTGTGCCTGCACTTATGGTGTATCTGCATTAAAAGTATCTACAGTACAAGGACATGGCAACATTAATAATCTATTACACTAGCAAGCTAAAAGCTTGTAAGTTAAATATCTTAATAAAACAGCAACATCATATAAAAACACAATAAAACCCGAAAGGGACCATTCCTACATTGGTGATTTTTTTTACAATCTGTTCCTTTAAAGGTACTCCTTCGGGATTTTTTTATTCCAACACAGCCTGAGTGAACAATTGTTCTTTCCTCCCAGCCTCTTTGCTTTTCGTCCTGCCCTGAAAATCTCTGATTGTGCTAATGTCTAACTACTCGCGCAATAAGCGCAGCTTATCGGTGAGCAGTGCCGTTACTCTGCAGTTAAGAGCGATTCTCTCTGTACTACCCATCGACAGACTGCGATAATCTCCATTTTGTGTGAAGATAAAATCAAGTACTCATGAATCATGGGGGAAAAAATGTCGTCCTCCTGCTTATGGCCATTAAAAAGACTCTCATTCAACATCATTCCACTGCGTTGTCAAAATTAAATTAATATTTAAAGCTCTAGTTATGATTGTGAGTCAAGCTGGCAGATTTAACTATTTAACAATTTTAGGTGCTTCCCAGCTTTCACCACTAAACCAATCCTCAAATTGATTGAACTTTTTTTGTCGCTAATCTTTTTTGCGGGGGATTCGGTTCCTTTTGACATGCGCTCCCCACGACCGATCTTGCTGATTGCAATTGTTCATTTACCGCCACCTGCTACGTACAGTATGTGGAGTTTGCATGTTCCTGTATTCTGTGACAGTTTCCTCTGGCTGTTTGAGATTCCATCCACAATCCAAAAGCATGCAGCTGGGTCAAGTGAGGCTTACATGCATTAGTTTACTTAATGTTTCGCAGGATGTGTGATGTTCACAATGTAGACACTAAACTTATCCTTCATCCTGTACCTCTTCTGTCGCTTGAGACCAAAAATGTGACCAGTCTGTAATTAGAAAGAAAAAAAGCTAAATGTCAAGCCTTAATC
The DNA here is from genome assembly GCA_026781065.1 of Mormyrops boulengeri. Lineage (NCBI taxonomy): Eukaryota > Metazoa > Chordata > Actinopteri > Osteoglossiformes > Mormyridae > Mormyrops > Mormyrops boulengeri. The sequence continues at coordinate 6,616,702 of JAODLD010000040.1, read as the reverse complement.
CTCAACCTGCAACTCCAGCCGTTACAGTTGTTACAGGTGTACCGCCTTATTTACCCCTTCTGAGAGGAAAAATAGTTAAAAAAGAAAAAGAAAAAACCCTGCCATTTGCTCTCAGCACTGGATATTCACCTCCATCACCACGCAGAAGTAAAACTAAGAGAATAACTTAAGAAGTAAATAATATGCTTACTACTGCATACTTACTTACTGCATGATAGCTACGCAAAAAAATGTTTTTGATTTATATAAATCAAATCATTTTCTCAGCATGTTTTGTAATACAATAAGCCAGATACTGTGTGTATAACTACACCAGATAAGGTTTGACAGCTGGCTGATATGAGACTTCGGTTTTTAGAATTATTAACACTTAGCAGTGAGATTTCCTCAATTTGCATTTAAGAATGCTGAATTCTTATTTTTGTTGCTTTTCAAATTCTGCAATACAATTTTTAAACTTAGACTTTGTTACGCAATATGAATTTCAAAGCCTGCAGTTTGCATTTTAAAATATAAAATGCAAATCTTGTAATTAATCCTTTCGAATTCAAAGGTTCACATGAAGAGACTCAGCTGGAGTGCTTTAAGTTTGTTTATACTTTGCACAGTCATCATTTTCAATCCTTTTCTCACATTAAAATGCCCGATTCTGACTGCAGACGTACTCATTCTTTAAGTCACGTTTTCCAGAATTTTGGCTTTAACCACGCAGATCTGCTGCAAAACCACTCAGCAGTGGGTCCCTGTTTCTAAATCCCGTTTTCATGTGTGATTCCTTATCTCTTTATCATAGGCATGGGGCAGTGTATTGTACAGCACTCTTGCACCTCTCTACACACCCATCATATTGCACAATCCATTTTGCGCAATATAACAGATAAAACCAGTAAGTCTGGGGCAAAGACTGGGAGCCAGTGGAATGTTGCTGTGGATTTCATTGCATCTGTATTTACTACCTGAGTCTTTATTCACTTAGCAGTGAATTCAGTGGCAGTTATTTTCAGGGTAAATCCATGGCATCCCTAATGTATTATTAAGGCTTAAAAATCACACCTTACTGACATTTTATTCTCATACATCCCACTAAGGTATGAGCTTAATATACAGTATTATACTGCCAGGCTTGTTTTTTTTAAAGATTTGACTGCTTACAGCGATTCACATGGCTGGCAGCTCTTTAATATAACTCTCACCCATTCACAACCCGCCGGGACTAACAAGGTCTTTCAAACAGTTACACTGTGAGTTGTGCCTCTTAATATCTCCACAAAAGGTCATTTACACAAATGGCGGAATTGCTTTTTGAAGCAGTTTCCAGCAGTTTGCATTTCTCAAGTGGAAAATTGGTAATTTTTTGGTAAATGGAAATCCTGAAGAATGCCAGTCAGTACAGTAGTCCTGTCTGTAGACAAACAATATTAGAGAAACGGTATAAATTATACATACACAGACTATTTGTAATATATATACACTATATTGCCAAAAGTATCGGGACACCTGCCTTTACACACACATGAACTTTAATGACATCCCATTCTTAATGCATAGGCTTTAACTTGAAGTTGGCCCACCGTTTGCAGCTATAACAGCTTCAACTCTTCTGGGAAGGCTGGCCACAAGGTTTAGGGATGTGTTTATGGGAATTTTGACCATTCTTGCAGGAGAGCATTTGTGAGCTCGGGCACTAATGCTGAACGAGAAGGCCTGGCTTGCAGTCTCCGCTCTAATTCATCAGAAAGGTATTCCATCGGGTTGAGGTCAGGGCTCTGTGCAGACCAGTCAATTATCTCCACACCAGACTCGCTCGGCCATGTCCTTATGGACCTTGCTTTGTGCACTGGTGCGCAGTCATGTGGGAACAGGAAGGGGCCATCTCCAAACTGTTCCTACAAAGTTGGGAGCATGAAATTGTCCAAAATGGCTTTGAATGCTGCAGCGTTAAGAGTTCCTTTCACTGGAACTAAAGGGCCAAGCCAAACCCCTAAAAAACGATGCCACACCATAATCCCCCTTCACCAAACTTTACACTTGGCACAGTGCACTCAGGCAAGTACCGTTCTCCTGGCAACCGCCAAACTTAGACTCATCCATCGGATTGCCAGACAGAGAAGTGCGATTTGTCACTCCAGAGAACACGTCTCCACTGCTCTAGAGTCCAGTGGCAGTGGCTTTACACCACTGCATCCAACGCTTTGCATTGCAATTGGTGATGTAAGGCTTGGATGCAGCTGCTCGGCCATGGAAACTCATTCCATGAAGTTCTCTGTGCACTGTTCTTGAGCTAAACTGAAGGCCACACGACGTTTGGAGATCTGTAGCTGTTGACTCTGCAGACAGTTGGCAATTTCTGCGCACTGTGCAGCTCAGCATGCGTTGTCCCTGCTCTGTGATTTTACGTGTCCTACCACTTCCTGGCTGAGTTGCTGCTGTTCCGAATTGCTTCCACATTTTTATAATACCATAAGTTGACCGTGGAATATTTAGTAACAAGGAAATTTCATGAATGGACTTATTACACAAGTGGGATCCTATCACGGTACCACGCTTTACTGAGCTCCGTTGAGTAACCCATTCTTTCACAAATGTTTGTAGAAGCAGTCTGCATGCCTAGGTGCTTGATTTTATATACCTGTGGCTATGGAAGTGATTGGAACACCTGAAATCAATGATTTGGATGGGTGTCTCAAAACTTTTGGCAAAACAGTGTATGTGTATAAAATCAAGCACCTTACCATGCAATCAGGTTTACAAACACTTGAAAGAATGGGTTATTCTGAAGAGCTCAGTGAATCCAAGCCTGGTACTGTCATAGGAAGCCACATTAACAATTAGTCAGTTCATGAAATTTCTTCCCTGATAGATATGCTACGGTCAACTGTAAGTGTTATTATTGCAAAGTGGACACGTTTAGAAACAATAAAAATTCAGTCGTGAAGTGTCAGACCTTGCAAAGTAGCAGTGCAGGGTCACCAAGTGCTGAGGTGCATAGTGCGTAAAAGTCACCAATGCTCTGTCAGATGCAGTGGTGTAACGCACGCCGCCACTGGATTCTGGAGCAGTGGAAATGGGTTCTGTGGCGTGATAAATCTCTGCTGGCAATCTTATGGACGAGTCTGGGTTTGGCGGATGCCAGAAGAATGTTACCTGCCTGACTGCATTGTGCCAACTGTAAAGTTTGGTGGAGGAGGGAAAATAGTATGGGGTTGTTTTTCAGGGGTTGAGCTAGGCCCCTTAGTTCCAGTGAAGGGAACTCTTAATGCTTCAGCATTCCAAGACAGTTTGGACAATTCTCTGCTTCCAAATTTGTGGGAACAGTTTAGGGAATGTCCTTTCCTGTTACAGCATGACTGTGTCCCAGTGCACAAAGCAAGGTCCAAAAAGAGGCAGATACTATCAGACACTGTCTCCTGGGTCTCTCCATTGACAGATCTTCTTGTAAATCCATATACTGTGCATTAAGAGCAAGCACGATAAACATCCGTTTGATGCCAGAGATGTAAAATTTAATCCACAGAGGTAAACATATCAATTGCTTATTGATTATGAAGGTATTTTCATCCTGCCCTAACGAAATAACCAAAAGGCCGATTTAGAAAACACCAATGCTTTTTGAGATAACGTTTTTATTCAGAAAAGGTTTGGAAATTACCTTATGATGATTCCAATAGCCCTCTCAATGACTTGATTTAAAATTATTATAAGATCAAATCTATTCATTAGTCACATCACTTGATACTTCATACAGTACAGGTAAGTGAAAGACTTGTGCAAAGTCCACAACAGCAACAATGAAATTGTACAGATACAGAAATATCAGCTAAATATATTCATTTAACACTTGATTTAAAATGACAGCCTACAACTTCTATGTTGATTCTGTTGAAATTTCAAGGATAAAACAACAATCTGTCAACATGTGGAAATGAACTGCATACAATGTCCATGCATGTTTGCTGAGTACCCTGTTACTGTGACTCTTTATACTCGACTGGTTGGTTGAAACAAAATCTTGGTCTGGGTTTGTACTCTCTGGACCTGAAATCTCCACCTCTGGTCCAGTGTACCCATGCTGTATATGCTACCCGCGTATACATTTATCTGTGCATAAAGGGCTTCAGGCATCTGCTGGGGGTCTTGGAAAAAATCCCCTGTGAATATTCTGTTTTCTCCAACTCAGTCAGCAAGTGATTATCAGTTTTAGAAACAGTCAAACTTAACATTAATTGAATATTTTGTACAATATTTTTGTCGACAAATGTAGTATGACACCCCGAATCTATCATCGCAATTTCACTTGCCGTGCAGGGTAAGTAAAACATGCAACTTAAATAAAGGATAATTAGGGTCGGCTGTTATGTTACCCATCACTGTCGAAATTATGCGCACATGGATGTGTCCTTCCCAACCATTAAAATATGGGTGTTTGTCCTCAGTGCTCTTGCTCATAAAAATTGGTTTAAAAATAGCAGACAATGATTAGATTTCGAAAGTTCTACTGAACTCTTCAAACCATTTTTGCTGTGACTTAGTTTGCAGGAATGTAACTAATATGGCAGTCAATTTGCACAGTCATCATTTGCAAAATCTTTTTCTGACATTAGAATACCCATTTTTAAAAAATATTCAGCTTAGAAAATAAAAATAAAATGCTGAAAGTACATCCAAGGTAATGCTAGCAGATAAGTGTGCCGAAATGCTGGGCAGGAGCCTGGAGGAATGCATTTTGGTAAAATACAATTTTAATGTTCATCATCACAATTTCATTTGCCATGCAGGGTAATTAAAACATGCAACTTAAATGAAGGATAATTAGGGTCAGCTGTTTGGATAATATGTAAATAATCAGGCTTGTTTTGGGCCATGTCTGTTCAGTATGAATCTGACTTACGTTACCCATTACTGTCAAAATTAATTTGTCATTGCACACTGGTTCTTACAGGTTGCTGGGGAAACAGATGTTGATGCCTCTCAGTTTATAACTGAATACACAGACACATACACACACACACACACACACGTACACACAAATGTTTCTATTCAGATATTTGTGGGGACCGTCCATTCATTACTATAGACAAAACATTAATCCCAACATGACGACCTTAACCCCAACCCTGCATGTACTGTTGAGGCTTGAAGTGAGTAGCCTGTGGTGAGGAACCCATTACATTTCCCATTGTTAAATAGCTGTGCCTGCATGATTTCTCCATGACATTGTCAGAGGCTAATCGGTAAGCTTGTGCTAAAACTCCTGTCACTGTACTAAATCATACTGGGTTGATGGGTGTGGTCTGTATTCCTTAAATGGAGCCAGAAGTGTCAGTCTTGCTATGCACTGAACAGGGCGCTACTGAGCATGCTCTGTTTTGATTGAATGTTCTCCAGTTCCCCCGATTCTACAGCCCCTCTCCTTGCCTATTTCTGCTTTCCTGGTTATTTCCTTGCTTGGTGTATCCCTCCAGCCTGCCTGATATGTTATTTATCATTGTCTATCCGTGACTCCAATGCCAGCCTCTAGTTTCCTTTCTGCTGGCGACCTTTCTTGAGCCCATTACCTGGCTCACTACTCTTTCACACAGCACTTCAGCATCTTTGCCTTACTGTTTACCCAGGGTTCCCTCTCGATCTTCGGCCACTACGTCTTGTCAGGTCTATAGCCTGAGGCTCCACCAATGACCAAAGTCAACAGCTTCTGGCAGCACTGGGAGCTTACTATGGAGCATTGTCCATTGGAGGGGAAGCCCATTCAGAGATAAGATTCACTTCTTGCTCAGTTTTAGGTATAAATACATGGATACATTTATGAATTTTTTTATAGAGAAATCTATATTCTACTAAACCGTTCTGCCAGTTATAGAAGTATCAATCGGCTTATTTTTTATGCGTGTTTTTAAAGGCCATTGAGATACTTCAGAACTGAGTAGTAGTTTTGTAGAGGTGAGTTGTGCATCTACTGTCTGCGATCCCCATTGGGTCTGTCCCCAGTCGTGTGTCCTGCGCTTCCTAGGATGGGCTCTGGACTCACCACTCACTGGGACCATCTTCTAGATAAGCGGATATGGCAGGCGAATGGATGGGTGTAGGGATGACTGATGACACGAAAGGACCGACTTGAAAGGCACTGGGAGTGATGGAGTGATGGCTCCCTGAGAAGAGAAGAAGCAGCCTGCTCTGTGGGTCTTTGTGCATGTTTAAGTGTCAGCTTGAAAACCTAGAAGGATCCTGAGCGTCCTTGATGGCACCATGCTGACGTCTTATTGAGCTGGCAGAGAGCTCTGGAGTTCCTGGCCTGACATCCCACTTCCAACCACTACCACGGAGAGCCCTGTGGACCTACTCCCCCTTTCTGACTTGCCTCTTGTTGCTCGATATTGTGCATTCTCTAATATTTGCCCCCCCCCCTCCAAGATCAATCAGTGTTTCTCTGACTTGTATAAATAAATGTCTGTGTGTAACTGTGTTGTGTGCCACCATCTGTGTCTGTGTGGTGTTGAAGAATGAGCTTTGCTGCATAGTGATCGCCAGTAAAGCCAGCTGGTGCGGAGTCACAAAGTGTACAACGTGTATGATATTAGAACTACGAGCAAGCAGACATCATGCCTGGGTCAATGCTTCATCGCAGTGTGTGGCGCAGTGGTTTGGGGCCCTGTGTTCAGAAGGTTGTCAGTTCAAATCCCGCACTTGACAGAGTAGCCGCATCTCTGTTGCGCCCTTGAGCAAGGCCTTTCTGGGGATGCTAGATGAACAGCTGAGCCTGTCCTCAGACCCCAAGCTTTGTTCTCATGTCCATATTTTTCTGGGATAATATTCTGATGCATGTATGTATGCTTTAAAAAGGGGAGCAAGAGAGAGGTTATGTGAAAGCTAACACATTCAAGCATATATATAT
>JAODLD010000040.1:6597326-6609771 GCA_026781065.1 Mormyrops boulengeri | reverse complement strand
CATATAAAAAAGGTATGAATTGATTTTTATGGGATGCAAAAAGTAAAAAAAAAACACTAATCCAGAGGCACGACATGGACTTAAAACAGCCCAGCGGCAGTAACAGAATTAGGCCGAGGTGCCTGAACTTCACAGCCTGTTCTCTGGGGAGAGAATGCGAATGGCTTTGGGCTCTGGCTGCTAAGATACATTTCATCGGCAGGCCTGTCTCAGGCTGGCCTGCCTTCGGCTGTGACTGGGCACAGCAGCTCCGTGGACCAGCCTGCACCCCCACCGATAATCCTCCTTTCTCGTTCCTTACCCTCACCGATGGATTTAAACCCGACATGGCTTGTGTCAAGATGCACAAGCATCGCAATGTGTGCTACGAAACGTTAAAGAGACAAGTAATCAATATGGGCACCAAACTTCTTTCAGAGAGTTGCACCGAGACGACTGATTTTCCAGTGTATAACATTTGCATTTCTACATCCGTTTATCTATCTGTCCGTCTTATTCGGGTGAGATTGTATATTCTGTATATTTAATACATTTAGGTAGGAGGTGTTTGTCAGTGTTCTCAACAATGTTACAAAAGACAGAACAAAAACAAATGTTTTGCAATATATTTGCCAAAAAATTATAAAATAAAAAAGAAATGTCATATAAAATATGTAAAAAGTAGAAATGTTTTAACTCAAATATAAAAAAACTCAAGTGTTTATTCTCCCATGCAAATATACAGAAATTAAAATTGAGGGCTTTTATGCTTAAAGATGAAGTATTACCTCTTAGTTTTAATTCCTTGGGAAAATTTTTCTAGTTAAATACGGACATAAATATGTATCTCCTTTATTACTGTCATTAATTCGTGTGTCAAAATTAGTAATCCCCTTTATCTCATTTGCAGGAATAATTCCAGCTTAAACCCAGTTCACTCACAGACTGCTTCCCCCGCATTACAACAGCTGGCTTTTCATTACCACTGCTGCTCTGTTGTCTTTCTTATTATTTTTCCTTTTGGTTTCCTGTGTCTCCCGTCAGACCTCAGAAGCCAATCTCAATGCCACCTTGACCACAGCAAACAAAATCAAGAAAAACACCAAAAGGATATTATCAGTTCTTTTATTATACAGTCCCACCATAAATACAATACTGATATTTATCCTGTTTTTCATTTAATATGTTTGTATTGACTGGAGAAAACACATATCATCTAGATGTACAAAACCTTGTAATGGAAAAAAGTAAAATTATTGTTTTGTCACCAGAAGTGAATTGAGGATATTTGCCTTATTATCATATCTCCATCACCATTTTATCCCCAACACGCAAATTTGAGTCAGTGAATTATTTTAAAAAAAAAGAAATCTATGTAATTGCAGCTAAAACTAACTATAGCTCCCTATTCTGGTTTACAGAGTTCTGAATATGCTAATATGATTTCCACCCAGGAATGGAGGCAGGAACGTAGCCTGTGAGATATGAAAATGATAAAAAGAATGAACCCATATCTGTCCTACTGGACTTCAGAGGTAGTTCATCTTTGTCATTTTTTTAGTTTTTTCAGTCTGAGAAATTACAGTAATTGTAAGCACGTAGCCCTTCTTCCCGCGGGAAAACACACTCGAAAGTACGTCTATATGCTGCATTTTCTCCTTTGGCCGGTATAGATTTATTTCATTCTCATTTCATCTTTTTTGTCCTAATGCGCTTTGCCGCTAAATGATCGCGGCGAAGTGTCTCAGCTCGGCTAGTCTCATATCCGCGCGGCAACAGTCCATGTCATTTGCAAGCTGGAAGTTGATGTAAGTTGAAGCCATTCACTGTGACCCCTCCCTGATAAGGCTAATTCATCATGTTCACTGAGCATTTGCTTTAATCCCACCCGCTTCGTGCCACAGTGACATAACTGATTTGAATCAAGTTCCAAAACAATGGATTCAGCCAAGTGTTTAGTGACTTTTTTTTTAATTCTGTGCTTTGTCTTTTCATTTATCTTATTGATTTTGAAGAAATTCCAATAAAGAGAAAATGTTAGTATTTCTCGTTTTACAGGAAAAAGGTAAGTGGTACAAATTGCCTTTTAAAAGCAATATCTTATTGTATTTCTTGGTATCAGGGCGTTGTACAATTGGATTGCACTTTTGTGTTGCTCCCTTTCCTGCTTCGTTGACCCAGAGTCAGAGAGATTTACCAGCTTAAACAATTAAAGTTCAAAGCAGTTTGTCTTAAGGCTGTACAAGTCAGGAAGCCAGGAGATGTCAGTAAGGTAACAATTACCCCCACCCCCACCAAACATATATTCAGCAGATGAGTGATGGATTTCTGGCATGACATCCACTGCACTGAAACATTGCAAACTGCATCATTTTTAAAAAATAATAATAATCTGTCAGGTAAGACACCAGTTACATCAGCCGTTAGTTGAGCAACAAAAATACAGAGATGTTCAGGTTTATTTTTTCATATTTATTTCTTAAAATAAAGATTTAGATACATAGAAATGCTTTTCAATGCCAATAGCTGTTGTCTAGAATGAATAGCATGGTGTTTCTATACCCATCACTGGCACTGGAAGTCAGTGAGGAGAAATTTCCTTTTTGGTGGGATAAAGATTTCCAGTTGGCAGAGAAGGATCCTCCATAGAAAATGCTTGAATTGTATTAGCCACGGAAACGAATGAGTATCCATTTTGGCAGCTAAGATACTTTCACATACAAAAGAGCTGCCCACAGTGAAAAATATTACCGCGCATTACACGCGATCAGGCACAACCTGGGAGCGTGGAGATAAACCGCATAGCAATTTGCTGTTGTCTCCAGCACCTCTATCTCGCCACCTGTCAAAATAGCTGGCAAGAGAGAGATGGTTTCATTATCATTATGTCCCTAGAGCAGTCAATCAGACGAGTCCGTCCTGCTACATACTCACTTATCCAATGGGGAAAGTAAGGCGTGTTTAGTTTAAGTCTATAGTTTAAGTTTAAGTCTGACCATTACAAAATACATGGCTACCACAACTACAGAAATATATCTGTGACCCAGTCACTGGAAAGCTCAAACCTAGTATCTGGTTGAGGGTAACTGGTTTACTGGGATGTATTTTATAACTATGGTAGCCAAATAAATGCAGGAACATCAGTCCTTCCATTATCAAGTATCACCAAATACCCTTCAGTAGTGCTGATTTTTAATATGTTTTTCTATCATTTTTTATAGTTTGATAGTGGATTGGGAACAATCAGTTGGTTCACCTGCCTTCTGTTAATGATGTTAGGGTTAGGGTCGCGGTCTGTTATTAAAGTCCGAAAGTGTTGGGGCCAATACCCTATATCTCTCCCACTGATTTTCAGGTGCTTTTATTTGATTTTATAGGTGAAGGGCCAGGCTACAATAGATCAAGTTCCATCCAGAAACTAATATAAAGCAAACGTCCCTTGAAGTTCCTTAATTGGTGACCAATCTCCCGTGGACAAACGCTAAAGATCAATAAACACTCTCGTGCCTCCACACCAGACTCTTCAAGAACAGGCTTCAGATTTTCCATCCCACAGAAGTCAAATCTTACTCTTTCTGCCCTATTATAAAATTATCAATGCATATTTTACAGATCCTTAAACTTCACCTTTTTGACTTAGGAGACGACAAAGGATTTAAAGGATTAAGTGAATGCACACAGAAGCAAAACAATTATGGACAATTATAAAAACAAAGTGAAAACAAATCTCTTACTTTTGAAATATGAATATTGTATAAGTTGATGCAAGTGTGAGAGTTTTATCAGTTTTTTTTGTGATAGAAATTCCAATAGCCTATTGTAGTCAGATAGCTAAAAGGTTTTGTAATGCAGAAAAATATATACCAAGTGGACTCAGTGATGGCATGGATGACACTGTTACATTTATTTGCTTTTATTTTCTATAGCAGATGCTTTTGTCCAAAGTGATGTACAAGTGAGGCAAATACCACATTATAAACATACGGCTGTCGAAGAGTCAAATAGGTATAAGTGCAGCTAGGCTGAGCTTCCAGCAAATTCCCAGGTACAAGAGCAAACAATAGAGGAGCAAGAGCCACACAACATCATCCAAACAATGTCGCTGGCACTGTCCACACAGATTCAACAAAATTTTATTCAGGCATTTCTTGATTTGCTGCTTTAAGTTGCTCTCAAAGCCAATAAAAGTGAAATGCCAAAAAAGGTAAACGTGGCAGCCTGCTGTTCGCCGGGGTATGGATCTGCAGCTGTGTCCAGAAGGTCATGGGTTCAAATCCCATGGTTGGCAGAGTAGCCATATCACCCCTGGATCCTTGAGCAAGGCCCTTAACCCCAACCACTCCAGGGGTGCTGCATGCTGGATGACCCTGTTCTTCAAGCCAAAAAAAAAAAAAAAGCTGGCACTCATAGAGGAATTGAATGTGTCCTTACCCAGAAGCAGATTTTTTATTTCCCGTGAACTCTGGACAAGAAACCAGTATTTTAGGTGTAGCCCACAGCCTGTCACTTGCCAAGATCAGTCACAGACTGGAGGGTGTTGGACACCACAAAGGGAATGCTAGAGAGCAGGGCATTCGGGTCTAAAATCCATCAGCTTTTACTGCTTGACATGAATCCTATAATGCACTCAAATGAAAGCTGAAAGCTGTCTGAAAGCCATCGGAGAATGCTAAAAATGAGGTTTCCAATGGAGAAACATCAACAGGGATCCCTTTGGGGAACCAATTGAAAAGGTCTTGACAGAAATGTTTATTCGGCGAGTTCTTTAATATGATATGTAAAAGATCTATACATCTGTAAGGGCTCACCATAAAATTATGTTACATACAGTAATGGAAAGGTATATTAATGTTTGTTTTTTTTTCCTGCTTCTATTCAGGAAATATAAAGGTAATATATTCTTGGTGATAGGATTCGTTATGACAAGAACATCCCAGGATTGTAAAGTGGGATCCATAAATGAAACCACAGCCGGAGCCTGACAACCCTGCTATTAAATCTACAGGTTCCTTATAAGACTAGACACTTCACTCTATATGAAACGCTGAATGATGCGCAAGACTTTCAGCTGTATATACTACAAATACACAGTAGCTTAAAAAACAGATAATTTAAACCAGACTTGGTCTTTATGTTGTCCATCCACCCATCTATCCATCCATCTTCTTGTTGAATATCTTGGTTAGCACAACGCTGTGATGCCTCTATGATATTGATTTAACAACAACAATAACAAACAAGAACAACTACAATGATGATGATAATGATGATGATGATGATGATGATGATGATGATAAAACCTATGTAAGAAACTGGAGCAGGATCATCTGCCCAGCCATCTAAATGAATGACAAATTAATGAAATAAGAACCTTGGACCAGCATCACAAAGCCTGCAGAAAGCGTGCGCTTCATCCATTGGATGGATTCCCATTACACGGCCTTAGCCCCAGAGGTATTTAATGTGTGCCTCTATTATCCACAGTTAAAAGCTCTTTTTCCTCACTGATGGTTCTGTGGGGCATTTCATAATAAAATGAAAGGGGGAACGGCAATCGAAGGCACGCAAATTGCCAACAGTGGACTCATAAACCGTACATTCAAACAGACTTTCTAATAGATTGTTAGCTGCTGAGAATCTGATTCTTAGCGCTTCATGCTCCAAAAGAAAAATCTCCAGCAACAAATGGCAGGAAGGGTAGATTTACACATAATGATGTCATACTTTCCCGACGTGTAGGACTACATCTGATAGACTGAGTACGTGAACAGAAAAAAAGGCCCTCCTTGATGGGGTTGAGAAATTGTCTGCATTCCATTTAGTTAATTGTAATTTAGAAGGAATACAGTTAGGAATTATAAATGAGCAGAAGAAGGATAGGGATATAGTAACACAATGATTATAAAAGTTCTACTCGTTTACAGTAGCCTAAGGTACTGACCTTTCCTACCGGCATCTCTCTCCACTGGCATTTCTCAGGAATTAAAAATCTGCCTTGCAGTAATTATGAAACATATCCCCTTTCCCATGAAGCACATGACCAGCAAACACAGCACGTCTCCACTGGCTGCTGGGAAGCTGAGCTCACACATCAGATGCCGTTTACCCAGCTCATCGTAACCAATGACAAATTCGTATCTGCAACACCGTTAAATCTGACTCTCACAGTACAAGCATATGGGTCCTGCTATATATATCAAGCTGAAATTGCCATGTGGCCCAAGTCAAGTCAAGTCAAGTGCACTTTATTGTCATAGCATCCATACACAGGTATAGAGTGGCATGAAATAACTGTCCCCCAGGACCACAGTGCAACATACAAACAGAAAATTATGGGGGGGGGGGGATTTTCACAGTATTTAAACTGCAAGACATGGGACATTGTGAAACAGGGGAGCTGGATACGAGGATTTATATTTATATGCAAAGTGCAATGTGTATGTAAGCAATAAATACAGATTATAAATACTAATATAGATTTGAGTGGTTAATACAGCAGGGGGCTGCAGGTAAATGGAATTGGGGGGGGTTAGGGTGATTGTCCATCACTGAGTAAGATACACGCACTTACTGTACTGACAGAGATGGGCACAAATACATCAAAAATGATCTTGCTACAAATTACAAGTACTTGCTTGTCAAATGCAACAAAATAAAATACTAAATAATGGTGTGAGAAAATGTATTTCATTAAAATGCAAGTAATTTGTAATTTGAAAATACAAACGTACATGTAATATAGTAATGGTACACGACACATATATGTAAGGTAACAGCCCTAATAATGAGTAATATTTACAAAACACACAGCTTGTCCTAACTTTAAAAAGAATAATGATTTTGTGATTTACATGTGTTATAGTGTTAATTGTGACATAAATGACACTAAATGAGAGCTCAACCGGCTGCACCTAGAGCACTGGCTTCGGGTTGGGGGGGGGGGTTCCGTGTTCTGGAACCGAGACGTGATTTTGAACATTTGTATTGCAGTTTCAGATTCGGTTTCAGAACTGTTACACTCTTAATTTATACCCAATGTTTCCCACAAACTTGGCGGTGGCTGGCAGGGGTGTCGGTTTGTGCGTGCGCACGCGCAAGGGGGCACACCAGCGCTTTTTAAAATTAATTATCATAATGCATGAATTTCCTGCTGTCTTACAGTAGGGTCCGCAACATGCGCAAACTCACAGAAACTCTTTTTTAGATATAGGCTCAAAAAAAATGGAACCCTGCATGTAATATGCAATGTCAAGTTCAGCAGTCAGTTCAAGCTTTTAAACAGGCTCAGTGGCTATAAAACGCCTATGTTTAGCTAATAGAAGTTAATTTTGTCCTTAGGAACCAAAGTAGCTAGCCTGGTTCATCGCTAATGAAGTCTTCCAAATATGAAAAACTACACGAGATGCCACTGCCTGAACATGCCTGTTGGAATTAACTGGAATGCCACTAGCAAGCTAGCAAGTCAATTCACAAGTTCTAGAGCACAGCACTCAGCTTCTTTCCTTTGGTTACTGATTATGGGAAAACAAAGTACAAGCAAAAAACAAGCAAGCTGGGCCCAACAGGATGGGCCACGTCAGTACGCACTAGCACTAGCTGAGCATCACCGCCGGTGCCCCACATCCAAGTCAGAGCCCTCTTAGAATTTAGAATGTATAGGAGTGGCCGGCCCGGGGTCACATGATTTACTTGCATCTAGCCAATCATAGTGATAGGATATTTAAAAGTCTGTGAGCCAGGTGATGGCCGTTCTTAAAATGACAGAAAATAAATAAATAGATAGATAGATTTGACATATTTTATTATTTGAAATATTTGAAACAAATAAAATACAATTTCTCAGTTACATCTGACTTTTCTCCACCCAGCAAAATACAAATGACAAAATACTCAAGAGTAATCAAATACATATTTTAAATACATTTAATTGAAATACTGCCCATCTCTGCTTATTGAATAAAAGAGTAAGTCTTCAGTGTGGGCAGCTTTTAAAATACACACCTTTTGATCAACAGAATGACTTTCCCTTGAGCTATTAAGCGAACACGGTGAACTGTGCTGCAATGTATTACAGATGGCCCTGGGCCATATAAAATAAATTGCAGCATTGTTTATTGGAGAACTTCTGCAAAGAGTATATATGGGAGGATTTGAGTAACTTTAGAGCCGACTAGAGTGTTACTTTACCTAAATCACTGTAGCGAGTGTCTACAAATCTCTTGTTGTTGCCTGAAACGCTGACGATAATTTGTCATCCATTTCAGCGTACAAAATGGAAGAAAGTCACAAACAGAAGAAAGTAGTATTCTTGGAAAGGATATGGGGAAAGTAAGACAGAGCTGGCGAAGATTCATGACGAGGCAGCCTCGTCGTGCCGTGACATTGGCAGGTTTTCACGGATTTTGCGGAGCGCTGTTTTAGAGGTGTCTACTGCCACTTCGGTAATCTGCATCTCTACACTTACCCTGCCTTTGCTGAAATCCAGCAGGGTTGCCAAGCAACCAGAGACAGTATCTAGAAAATGTGCAACTTTCAGACGACATTTAAGTCACTGTTCCCATTTTACCAGCCGTGATACTGGAACTAGGATTCAGATAGAAATACTACTTCAGTACGGGCGGACCCAGTAGAAGCAGTAATGTGACAGCTGAGCCTAGGATCATTTGCAGTATTTGGCCCTGCAGGTTAGGATGCTGTGCCTGTGATCAGAATGTCCCCAGTTTAAATCTCAGGGTCAGCAGAATGTGAGGCTCTTAGCACCAACTGCTCCAGGGACAATATCTGACACTTTGCTCTGATGCCTTTGGACAAAAGCATCTGCTAAATTAGTAAATGCAAAATAGTTAAAGGAATCTGCAGTGAAAAGTATGAATTTATTGAACCGTGGCTTAATTTTTTAGAGCTGATTACCATTTTGTAAAAGAGATTTAGACAGGACAATAGTAGCTACTTGGCATCAGTTTTCCAAGCGCTTTTCCTGATCAGGGTTATAGTAACCAATGAATTAATAATAAATGTTACCACCAGTAAATGTACTACGAGTTTAAACAGTTGAGCTGATTTGTGAGAAATGTATAATAAACTGCAATTTTCTGGTGTAATTCTTCTGCATTTTTATTGATTGATGTTTATATTCACATCAACAGATGGCACTTTACTGCTAACTCCTCAAATGATAAAAATATCATTTTAAAATCACTTTTAATAGCTAGCTTTAAAATAATGTGCGGTTCCTCCCACAATCAATGTATAATTGAACTGAATAATTCTGACTGGTTTCCTACACTCTGCTTGGTAAACCTATTTTCAGTTGACAGCCTGTATAATTATTTCCCCAGCAGATAACGGTAATGTGCTGCTTGGGAAATTCCCGTGTATTGGGCTCCGTTCAGCATGATGCATCGCTGGCCGCAAACCGTCCCCATGACGCCCATTTTTCCCTGTAATTGAAAGGTTTCTCCAGGTTGCATGGCACCATTGTTTATCTGTGCTCTCGATAAGACGAGATCGTTAAATAGGTGAGATCAGAACCACGAGCTGCTTCGTTACTTCCAGAATACTTTGAATTGGCGCGTTACTCCCTGTGTCCTCTCTGCCCAGACTAGGGCTGGGAACCAGGCGGACCCCTCTCTCCCAGTGTTTCCTTGCGGGTGGGGGGGGGGGCGCAGGTGCAGTTTTTCCTGAGAATGAAATCAGATTCCAGTGTTCCCACGCACATCATTTCACACCATGAAACCGCAGAGGATGACAGGGACATGGAGTGGCAAGTCTGGGCTTGGGAAGCGCCCTGCATGGGTGTCTAGGTTTGGAGGATGCAGACAGGGTCCGCGGCAGGGGGGGGGCGTGAGTGGGTGGCATGCCTTCCCTCAAGGGCACATGTTTGATCCCTTGTGATCAGGTGCAGTGAAGCTAGTGGAGCGGCACAAACAGAAGTGCAGCTGACAGTGTGTCATGTTGGTCGCACTGAGCCCTGGGGCCGGGAATGAAGGCACTCTCATCATGTGAAGCTGCATTACGCTTCAACCTCACGGTGGAGCGTGGCTCAGCGGGTTGGGTCTCAGAAAAGTCACATATCCACTGGGCCACTGAGCAAGACTGCAGGGCCGCGGGATAGACGGCTGACCCTGCCCTCAGACCCCAAGCTTCACCCTCACCTGTGCATACATGTTTGTTAAAGAAGGAGAGCATGATGGGATATGAGGGGAGAAAAACATTCCAATGTTCCTGTACAAAAGGCAAATACATCTTCATTTCATGAAGATTATTGCTTCATCCTCTTTTTTTGAATGATCAGCATTGGAACTTGTTTTAGCCAAGCAGCTAACTGTAACTCTGAAACGAGAGAGAAAATATGAACAGTAAACACCTTCATACTATATAGACACTTTTGTGTCCGATGTTTTATGCAATAAAATTCCAAGAAAAGAAACACTTTCTCTTAATTTGGAGTATTTATCTGGGAATGGGCTCATTTAACTTTATGTTTGCAAAAATATGGTTTGGACATTAGTGCAGAGTTGTCTTGATATTGAAATAAAGCAGCACAGTTCCCTTGATGATGCCATCAAGAAGTTATTATCTAAAGTGCTGATTCTGAGAAAGTGAAATGGAGATTGTGCGTGTGTGTGTGTGTGTGTGTGTGTGCCTGTATGTGTCCATCTGACTGGTTTTTTTGAGAAACTGAAAAATGCTGTGAGTCTCTCTACCAGATCTCCTTCTGCCAGTATTAAGACCTCAAAATCATTATTTAACTGTGGCACGGTGCCACGCTACTAATCAAGCAAGCCCTTGTGTTGCAGTGCTTCTGGGGGAAAAGGTGATGAATGAAGATAATGATGTAAAAGAGGATTTGATGTTTAGCTTTGATCACATACAAAGTAGCTATATGAGGTTTATTGGCCGTGTCAGTTCACAGTTACGAGGAATTTGTCTTGGCCTGATACTGGGCATAGCCTCATACTAGCCTTGTCCTACAGCTGACTGGTCAACCATCAAGCATTATTTTATGCTTCGAACTGTAGAGTGTGATACATTTGTTATACTGAGGAACAAAAAAAGCTACTGGCTAGTGTTGTTCAGAACATTAATGATGTCCCTTATGTTTTTGGACTTTACGCACATTAAACTTGGTTAGCAGCCCAGAGTCTCTGAACATTCAACATGCTCTGTGTTCCAATGGAAAATTGAGAGCCTGACTCTTCTGCTTAGGCCATTCAGGATAGTGGCGCGAGCAGGTCGATAACTGTAGACCTGGAGCAGGTATCACCAAGCGAGATTTGTTGATTAGCTAGATCAGCGTTTCCCAATCCGATCCTCAGGGAGCCACAGCAGTCCACGTTTTTGCTCCCTATAACAAATTCTGCTTCATTTTCAGGAAGCAAAAACATGGACCCCCCAAGGCCCGGATAGGGAAATACTGAGTTAAATAACTAGTTGGATTTAAGGTACCCTGGTTCAAATGGACTTTATCTTCATTCACTTATATTTAGCCCAGACTACCTCAAACCTGACAAGTCATCTTGGTAACCCAAAAATCCAGCTTCATGATACATGCCCCTAGACTCCCTTTACAAAAAATGTAATCCCCCCAGTCGCCCGTAGGGGGACGTTGCTCAATAACTTCTGGATAGTATGACAGGATTCTTATCAGATGCCTGAACAACCCTGAATGGTTCCTTATTATAGTTTCCACTGTATCCCCACGGGTGACCACAGAACTCCATCGAAGAAAAATCACATTTTAAGCATTTGTACAATAAATCCTGCCTCTTCAGTCTTTGCCCAAAGCTCATAACCATACACAAGGATAAGGAAGACAGGCTTGGACTGTAAAGGGCAGGTTTTTCCCAAGGCCCTGCCTCATCGTCCCAAATATTATAGTAGCTACGTTACAGTGGAAGCAGAACCAATTTGTCCCAATATTGGACCCTTGAAAGGTTATGTTTAGCCTTTCACAATTTTGCTTCTTAGGATATTGGTAACAGTGTACTTGTGGGGGCAAAAGTAACTTAGTAACTCAGTTACTACTCAAGTACTAATTATGAACAAATGTAGTAACTGCATGACGTACATGATCTGTTATGACTGATTATTGATGAATGAACATGGGGTCAGTACTGATCCCATGTTTCTGTTTAATTAGTACATTAAGTAAAAGTGTATTACTGCATTATTTGTGCCCCCTCAAATAAAATGTTACCAGATTTCAATAATGTACCGAGTCATGTGAAACAAAATAAAAATGCAAACTGTAATATTATTAGAATAAGAACCTAGAGAGAGGCGTGGGCTATTCGAACAAACCATGAAGGACTGGGCTATTCAAACAAACCATGAAGGACTGGGCTATTCAAACAAACCCTGAAGGACTGGGCTATTCGAACAAACCCTGAAGGACTGGGCTATTCAAACAAACCCTGAAGGACTGGGCTATTCGAACAAACCCTGAAGGACTGGGCTATTCAAA
>JAODLD010000040.1:6586221-6597226 GCA_026781065.1 Mormyrops boulengeri | reverse complement strand
TGAAGGACTGGGCTATTCAAACAAACCCTGAAGGACTGGGCTATTCGAACAAACCCTGAAGGACTGGGCTATTCAAATTAACCACAAAGGACTGGGCTATTCGAACAAACCATGAAGGGCTTGGCTATTCGAATGAACCACAAAGGACGGAGCTATTCGAACAAACCATGAAGGCCTGGGCTATTCAAACAAACCACAAATGACTGGGATATACGAACAGTTCGATAAAAAGCTTGCGTGTCTCATTGCTACAAATTTCTGTTTAATAATAGACAAAAAGTACAGAATTTATTAGGAATTCATAATAATGTTATATCTGAAATACGGTGTACAAATAAGTAGAATTCCTTGAATGTTTTAAAAGAATAATCATAACCTCAAATCAAAGAAGGCAATGGTGTAGCAGTACCAGGCTCTTGCTGTGCTGAGTATGAGAAGAGAGGAATGTTCTAGGTTATCTGGCATCGAAACTGCTGGGAAGGCATTGATTCTATCAGCAGGAAGTAGACAAACTAAGATAAGGAGACAGCCATTTCTCCTACACAACAATCACACCTGGTTCTCCTCATTATTATTCACTCCGCTTTTTAACAAATTCAGAGTCAGTTTCTTCTTAGTACCTTGAAAAGAGGCTAATTTTGACATTATATCCTGCTACAAGTGTATTGCAATAAAACATCCATCCATCCATCCATTTTCTGAAACTGCTTATCCTGTTTTGGGGGGGGGCTGGAGTCTATCCTGGAGGCTATGGGCACAAGACAGGGAACAACCCAGAATGGGGCACCGACTCATCTCAGGACATACTCACATTCACAAACCTGCAATAAAACATTTCGTTAAAATAAGCAGTTTTAATATCAGCAATATTTAGGTATTACGAAAATAAGCATTGTTGTTATGCATTGAAGGGCTGATTTTTTTCGGACAAACTGCTAGTTGACAAAAGTATTCAGTGGAGTTACACTCATGCCCACACACAAACCACTGCCAGAAATGGAAGAGGATTCATCAATAGGATTATTGTGAAACCAACAAAAATACATGTATAAGACAAATGGAAATTCTTTTGTATTATGCACACAGAGACAAGGCAACTACCAACAGACCCCCGCTGGTTATCCATGTAAGAATGGTGCATCCTTAGATTCTACTTCTATCTGAATTCATCAATACTTTCAAAAGTCGATGGGGTTCCATAACAATTTGCTAGGCCTTCCTGTTCAGTACATTTCTCTTATAACTACTTTGACAGGAACATCTGTAGTACATTTTAAATGTGCATTCTTCTCCACAGCTGTGTCTCATCTCCCTTTAATTTCACAGGACAGTGATTGACATCTGCTTCATCCATCGAAACATTCCTGTGTCTGATAACATTCACTTTTTTATGTCGAGTTTTGTTTTTGAATTATTAATTGTCCCCTGTCCCGTTACATATCCTCTGAAGCGCTACTCCGTTTTGCACTTCAAGGCCACCGCGGTTCACGCGGGGATTTTCATTCGGATTGAGTTGGCTATCAGTCCACAGGTGCAAAAAACGAAGCTGGTGCCAAACTGGCGGTTTTGACAGGTCGGAAAACGCATACCTGTCATGCGAGTCCCCGAAAACGACAAATAGCTGCGGGATGGGGAAAAGGTCTGTCAATTCTCTAAGTAAAGGGTTTGGAGTCTGGAAACTATATAGGCACCTGAGTGGAAAAGATGAGTAGAAGCTGTCAGAATGAGAGTGCATAGCAGATAAAGAATTATAGCAGCACAGTGCAGACAAAGCAGCTGTTTTCCCTTCACTGGAGTGTCCCCATTTCATGCCCTCCGTTTCCTTAGGCAAGGCTAGATTGTGCAATCATTCTGCTGACAATTGCCAGCAGAGTAGTGTCTACAAATACGTATTATGACTGTAAACATGGTTGGAATGTTTCGGAAATGTGATTATTGTCATTTTTTTTCAAAACAACAAAATATGTCACAGCTCCCCTGTTTGGCAAGAGAGCCTACAGGTAGTCAACGCTGACAGCAGGGCCGTGACAGGGGCATGGATACCCTGGCAGATACCGCGGGGCCAGCGCTTTGTAGGGGCCCCTGAATATGACAAAAAAACAGATGACCAGTTTGCGAGGACCAAGGTGACATTTTGTTGGGGGGGCAGAATTAGCTGCAGCCCTGGATGAAAGGCCAGCTCAGGGGTCCTTGGAATTATCCTAACCCCCCTCCCCATACTTTTATAACACCCCCACAGGCAGTACCGGTCGAAGCCCATTTGGTGCCAGATCCACCGCCACTCCCCCTCGCAAAAGAAATACGACATGCTAGATGGCTGCCTAATGACCAGCACCACTGACAGCAAGGGGGGGGGGGGGTGGCACTAAATATAAGGTGCATAGTTAAGCTGCCTAAGCAGAACTCAAGCCCTGAGTAATGATGGCTATCCTCTGAGATATCCTCTAGACAAGATCAGCTGAGGTCAGAGAGCTAGCTAATCACGGCTAAAACCATCAGAATCTGAGAGCTACCCAAACAGAGCTAAACTGCAGAGGAGATCAAAAACTGATTCACAATCAAAAAGTCAGTGTAAGGAATAAGGGACATTCATCTTGAAAATAGTATTATTAGTATTATTATTATTTTAATAATTTAAATTTTATTGTGTTTTTTTCTCCGCCAGCATTGCTAGAGGTTTAACTGGACAAAATGCACGACTTGGTAATTGATTGTGTGATGAAAATCAAAAAAAAAAAAAAAGCATTTGAGGTAATTCAGTGTTTCAGAGGGAACATCAGTTCAGCATAATGAGACACTTAGTGGATCTAAATTAAATCTAGAATGGATTTTGTGTTAATTGAAATCTCAAATACCATGAATAAACATGAAATGTGAAACGTCTTTTAATTGTTTCTTCTTACATTGTGCTCATCCATTTGTTTCTTTTAATTTCCTTATTTATTTCTTAGATCTTACTCATTCTCATTAGCTATCTACCAAAAGCACAATTCATATGTTTAAGACTAATATTCTATGAATATATATTTTATGTTAGGGCTTACCTGCAAGATATCTTGACTAGACAAGAATTCCTTTCCTGTGTCTCCACACCTCGACCAGTAAGGATCGAAGGCTATCGCCACAATCCACAATGTTGTATCTAAAAATAAATATATCAAAGAAATAATAAATGGGTTAATCAGGCATAAGTTTATGTTAATTTGTCCATGTCCTGTCAAAATATGCTTAAATAACCGTTAATGTCTTTAATAACTGAAGTAAAACACATTTAACTCACTGTGATGCAATTACTATCGGTAAAACTGGTTTTGAACATTCAAATGGTTATTTTTTTATAGGGTGAGGTAACTTTTTTAGTGTACCACTGAAGAAGTGGCCATTGCAGGCACTGTCAGAGGCACAGTAACTAAACCACCTACTTTCCCAGTTCAGCTGAGGAGAAAGGTACAGGTTTGGCATGTGACTCGCCGGCGGAAACTGATCGCACTGCGAAAGCGAGACCTGGGTGTCGGCAACAATTAAAGGCTGCCAGTTTCCTGTTTCGCCCTATGAAGGTCACGTTTCCAAGCTGCAAGACAGCCGGACCCTGATCTGCGCCTGCTCTTACCCAGCTGTTAGCATTCTTCTTACCGTGTCACCCTCTGTGTGACATCACAGAAGCGAGCAGAGATTGACTGGGGCCATATGAGCAGACCTCATTTAGTGAGGCAGTATGTGGCAGCTGAGTAATGGGTCTAAATACCCAAATAACAGCATAGAAGTGCAGAGAGGTTGCGGTACAGACAAATGCAATGTGTGATAAAATAGAGGTTTTTCTTCTTTTTGCCCTTTTTGTACATGATAGGAAACTTTATTGATCCCAGGGAGAAATATTTTTGCATACAAAACAGAAAAATGCGTAATCTGCAAACGAAAAAGCAAACGTAGTGCAAAATCAGACAAAATAGACACTACACAGATTAAAATTCTAACTGCCTAACACTGTGTAGGTTCCCCTCCTGCTACCAAAACAGCTCTGACCCTTCGAGGTATGGACTCCACAATGCTTCTGAAATTGTCCAGTGGTAACTGGCACCAATGTGTTAGCAGCAGTCCTGTAAGTTAAAAGTTAAAGGCCCCCATGGATTGGACTTATTTGTCCAGCCAGTCCCACAGTTGCTCAAATTGTGATCTGGGGAATTTGGATGCCAACTCAATACCTTGAACTGTTTCTCACGTTCCTCAAACCATTATTGAACAATTCTTGCAGTGTGGCAGGGCGCATTATCCTGCTGAAAGAGGCCACTTCCATCAGGGAATACTGTTGTCATGAAAGGCTGTACTTTGCAGCAATGTTTAGATAGGTGGTACGTGTCAAAGTAACATCCACATGAATGGCAGGACCCAAGGTTTTCCAGCAGAACATTGTCCAGAGTGTCACACTTCCCCCGCCAGCTTGACTTCTCATACTGCATCCTGGGGTCATCTCCTCCCCACTTAAACGATGCGCTCGCACCCGGCCGTCCACATGACATAACAGAAACCGTGACCAGGCCACCTTCTTTCATTGCTTCATGGTCCAGTTCTGACACTTACATGCCTGTTGTAGGCACCACACAGCCCCGTACGGAGCAAGCTGCGATTTCCTGTGTGTTCTGACACATTTCTATCATTTCTATCTCCCAGTCTTCTGGTCACCACAATTTGACCCTTTTCAAAGTCTGTCAAATACTCACGTTTGCCCATTTTTCCTGCTTCCAACACATCAACTTCAAGAGCTGACAGTTCACTTGCCTAATATATAATGTCACCCTTGACAGGTGCCATGATAATGAGATAATCAATGTTATTTACTTCAGCTATCAGTGGTTTAAGTGTTGATGATTGATTGGTGTAGTGAACACAAGTAAACATTGTGCAAATAAGTTTAAAAATTACACAGTACACAAACATAACTCCCTGAAAAGGAATATTAAGTAAACAGATATATACAAATAATAAATTCTTAAACTGCAGCTTGGCATGGAAAGGAATTCAATAATTTTTAAGTAATGTGCTCCAGGACATAAATCTCTCTGAGACGTAACCAAACAAATACTAACCCAACTCTATCTGTTACCATAATTAGTTGCTAACTCCACTGCTTAGTGTGACTGAGAAACAAAACATGAGAAAAATTTACTTGTATGCAGAGGTGTTGCTAATTTTCCCTTCACACTTTCAACCAAAAATGGTGTAATTGCAGTACTCCAATGTGTTAAAATCATAACACTAATTATACCCTTTATACATGCAAAAAGTATTTTTGAATTATGTACCTTTTTCTACATCTCACATAATTTTATTCCCACAAAAAAATGTATATCCTTAATAGTGGATAATATTTGGTATTATTTTTTACATCCCCTTTATGTATATAAAACAACAATGAAAAATAATCAGTACAAAGGAAAACCTATAACCCTGCATGATCCCTTTTCAGTGATGGACAGCATTCTACCTCATATTATCCTCTTGATAAGATCACCAAATTGTCACACTATGCAACTTAATATATTCATTTCAGAAACTTGTCTTGGTAACATGTTAACAGATTTTTAAAATTGGAAGCGTAATACATTTTTTGTATATCTTCTTTTCTTCTTTCAACTTAAACACAATGGTAATGTTTAGGATAACACTTTATTTTCACTAAACACTATTGTAGTTTCATCACAGACCAGCAACATAATTTTGCCACAGTAAGAAAGTAACGTGATCTTATTTAAGCTATACTGCAAGAAACCACAAACTGATCTGAGCTATCACACTGTATTTCTGAATGGTCAAAGGCAGTGTTTCTCAACCTGATCCTTGGGGACCCTGAGACATGGTTTTGCTCTGTCTCAGATTACACTAGGGAGCTAGAAGGGAGCAAAAATGTGGACTGTCTAGCAGGGAGCTGGGAGGGAGCAAAAACGTAGACCGCCCGGGTGTCCTCAGGGACCAGTTTGAGAAACACTGGTCTAAGGCAGTAGTGGACTAATTAACCAATGATTTTGAGGTAATCAACAGATTTAGCTTTCTTGGGATTGATGAATGTATACCTTTTTTCTACTATTCTTGCAGTTTGTCAATTGTAGCATTTATACTATGTAATAACATTTTGTTTGCTAATATGTACCGGCAAACAAATTCTATTGATTAAATTGGTATTTTTGTATCTTCTGAAGGATGCAATGTTTGATAGATCCTGACAAACTTGTCATCATCACACAATAACATCTGCTTGCTAAGGAATTTGAAGCTAAACTGAAATGCTATCCATCATTTTAGACATAATGGTCTCTGCCAGTGCTTTACCTTACAATACAGTTATTAAAAATGCCTTGTTTATGAATGAGCTATTGTGCTAATTCTTAACCTGACCATGCTTTTGATGACAATATGATAAATCCAGGAGCAAGGTTGGTCACTTGGGAGAAAATACATTGAATATTTGATGCACTTAGAACTTCTTTGTCTGAGAAGGTCATTGTCTCAGCTCTGGTCAGGATGACATGCCAGAACCACAGCCAGGAATATCATTACTAAAGCAGTACGCAAAAGCCCTTAATATGAGAGGGAACGGCAGTACCTGTGAATTTAGCTATCATTATAATATCACCTATCATTATAATAAGAATGTTAGTCTTTTAAAAATGTATAAAAATGATTTTTTAACAGTCAGACACGTTTTATTCCATTCCCTCTTTTGATGTATCCTAGCGGAACATTTCATTTATATGTTTTCTTTATCTAACTTATATCTTCTCTATATTGCATTTATAATTGTCAAAAAGTTTTGTGTATGTGTGTTACATGCTTATGCATTTTATTGTTACCTTGCTTGGAATAGATAATTTAATGCAGAGATACAGTAGTTCTTTTCTCAGGAGGCAGCCGTATGCATCAGTTCATCTAACCTACTAACCATTAAGCTGTGGGATGAAACAACACAATCAGAGGACGAACATGCAGCAGACACGGGGTCAGGGCAGCAATCAGAGAATTTGTCTTGGAGAGACAAATGCTGCCCGAGCTGCATGTCAAACATAGTATCCCTCAATATGACGATAGGTTAACCTTACCAAAAATTAATCTTAGTCATCTTATATTGATCTGAGCTATCACAGTGTATTTCTGAAACACTAAATTCATCTTAGTCACACACGTACGCACGCACACACACAGAAACACACACACACACACACGTATACAAGTGATTCAAAATCAAATCTGATCCATGGCTCTCTGTGCCAAAACATACATCAGCAATATTTTTTGTGGCGTATATGCCGCAAAAAAAAAAACCCCATAAAATTAGCAATGTGGATGCAGATTGAAGTAACACTTCCTTCACTTCCTCGAGATGAAAGAGAAAGTAGATGAGTCTGACGTGCTTGATGAAGTCAGAAACGGTATACATGAGTACAAGAAACAGGACATCAGGTTTTAATTAGTAGGCTGCTCGGAAATAAGCCAGGAGACCAGGTACTGCTCTATCAATCAGCCTCATCTGATACGTGAGTCAGTAACCACCTCGGTCATCCTATTGGCATTCTGCTGGGAGCTCTGAGAGGTTCCTCCATGCATCTGAGGAACCTGAAGTACAACCTTAATGACAGAGAGGATCACGATTCAAACGTTTGTGGTTATAGGTTAGTTTGCATGTAATATAACATGATTTCTATCTGGGTCAGAAGTAGGGTTAAACTTGGGGTTCCTATTAGGGTTAGAGATAAGGTTTGGGTAGCTATTTGGGTGAGAGTTAGGATTAGGGTTAATATAAGGATTAGGGTGAGGTTTAAGATTAAGATTAGGGTTAGATTTCGTTTTAGGATTAGGCTTAGGGTTAGAATTCCATTGCGGTTAGAGTTAGAGTCGTTGTTAGGGTTCGACCTAGGGGGTTAGGTTTAGGATTGTTTTAAGTTTCAGAGGTAGGATTTCGGTTAGGGCTGCTTTATGGGTTAGAAGTAGAGTTATAGCATTTGTCAGTGTACACAAAATTGTAATAGTATGGTTATACCACCACTCCAAGAAATATAATCTCAGTATCACTCACTTCTCCCGGAAACAGAGTGGGTTCTCATTGTAAGATCCAGCTACTGCTGAATTGATGATGCGAGCTTCGCATTACATCTATTTGAGCCAATTTTTAAATGAAGTACAGAAAAGCAGCTGTTTTCCAGTGATGATGTCCTAGTAAATTACAGTTTTGATACTCTCCCTCCAGAAAAAAAAGGCACTTTGACGCAAAAAAATAATGACACGGCAGAAAAGGCTGAGTGAGCAGAAGGCGAGAAAGTTGTTGAGGCTCAAGAAAGACATGGCAATGGGCAGGAATAGTTGAAGGCTGAAAGAAAGCAGTGAGACAAATGTCAGGAAAAAAAGCATAGCTTTGCTGCTGCTTGGAAAACAGTCCTGCATCCTTGTTTGCAGAAGTTTCAGAGGCTGTCACCGGTGTGCTCCTTCTCCGCGTAGTGCGAGCGGCATTCAGAAGGTGAGGAAAACACTGAAAAGATTTACAGAAAAAGAACAGTTCCGGTAAACTTGGCAGCACCCGTTTTAGAGATCGCTCCATTGCAGCGTGCTCCTGAACGCCCATGGCAGCTTTTGCTCTCGTATGGGGTTCCGTCACCTTTTTTCTTTTCCTCACTTGTCTGAAATATGTTTTTCAAGCTGTCGTATATAAAAATGATTTAATTTGTATATGCCGGATGTCCTAAAATTATGAGACAGATGGCCTTACAAAAAATATGAGTTTACTCATCATATGAATATCCATTTTCCAAAATGTTTAGCCTTCCGGGTCGTGGGGGGTCCGGAGCCTATGGGCACAAGGCAGAGAACAACCCAGGATTGGGGGGCCAGGCCATTGCAGGGCACACTCACACACCACACCTATGGACAATTTAGCAACTGCAATTAGCCACATCATGTGCTTGAACTGTGGGGAGAAACCAGAGTACCTGGAGGAAACGCCATGGGGACATGGGGAGAACATGCAAACTCCACGCACACGTAACCCAGGGGGATACTCGAACGCGGATCCCAGAGGTGTGAGGCAACGGCGCTAACCACTGCACCACCATGCCGCCACGTATGAACAGCATTCATAAAGTAAATCCATCCATCTTCTGAAACTGCTTATCCTGTTCAGGGCTGCGGGGGTCTGGAGCCTATCCTGGAGACTACGAGTGCAAGACAGGGAACAACCCAGGATGGGGCACCAACCCATCACATGGCACACTCACACACCATTTACCCACATACATGGGCAATTTGGTAACTCCAATCAGCATGTTTTAGGTCTGCAGGGGGAAACTGGAGTACCCGGAGGAAACCCCATGATGACACAAGGAGAACATGCAAACCTCACAAATATGGAACCCTGGTGGAAACATGAACTTAGCTCCCAGATGTGTGAGACAATATTGCCTACCACTGCACCACCGTGCTCCCCAAAGTAAATCAATAGTGCTATTAATTTTCATTCATACATGGTGTGTATGCCTTCTGTACATGCAAAAATATATAAAAAATTTATTTAGATGTATACCCCAGATGACGATGTTACTGGTGATCACTTTTTGGAAACATTTTAGATCTCTTTGCATAGAAAGTGTAAGGAATCAGGCTGAGGTCCATGTGCTGGATCCATATATGTTTCTTTTCACAAAGCAAAAATCGCAAACTAAAATCCAAAATCTGTAAGGACTGGAAGGGGATGATGCCAGAACCGTGAACATCCTGAATCCAAATCACAAGCCATGAGATGAAGTTGAAAAATATGAGCAAGGGGCCGGTATATGAAAGGACATTAGAACTAAACACTTACACTTAAGGAGAGACTCGCTATATCTCTCATCCAGAAACTGGATGGATGGATTCCTGATCCATGGGCTAATGGATTGGAGGACATTACATCAACCACATTGTAGGTTATAGATTTTTGGTATCTGTTAAAGTCAAACATTGTAGATATTACTTTTCTCTTAATGCACATCTGCTTCATATATCTCAGGGGAAAAATGACCAATGAGGCAGTAGGCTATGGGCGTGGCAATGGGAGAGGCTTAATGGGGGCGTGCCATTATAGTCAGAGGTAGAAACTTGTTAGTCAAAACAAAATCTTTGTCAGGATTTGTGTTTCTGAAGCTGAATTTGCCACTTTATATTATCGCTAAATTGTGAAGTATTTACTTCTGATGTCTTTTTGGGTACCTTGATGAGATTAAGGTGCCTAAAAACCCATTAACACAGATGTACCTAAAACTTAAGTATTTTCTGCAATATCAGTAGCATTAGTTAACCATGGTGACACTGGACCATTGTGAAATTAGAAAAATGGCCGGTCCTTGAGCAGATCTCCTAATTTGTCCCTCTGGGGTTGTCACTGATGATTCTGGTGAATATATTCATTGTTATTAATTCACAACCCAGAAAAATTGCAAATTAAGATCTGTGTCATCTTCACAAATGTCACTGATGAGTTCATTGTAATCAGTAAATGTTTATGCTAATCCCACTTAATTGACAGCATTGTATACTCCCTGAAGGATACATGTTGTGTATTTGTAGGAATTCACACACATCTTTTACATTGAAATTAGAGTGAAAACCAAAGAGAAGAGCCAAACTGATAATGGCTCATTTACATGATTCAATCAAGTTTTATTTTATGCTGGGCATGAGAAATTCTGCCCTGAATTGTGGAGGATAACAAACGAAACATTTCACACACTAAAACGAGAAACGTTTCTGGCTAAAATGAGATACATTACACTTCTGCATTAAAACATGGCGAGAATTTTTTCTTCTTTTAATAAGAAATATCGCAGTTTTTTGTCATGGTGGCAACCAGTCGTGGTTCGAGCTTGCATGGCAGACTCGGCAAACCCTCCCCTTCAGCCCCCTCCAATAAAAATTGTGTGCCCACCCCCTACTCCCCCCCGCCCCCCCCCCCAACAAAATAGCCCCATTTTTATTAAGACCTTTGGAA
>JAODLD010000040.1:6569033-6586206 GCA_026781065.1 Mormyrops boulengeri | reverse complement strand
ATACAGATAAATAATAATAAATTTAAAACTATAAATATATATACAACATAAATTAATAAATATCAAAACAACAGAAACAAAGACAAATGGACACTGAAAAGGGTCAATAACTCCATGCTGGCAAATCCAAAGGGCTTCAGCATCGCTTCATGAGTACTTATGGCCAATGGGGGGCTCTTGCTAAGGAGGGCAAAAAGGCACTCAGTGGACCTGCATGGGAACATGCATGGGGTCATCTTAAAGAGAAAGACAAAGAACAAGATTCTCATAAAAAATGGACACACTGGACTGATTCTGGCTAAGTGTTCTCTTCTACAGCATCCCAGTCATCCAGTTCAAGCTATAAAGGTCCAAGGACTGCAAGCAGTTCAAGCATAAGATCAAAACTTCAAGCCTGTCCTCTACAAAGAAGCAAGGAGCCACTGCAGATCTAGCTGAGACCCAAGCCACTTTGAAGGTCTTAGAAGAAATAGAATGTGAGAAACAAGGGCTTGAAAACCTTAAAAGCGAGAACAGACAGAGAGCCGCACTACAAGAAGCTGAAAATGCTGCAAGACAAAATGTATTAGCAGAGGCGCATCGGCAGATTGAGCACTTGGAGACAGTTAAGGAGATGAATGCTGCAAAGGCACAACTGCAAATCTATGAACAAGATGTAGGATCAGATGAAGAGGTGTTAGATTGGTTCTATGACTGCAAGACTATGCACAAGTGATCTGCTCAGAAAAAAGTTGGAAATAGGTGCCCAGGAATTCTTTTATACAGACTCAAAGGTCGTCCTTGGATATGTCAGCAATGATGTGTTTGTAGTAAACTGCATACAGCATATTAAGGAAAGTTCAAGTCCAAGTCAGTGGAGACACGTACCTTCTGAAGACAATCCTGCTGATCCTGCGTCATGGGGCCTTAAGGCTAAAGAGCTCATTGCTTCCAACTGGTTTACTGGTTCTCTGCCATGATGAACAGTGCCATGATGGGTAGTGGAGATATTAAGGTGGGAGATGTTGCAGATGAAGACCCAGAAGTTTGCAAGACCTTCGCACAGGGGATTTTGACGACAGAAATTTCACTACTTGATCGCTTCCATAAATTCTCGGCGTGTAAAGGAGCTCAAAGGCTTGACATCAAAAAGCAATGAAGCCACAAGTCTTGAAGAGAGAAAGGAGGCAGAACTTACCATCATAAGCACTGTCCAAAGGGCAACCTTCTCTGAAAAAATTCAAGGTCTACAATGCAGGAGGTAGGCAATTACCAAAGATAAGGCCAATAGGTTGTACAGATTGGATCGGTTTCTGGACAAGCAAGGCATCCTCAGGGTGGGAGGACGGATGGAGCATGCTGCGTTACACCCACACATGATGATCCAGTAGTCTTGCCTAAGACCAGTCACATATCAAAATTACTGATTGAACATTACCATCAGCAAGTGCAGCACCAAGGGCGTGGTATGACAATGACTGCATTTCGATCAAATAGTATTTGGATACTTGGATGCAGTCAAACTGTGTCGTACTGTATCTACAAGTGTGTTAAGTATAGAAGGCTTAGCCAGTGCACTAAGGAGCAGAAAATGGCAGATTTACCCCATGAATGCATGAATGCAACTCCTCCTTTTACTTATTGTGGGATGGACTGTCCAAAGAGGGAAGGAAGGAGTTGAAGCGCTATGGTCTGCTATTTACCTGTTTGTGCTTCCATGCTGTGCACATAGAACTACTTGACGATGCTCTCAAAAAGAGCTTTTATGCTCTTCGTGCCTTCATTGCCCACGTGGAGACGTTCGACAGCTTCGATCAGACCAGGGCTCTAACTTTGTCGGTGCAAGATGCAAGTTCCTGGAAGTCATAAAGAAGATGGATCAAGAATCCGTCAAGAAACTAGGCGGTGAATTTGTTATTCACACTCCATCTGCAAGCCATATGGGTGGTGCCTGGGAAAGGCAAATCAGAACAGTAAGAAATGTGTTGACATCAATTCTGGATCATTCGTCCTGAAGACGGGACTGTTCTTCTTTGCGGACTTACCTTTATGAAGTCACGGAAATAATAAACAGCAGACCCTTGACAGCCCATTTACTCAATGATCCTGCTGGTCCACAGCCTCTTACACCCAATCACATCTTAACAATTAAGTCTTCCATAATCTTGCCACCACCTGGGGAGCAAGATCTTAAGTTTTGCAAAAGATGGCGCAGAGTGCAATATGAAACAAATTTTGGGCTAAATGTAAAATGAGTATCTTTAAAATCTGCAACAGAGACAAAAATGGCACAAAACACAGAGAAGTGCAAGGATCAATGATATTGTGATTGTACAAGATGATACTGTGCCTCAGAATGAATGGAAGCTGGCTAAGGTTACTGCAGTGTGTCCTGATGTGGATGGACATGTGCGAAAGCTGCAATTGCTAGTCAGTGACGCAGCATTAGACAAGCAAGGAATGCGACTCACTAAGCCAGTTTACATAGAGAGGCCTATCCCTACGACAGTAACCCTGCTTGATGCTGAATAAGCAACCTCTGCCTTTCCTAATGCATGGTCTCATAAATGTCTCTTATCTCTGAATCCTGCATTCATCATGCATTGATCATGGGAAATCACTAGTGATTTGGTGGGAGTGCAACTGCCATTAGGGTCAGTTATGGTGGTTTAAGTTTATTTAATTAACTTAAATATAAGAATAATTTAAACATTACTCCTAGCATTATTTCATTTAAATAAATTATTTTATTTATTTCATTAACATAATTAAAATTAAGAGCATATGTAAGGACCTTTCTAATATTTCCATATCGGAACTAATCTTGTGTTAGGTTGGGGTCGGGCTCGTATTAGTAGTTACACTTTTTGTCTTTCTTAGTTAAACTCAGCACTTGCTATGCAGCTGAGGAAAGTTACATTACAGTAGAAATGTTCACGGACATGGGAGTTATTTGATAAGCTGCAAGCATAAAGTTTCCGTTCTTT
This sequence comes from Mormyrops boulengeri, assembly GCA_026781065.1. Taxonomy (NCBI): domain Eukaryota; kingdom Metazoa; phylum Chordata; class Actinopteri; order Osteoglossiformes; family Mormyridae; genus Mormyrops; species Mormyrops boulengeri. Next base: position 6,583,240 of record JAODLD010000040.1, on the reverse strand, counting down.
AACTCCCCTTCGAGTAAACGTGTCCAATGAGGTACGAGAGTTTCTGTCCATTTTGCAATCTGCAAGTTAATGGCATGCGCGAGCTGTATTTACGTTTGTGTTTGGTTATTTTCTAGGAAAATGCCTGTATTTTTACTGATTCATTTTATGATTCATGTACTTTATTTTATCTAGTTCTTACGGCATGCTCGACAGCATGGATATGCAAATAAATGCCTGTGAACAGAGATCGATTTGTGATCGTGTTCGTAACTGAGGCGAGTTACACGTGGTGCCTTCAGTGACCCATCCGTTGTATTTGTACTGAGTGCATGCATGGAGCATGGAAGCTGTGGCTCACTATTACTGACTCAGCAATCTACAAGTTAGCAAGTCCGGGACATTCAGTGGAAGCGGTTACTAGACAATTCTCATTTACATTTACAGCATTTAGCAGATGCTCTTTTCCAGAGCGACCTACAACAGTGCTTTGCAGTCCATGACTGTTCTTCGATGTATAAAGCTCGACCTAAAATCAACAACTGTCATTAAAACCAAGTTACCACTAAATATGTTGTATAAAAACCTTGTTAGGGAAAAACAGTGCACAGACAAACATTGTTAGTGGGATTTTTTTTTTAAATGGAGAGAGTGGACAGTAAGAGGGGAATTAGTCTCCTGGGTACTCCTTGAAGAGGTGTGTCTTCAGACGATGTTTGAAGATAGCAAGGGACTCGGCCGTTCTTATGGCAAGAGGAAGTTTGTTCCACCACTGAGGAGCCAACATTGCAAAAAGTCCACGTAAGGAGGAGCTGTTCCAGTCTTGGCCTTAAAGGCAAGTGTTAGGGATTTGAACCTGATGCGGGCAGCCACAGGGAGCCAGTGCAGGTTCCGTAGAAGAGGTGTGGTGTGCGAGAATCTAGAAACATTAAAGATTAGTCTCGCAGCTGCATTCTGGATCAGCTGAAGTGACTTTGTTGCCTTCAGTGAAAGTCCAGCCATAAGGGAGTTGCAGTACTCCAACCTGGAGATGACCAAAGATTGGAAGTAACTGAGTAGAATCTGTCATGAGAAAAGGACAAATTCTTCTAATGTTGTAGAGAAGATATCTGCAGGACCTGGACAGGTTGTTAATATGTGACGAGAATGACAATTCGTCATCCAGAGTGACACCAATATTTCTTACTGTTTTTGAGGGGACAATAAGAGAGTTGTCAAAGGAAATGGCAAGGTCAAGAGTCGGTGATGAATTGTCTTTGATGTACAGCAGTTCAGTCTTACTGGGGTTTAACTTGAAGTGGTGGGATGTCATTCAAGAGGAGATATCAGTCAGGCAGTCAGACATTTGGGTTGAGATCTGATGGACATTGGGTGGACAGGAAAGAAAGAGTTGAGTGTCATCTGCATAACAATGGTAGGAGAGCCCATGTGCAGATATGACCTTCCCAAGAGAACCCGTGTTTAAGGAGAAGAGAAGGGGTCCTAGGACTGAGCCCTGAGGAACACCAGTGGCCAGCCTTCGTGGGGCCAATTGGGAGCCTTGCCATGCCACCTGAAGTGTCCGGTTATCAAGGTAAGATGCAAACCATTGCTAGACTGTACCTGAAATCCCAAGGCTGGAGAGAGTATCCAGGAGGATCGGGTGGTTGACCGGGTCAAAGGCTGCAGACAGGTCCAAGAGAATCAGAACCGAGGACAGGTTGGAGGATTTGGCTGCATGAAGATTTTCAGAGACGGAGAGAAGTGCAGTCTCAGTGGAATGTGCCGCTTTGAATCCAGACTGGTGAGGGTCATGGAGTGCATTTTCAGAGAGAAAGATATTAAGCTGGTTATAGACTGCTTGTTCCAGTACTTTTGAAAGACAGGAGAGCAGGGACACTGGTCTGGTTAATATCTCAGCAGTCCAAAGATACTCATAAGACCCATTGGAGATGTCTATGATATCATTTATAAATGCTTTGGTACTTTTTCCTTAGTTAAAATGTGAATAATTACATTATTGGCCACTGGTATCCCTTTCTTTATTATTGAATCCATTTTGTTTGGCATAAGTAACTAAGTTTTGGAGTTGAACTCCACTAGCACTATTTTTTCCATTGGGTATGTGTACTTTAGTGAACACAATTTAATTGAACCTGAGGTTTTTCTAGAACGCATTACTCGAATCGTAGCAGGACTGACTCTACTAGCCTAATTCCTTACATGCACAATATTATACTCATGAAGAGATGAAATACCTGCATTCCTTTATTATTTTTGCATCCACTTTTTTCTATACTGGATTCCTGATGGCTTTCATACCCATTTGTGTTAATTTGGCAGTCAAGCATCAATACATTACCCATCCCCCAACACAGTCAACCAGGGCTGTCGTTAAGCCTATTTTAGGGGGGCTTTAGCCAAATCTGCAGTGCTGGCAACAATATATTGCTGTAAACAATACTTTTATATCATAAAATAATATAGAATAATTAAATGGAAAAGAATAAAAAATTCTAAACAAGAATTAAATAACTATGGGTTGTCCTTCTGGAATACTCTGACAAATGGACTTATTTGACTATATGATTAAAGGTCGAGTATAATCTCGATATAATCGATCAATATTTCTGCTATTTTTTAACAGATTCTGTTCTTGCTCTGTGTAGTTCATGCAGGCCTTAAAAAGCCCCTTTCTGATTCAGGAGTGAATCTTTTTACATTTTGCCATTTTGAATTTCATTTGCCAGTTTACTGAATTCTGTATGCCCCAGCTTATTCCGCAGAATATACTGTGTCATTGTTTAAGAGGATGTTATCAAGCAGTTACCCAATGACATCTCATCAGCATGCTTTTGTTTTCAGAACATCAATCACTCTGCAAATAGTTACTTTGTTTCGGCCTTATAATTACTTGTCAAGATTTTCCTTTTTCTCATAGCCACAGAATGATGTTCATGAATAAGCTAATTGATTTATGTAATATATGCAACTTATTTTAACACAAGATATAATAGTGTTTGGTTTTACTTAATTCAACGTTTCTTGCAGAAACAATATTACTTGAATGCTGATTTACCAAATAAGTACCCAAAAAAAAAATCTCCAGAATGCATAGTCAGAAAACAACACCATTCAAATTTTCAATAAAATATATGACGCCAAGACAAATGAACTGTGAGTGTGGTGATATCTCCAAGCCCAGAGCACATAATTCCATTACACTGAAATTGCTTTGATCAGTTTGAATAGAGGATTTCAAATCTGAAAGCATCTTCAGCAAAAGTCTGCAGGGAAAAGTCTATTTTGACTCTATTGTTGCTAGTAAACTGACTAGATATTGAAAAGCTTTAGTTTTGCTTTCTCATATAAAATGCTCTGATATTGCAAGTTTGGAGAGCATTGTTTTGATGAATAGTATTTTGTTTAAGTATGATTGTGTGTAAAGTGCATCTACTGCAAGCAACGTGTGAGGGTTTGCAACCTCTATCTAAAGACTCTGGCTTACAAAATTACATTAGCATGCTGTGTAAACTAGGACATTTTATATAGATAAAAAGAACAAACACTGGCATCCTGTTGTGAAAGTGTAGATAATTAAACTGTAATGTGGAAAGTAGAAAAATAAGACAATGAGTCCTGTGACTGACTGAAGGACTACGCGATAAGGAGAAAACTGGAGAACTGGGAAAGAAAGAAACTGCAAAGACTGCCCCAAGGACAGCTGGGATTAGAACCAGGACAATACTGGTGTTTTTATAGCTCGAGTTGCGATACTATTTTATGTACAAGGACATGTTGTGCTGAGAGAATTGTCCACTGTAATAGAACATTAGGTCATGTTGCTGATCTGTACTTCTCACTGTATAAATATCTGTAGTAAATATTTCGAGGTGTGTTCACTCTCAGTGGCTTTTTTGGGGGATGTTACACACTGGCACAGATAAAGAGTCTTGGGGAAAGCTTTCTGGGGTACTGTCATACTGCAGAACTAACTTAAACTCTTTCCTTGACAGACAGACAGACAAATAGACAGAGAGACAGACAGACAGGAAGTAAACATTCTCAATTCTGGTTTTATTTGCAGTAACTGCCGGCAATAGGGTTTCTCTACGTTTGCACGTAGCTATCAGCGAGAGTGCCTAGGACTCTGATAAGATGTGACAGCCCCCCAGAGCTGTTGTTCCTCCAGGCCATGGCATTGAAGGACAGCTGCCATACCAGGGGGGTCATGAACTCAGAGGAAAGGCAAAAGCACAGTGAGATCAGGGGCTTCTCTGCTGTATTTCTGCTAGATGAAACAAGATGACTGTAGCACAAAGAAGAAACTTACTGCTTTGATTTCTCACATCTCTTTTTTTTTTGGCTTCTTTGCCAAATCTTCACAAAATGCCTTAAAAAATAGATCATTGCACCATCTTGTAGAAATTCTGCTTATCTCTACTCCCATTGTCTCGAAAATCTGGTTACGTATATATGCCAGAATATTGCAGTTTTTCAAATATCACTCGCAGTTTTTTGCTCCAAATAAATAAAAACATAAATATCAGGGATAATGGGCAACCAAAAGCCACTGGGCATGCTGACCATATATAAATAAAGCAGCTGGTTTTAGTGTAATTTTCATACTGTGAAATCTGACTATAAAATTGAAAGTTAACACATTAATTAATTCAGTAACATAGTCCAAAGGTAGGAAGCTATATAAGATGGTGTCTCTAAATTCTCCATAGTGTATAGTGCATGCCACTGCCTGTATCCCAGTTGGGAGATGCACAGACGGATGGATGGTGAAACAATATCTGATTTATCATACTTCATAGTGATCTTAATAAAAAATGAACTTGGTGGTTCTTGCTGTGTATAATGCATCTAATTACCATACTGGTTGCATAGCATTTTCCCCTGCTCTGCAAAGAGAAGTAGAACTAGGATAAAAGAGAAAAATAAAATCTAAATAAAATGGATAACTCGAAGTATCTCTCTATATTTACATAAAATATACATGACTCTCATACATGAGTATGTGTATGACAAGGATGCCAAATAGAGTCACATGATGTGAGGCGGGAGTATGGAATAACAGGCTGTTTCGGCACAGGGATTCCCGTTTTTTTGGTTTTACACAGATTAGACAGCAAAAGGATCAACACAACACAGATGGGAAAAACGAAAGAGGTGTTTTGGCAAGGAGGAGAAGCAAAATTAAACCTGAATATGTATCAGGGAAACAAGACACACAGTAGCAGATTGTATCAGAGTCTGTTTGGGTTTACTGCGGGAGACGAAGAAGGGAATGCATCAGTTTATATATTCTGTCAAGAGAGATGAAATATGGACCTAGGTCACATGACTCCCAGTGTGGCGCCACAGCTTTCCACCTCACATACATACTATTTTGATATGGCAGACGTGCACCCTGTTTGAATAAATATGCATAATCAATCAATATAATAAATTGCTTACAGTAAAAGATGTCTATTTGCAATAATATTCCAAAGATTAGGCATTTTTTTAAAGACTATTGGAAAGTCCTTTTGGTCAACTCAGTGTCACTGGTACCTATACAGGTAGTTCTTGACAGATCTAAGTAACCCGTAAACCCTTACGTAAGTCAAATTGTAAATGTCGAATCTACACTATCACAAGAGTGTATCTTGGGTATATTTTGCACAAGTTCAGATTTACTTAAGTCAGTTTTACATAAGTTGAGAACTGCTTGTGCTTTTATCAAGGAGCATCGTCAAAAAGCACCTTAGAGAGTCCTGGGAATGAGGTCCCTAGACAGTAAATGAGAGTCAGAGAAAAGGCAAAAGCTTGGTAGATGCCAGACTGAAGGGGGACATCCATCCGCCTTTAGCAGTGGGCAGCACAAAATCATGTAATTTAGTGCGAGGTAAATTCAGGCAGATCGCAGGACAGCCCAGGCAGACAGGTAGTCATCTTGTTAATGCCGACAAGCAGACAAGCAATGCATTTCTGTGTTTGCAAAGAGACCCATGGTACAACTCATTTGTAATCATATTTCCAGAAGCAATGTGATGTAATGGAATAAAATTCCCTGCAATATTTACATTCCTGTGAGAATTGCAGGAAGGGGCAAAGATGGGATCAGCCCGAAAGCAGGGAAACGTGACAAATAAATAAAAAAGACAAACAAAAGAACAATACAAGTAAACTTTGGGTGTGCGCATGAGGGAAACAACATTATGCCATGGGAGTCTGGCCTGGACGGCTTCACAGGGGGCGGCATCGGATGGAGCTCATCCAATCAAACCGATGCGGACCTGTGGAGTGAATCAACACAAACTATTTAAACTATTTATTGCCTGGTAATTTACTTTGAATTCATTCTGCTCGAGTAATGAAAAATAATGACATATTCCTAGAATCACAGTCACAAACACCCTTCATTTTTATAGTGCTCTTTTAAAATATGCATTTGTAGAAATGTGTAACAATTAACTTCTGGTAGCTTTTAATATGCATCACCTCAGAACTGGGGGAAATATATAAAGGAGATGCTGAGGAGATATTTAAAGTATTTTAATCCTGGCAAAATTAAACCTATTTCACTTGTTTTTTTCAGGTTTAATGCATTGTTGGCATTAGAAATATTGGAATATTTTGGAATTTCTTGCTTTGTCTTCAAAAGTAATGCCTGGTACAATCAGAACTTAAACAGTTTGTAACACAGAAGTCAGGCGTACTCTGTAGATATTATCCCAGAGTTTCAGCGTTTCCTGGGTGCATGCTATAAATATAGTTCCTCCTTAAGGAGTCTCCTTTTTGTCTGGAAGACTACGTAGTCCAATGGGAGTTCATCATGGGCGTGACTAGGTGCAGGGGGTGGAGTGGAAGCCAGCCATACAGGTGCAGGGGGTGGAGCAGAAGCCAGCCATACAGGTGCAGGGGGCGGAGCAGAAGCCAGCCATACAGGTGCAGGGGGTGGAGCAGAAGACAGCCATACAGGTGCCTCCTGTCTGCTGGCACATCTATGCCATTCTACAGAGAGAAGGCTATGAAATTCCCCATTCTTGATTTAATGGTGTTTTCTCTGAATAGACTTGAAATTTTGGTAATGCAGTATAATCCTCTATCGATCCATCCATTTTCTAAACTCATTTGTCCTATGCAGGGTTGCGGGGGTCCAGAGCCTATCCCAGAAGCTATGGGCATAAGGCAGGGAATAACCCAGGACAGGGCACCAACCCATTGTAGTTGAATATAATCCTCTAGAAATCCAAAAACGTATTACAGATATGTCAATATAAAAGTAATTATTTGTAAGCATCAATCCTCTGCCTCTATAATGCATCTGTAGGTAACATACATGATCTCTTGTAGAGTACTTGTGGCAGTCTTGAGATATTCCATGTCCTTCGTGCAATAAAATGTCATTTCGCAAGTTTCTCTTGAATCAGATCGCAACACTGAGCTGTGGTACACATCTGCTGCATAGTATGTTAATGTCTCAATACCTGTGATAAACACCCCCGCTGGAAAAAAAAGATTGACACACAACAACAATGAAATCATTAATTTGAAAAATTGAGTCACCCAAGAAAGAGGTAAAAACCAAGATATCCCTCAGACACAAAGTATCTGCTATAAAATGATTATCATCCATCTCCCTTGGAGATTATCCCAGGCTGCAGAGGGCACATGGCTGAGGTACACCTTGGACAGGATGTCATGTGATATTATCATCAGTTGAATATGAATATTAATAAAATCTACATCTAGCAATACTGTGCCTTAAAACCCGGAGCAAAACCTAGCTCAAAATGACAATTTTTTTCACCTGTATGTAATGTCAACGTAGATATATGTGAGATATACAGAAATAGATTCTGACAAAAGCACTAGGAAAGTGCGCACCTTAAATGTCTGTCACAACAGTGCTACCATAGTACAGTTAGATTAACATTATTAGCCATTATGGTTTAATGACATTATCTGTGTCTATTTCTATATACTGATTATATATACACACACACACACGCACAGAAACATAAAAAAACACGTGGGCATTTGTTAATGACTAAAAAGACACTTTCTACACATAAGCTCTGCACATAAAGCTGTAAAAATGGCTTCTTTCTTTATTAAATATACATATATTTACAATATACCTGTACAATTATAGCCATATAAAACAAACTCAAAAGTATTCATATCAATATAAAGAAATATTGAAATTAATAAACAGGATAATTCCAGAGGTCCAACAAACAAGATTTAAAGAACATAATGCACTTCAAAAGCAGGTATTCAGGCAATAGGTCGCTACTGTAGCTGTCCTCATCTTTGTGTGTGAGGCTTTGCGTGTGTGTGTGCATGTGCGTGTGTGTGTGTGTGTGTGTGTGCGTGCTCAATGAGAAAGAAGCCACCAATCAGTGACAGAAGGTGGAGAATGCAGGTATTTTCAGAGCCTGGCCCTTGTGATTCTGCGGTTCTGGTGGCCTGAAAGTTCAGCATCTCTGGTGGCTCGTCAGCAAACGCTTTTGCCACTGCGTGCGATGGGCCTGGGCCTCAGCATCAGCACGGAGGCCACCGCTGTGTCGCTAGAGAAGGAGCAGGGCTTTGAAGCCGAGCGCTGGCTTTAGACTCGATCCGCAGCGAGCCCCTGGAGACAGAGCAACACTATATTTCTGTTATTGACTTCCAAAATTCTATAAAAAAAATCTTAGAAAAAAAAAAACTTTGAGTATGTGAATGAGAATAGCTTGTCGGCATCGTGCGCCTTTGAAGTAAAGGATAAACTCTGATCTTGTTCTTTACTTTCATGAAATCTAGAGAACCAAGGAAAACATTCTGTACCTAGCGGTCCGTTAATAAGGACGGTGTGCAGTACTAGCCACCATCCCCCTACGTCTCACTGTTTCATTGTACTACCTGTTTTCCAATGTTTTTTTTTAATTTGTTTTTAAATATCAGAAAAAGACAAAGAAGTTATTAATGTCTGTTTTTTTTTTTTTTTACAGGATAAGTGGTGTCCTGCAATATGAAGATCAGACATATTAGGGATGATGACTAGACCCACATTCTTCAAAGCAGTACAATATTCACTATTATACCATCTGATTTATACAAACCACTTAACATAGTACTTAAGGAACAAGAACAGACCTTAATTAATGAACTAACGAAAATGAACAAACATTTATAAACAAGCAAACAAAGATATATGATACTTGCAGAAATGCCCCGTAAAAATAAGTTATTTATTACATCTATTATTTCAGTTTTATGTGCATCCTGGTCATTGGATTATTCTAACAGAATGTCACCTCATTAAGAGCAGTGTCTATAATAAAGTCCTACCTCAACGAGATTTAACATACCACATATATGTTTTAAAGATTATTTTGCCTTTCAAATACTTCAGGACTGAAACCTTGCCTTAAGGACCAGAAATGCGTAAACTAGTAAAATCACTTTCGCAGTAGTTTTGTATTTATTACAATATATAAAACAACACGGCAGTAAATGCAATGTTAGCCATACAGTTACCAATATAATGCAAGCAAACTTAATAAAGTAAAATGAGCATCTGGTTGTGCACCCCTGTGTCTTCATTACAGTGAGTGAACCTAAGAAATATGATTAGAATGATTAATAGCAATTATTAATTTTCATGGTTCATTTCAAAAGTGCAAAGGATCATCCGGTCAGTGAGATAAAGAACACACTTTATCAAAAATAGTATTTAGAATATATATATATATATATATAGATAGGTGCATGACGACAATGCGTATGTCTCTTGACAGATTTCTGCCTTGAAGCTTAGTGAAAGCTTCAATGGGGAATTTAGAATTCAAAATAAGTAAGGACTCCCTTTGAAACATCTGAAGAAACGGTCTTAATCTATTTGCTTTTGTAAGGATATTTAGAGAGTTGAAAAGTGCTTGTTTGATGTATCCTTCTTGCTTGTGATGTCTCCGAGAGACTTCTCATTGTCCTTTTACTGACATTTTAGTCATTTCTATCCTGATGTAACTGTCCTAGAGTTTTGCATTATTTACTCCATGCATAAGGATGTCATTACATATTATCTCAATTTCTTCTTAAATATTTCAGTTACGTTACATGACACCTAAAATTGTTTTGTTAACTACACTGAATACAATTTTGGTGTAAACAAGGGGGAGGAAGAAGTAACTTGTCGATCAAGGTACGGGAATGAAGTTTACGGAATTTCGGTAGTATTTAGGCAACAGGAAATTGCTAAATAATGGGAATGTCAATAAATATTCAGGAGATGTATGCAAAGGGAACTTAGGAAGTAATTCAGAATCATTGCCAGGCAAAGGAGAAGAATGTAAGTTGTAGTGAACCTGCTCAAATACTGTAGTAATAATAATGCAGACAGTCGGAAACAGAGAGGTTCCAGAACGCGTTCTGCCAGGATCTGGCACACATTAAGCACTGGCCCGCATTGACAAGAAGCGCTGCTAGATACTGCAGTTTCATGGGTATCTAGGTATCAGGCATTGCAACTGCAAGAAATTCACCAGTATGCACAAGAATGTGCTGTTTCTCCTGAAGCAACTTAACTGGGGTGTATAAAAATAGGTTTCCTTATACTACGTAGTAGATCGTTGTGACTGTCAGTGTCTATGTGAGGGTTGAGAACATAAAGAACACAAAAGTATACTTTCATAGTTTTGGTGATTGCGGTACTCATGAGTATTTCATGCAAGACTGGTCAATTGCGTGGCCTGTGGTCCTTACTGATACACGGTGTGCAAAGGGGCAAGCCTCAAGACCCTGGATTCCGTATCGTGAGTTTATGGTTGCAGGTGACTGGTGTCAAAAATAATGCGAGGATTGATATTGTAAGATGTGTGACCTGCACAGACATGATGACTGGTAAGGCAGCGACACACCTGAAGAAATACAAAACTCAACGCTTTTATTAGAACCTCACACTATTGAAGAACCCACACTATCAAAGCTGTTTTGCCACTCCTACATGTGGGCAAATGCATATCTGCTACCGTCCATGTGTAGGTGATCACAGTGGCCATTTGGCGGACAAACAGCCAGCAGGGACGGACCTGGCGGCAGCTACACCTCACAGGAACTACTACTCCCATGCACCTTGTGGACCACATGATTTACTGAGCCACAGATCAGTTTCAGGTTTTAGATTACAGTTTCTTTCCTGTCCCGTGGGCTTCTTCTGGGAGCATTGGACAGGAAGGACAGTGCAACAGTGGACTTGCATGTTTAACTTGGCCCTTTGATCTTTTGAGGCTCTCAACTCAGTTGAATCACAAGATGATAAACACGTACGCCATTTGAGATCTATTTAAAAACATAGTGACTCAGCCCCTGCCCCACGCCCAATCTTTTCCACTCCCTCTTTTGTCAACAACCTATACATCTACGCAGCTACTCCTCTTGTCCTAGCAGGCTACCTACACGTTTACAACAGTCAGAGGGGTGCTTACCCTTCCCAGAATTCCCAGGGAGAGAGTGCTTATACTGAGAAGCCAGAAAAACGTACGGAACGCCACAGTCACTTCTTCTCCAGGGGCCATGCACCTCGTTCCGGGTCAGCAGGTCGACAAAACGGGAGACAGGCGGGGTGACATCAGGAAAGGCTTGGGGCAGTACTTGGCGGCAACAACGTTTCAGATGAAGTATTCCTTTCTGGTGCCGCGGACAGAGTTCTGAAGGTCCAGTTCCGCACGGTAAGCTGATTCAAGGGCGCGCCGGTGCTCCTTCTCCTTGACTGCAGCCAGCTGCTGTGCTTGCCGATGCTGGTACAGGAAGCGCGTCACAACTGCTCCCACGCAGATAGTGATGAAGACCACAGCTGCAATCACACCTGTAAACACAGACGTCATACGCAATGCTTTCTGAATAAACAATTTCACTTTCAGTTTCCATTATTATGGGTGTCTTTATAATCCTGCCATACACATATCCTTACATGCCATGAATACTCTCTGAATCTGTCAACATACACGGGGCCAGGTTTCTTGTTTCTGGAGCTCCACTTAAAAAGTCACTTTGGGCCCCCCCCACCCACCTTCAGATGTTTGAAAAACTAAATAAATGGTCAGTGATTCGAGTCAGAAGATCATAGCTAGCTAGTTAGCAGAACATGCTTATTATTGAATATTTTGTGCAATGACTGTGGCCAACAAGGGCCCCCCAAATCCCAGGGGCCCCAATCAAATACATGGTTCGAGTGGCGGTAAGCAGCACCGGTATCGCTGCTCCTTCATAGTTAAAGTTACCCCAGCTTTAACTAATGGATTTGAAAGTGCGTCTAACGACAGAACTTCACTGTGTGGCGTTCAACCGGCGGCCGGTGCATGTCTGAAGCGATGGAGATAGCGGCACCTCATTTCACGCAGAGTGCCTTCAGCAACTGAACAATATGATGACACAAGATGGCGAGGCTCACCTCCAATTACGGCCGAATCGCTCTGTGAGTTTTTTGGCAACTCCTTGCCTCTCTCGGCTTTCTCTGAATGATCTGTGGGGAGAGGGAAGAGGGGTATGAATGTTTAAAGTACAGAGACTGAGCCCTTGACCCTTCACTTAGCAGTGGAGATAAATAAAACCCCCTCCACCAAGATCTACTAACACAGCCAACAATTTTTTGCTCTAGAAATGTTTATCTAACTATACAATTGGGGTATGGAAACGTTCAAAGTGTCCAGTATTCCTGATGCTCCCAGAATGTTATCCCACTACTATACCTACCACTGCAACTAAGAATAATAATGCAGAACCAAATAAAGGGCGTGGTGGGGCAGGAGGGAACACTTTCACTTTACACCTCATGTGGGTTCCAGGTGAACGACATATAAAATAATATTTTTGTTTATTATAAAACTATATTTTTTCAACATCATGGTAAAAGCATGGCCGGGTAATAATGTTACTGTGCTAACGCCGTAATGTAAAATGTAGAAATGACGTTCCATTAACATTGTAGTAAGAACATTTCTCCGCTAACTTTGAGAAAACCTTAAAATAACAGTTATGGGAACATTATCTGTTAGCTGGAGATATCTCAATATAAATACAAAGTGCTTTGAAAACTATTTTGGTAAAACCTTCTATGCATGACATGTCTATATGAATCTATGAACACATTCATAACACATTATAATTTTATTATATTACCATGGCAATAAATATTTCTAAAAAGGCATTATACCTATGTTTATTATGCACTATGAATGCTTAATGGGGCTCTCATTTATAAGGCACTATAGATACCTTCATAATGCAGTACAAAACATCTTAATTCTTATACTGAGCATTACAATGCATTACAGATGAGAACTGCATCGGAACTTAGGAGCTTGTATAATCAACACTATAATGCCTTATGACTGTCAACAGAAGACGTAATGCTTTATTAATTCTTATACTGACCATTATAATACATTATGAGGTATATATAGTGCATTATAGATGAGAGCTTCACTGGAGTTTATTAAGTATTATAACAGTATAATAGCCTTATAACTGTAAACAGAAGATGCTGTAATGCTTTATTATTTCTTATACTCGCCATTATAATGCATTATGAAGGTATCCATAGTGCATTATAGATGAGAGCTTCACTGGAGCTTATTAAGTATTATAACAGTATAATATCCTTATAACTGTAAACACAAGATGCTGTAATGCTTTATTATTTCTTATACTCGCCATTATAATGCATTATGAAGGTATATATAGTGCATTATAGATGAGAGCTTCACTGGAGCTTATTAAGTATTATAACAGTATAATATCCTTATAACTGTAAACAGAAGATGCTGTAATGCTTTATTATTTCTTATACTCACCATTATAATGCATTATGAAGGTATCCATAGTGCAATACAAATGACATCTTTAAGTGAAGTGTTACCACTACTTTTTATCAATTAATTTAATTTATTATTTATTTACTATGTAATTGTAAATGTCGATCCAATCCCATCAGTGCCCATTTATGGTTGATAAGCAAACTCAGCTACAGCGATTAGTTACCCGGCATCCTGGCTAATTAGTTTACTGCTATCTAGACGTTAGCAGCTTGCCTGTCCATAAATAACGTGCATGTAATGGCGGTACAACAGCTGTCACGCAATGGTAATACGGCATTACGTTTTATGACAATGTTGTAAAGCTATTATGATACACTCGCAGAAAAAAGGGTACAAATTTGTACCTTTGCTTGTCACTGGGGCTGTACCCTCAAGGGTCTGCCAATGGTACCCTTA
>JAODLD010000040.1:6554912-6568933 GCA_026781065.1 Mormyrops boulengeri | reverse complement strand
CTTAGCTATATATAGGTAATTGTACCTTTTAAGGTACAGAAATGGACCTTTGTACCCTTTTTTCTGAGAGTGTAGGAATGACAAGCTAGTTTAGCTGAATTATTAGTAAAGGGTCGGTGTTTTTGTTACACAACATTTGTGCTTGTTGCAAAGCACTTAAAGTGTCTCAAATACCTATAGTAAGCTGCAATTCTGAAATGGCTCAACCATTTACTGCGTTATGTGACATCATTCAATAATAGCAGTGGACTTAACCTCTATTTTGGAGAATGCTAGTGACACGAACATTTTTAGGCTGATATTTTATTGATCCTTAATCACATTGTGTTGCTAGCTGGATTTTGACAAATGAACGTTTACTAGCAATTTTGGCAGGATTACAGTCAGAATCAGGAGACTGTTAAAGCGAACGCACCAGCCAAGGAGTGAGACGTCGTCATGTCAGCCGAGGCCCCGCAGTTCGACTCGAAGAGGCGCCCTCGGATGCTGACCAATGAGCTGCCTTGATTCAACAGCGCCGCCTTCAGCGGGACCACATTATTGAACTGGACTGAAGACAGGCAACCAATGAAGCCTCTATATCCAGCCTGCATGACGTCTTCGTCCAATCCCAGACTTCCTGCAAAAACATTAGTAACCATTGCTCAGCAAGTTCATTACAAATATGCAAAGCTACAAATTTAACTGAGAATGAAGAAACAGTATATGAACAGTATCTGGATAGCTATTCTAATGCAATATATACTCAGAACGAATTGCCGGGAGTGAAAAAAAATATTTCAATGGAGTCAGTGTCTGTTAAGTCCTATTGATCCATTTCTATTGAGGCCTCATTCAAAAGCTTTTGCGATTTTAATAAAAAAAAGAATGAAAATAGATGGTGTTGATATCTCATCTCTGTCTTAATTTGCATTTTAAATACATGCAAATGCAATTATCGTAGCAGAAAATGCAGAGAATTCATCCAGTTTAAGTGTAATTATGCAGCACGTACGGCTGGGGTGTTTGCAGAAGATGGTATGATTGTGATTACATTTAAGCATTTCTAAGTAGTACATTTTTATCATTAGTGAATTTGATCATTGTGAAAAAGGGAAATTACCCTTCATGCACTCAATCTTTCAGATAAGAAAACAAATATATAGCCAAGCATTATTTAAATTTATATCAATTAATTTGCTCCGGTGTTGTCCAAAAGCATGTGGTTTGGAGAATTAATGACTCATTATTGCTCTTCGTGTATGTTTGTGTGTGTGTGGTCATATATATACAGTAGAACCTTGGAACTCAAACTCCTCTGAACTCGACCAACTTGGACATCGAACGGGTCTGTAGAATTTTTTCCGACTTCTACCTCGACCAAAACCTTGGAACTCGACCATTCCTGCTAAAACCTGTATGGGTCGAGATGCGTTCAACTTTACCGATTTGGACCTCGTACGGGTTATTTGAGAAAGATGTAACTGCAATACGACCGAAAACTCAGAACATGAGAAAACAAAATAGACCAGCGAAAATTTGTACAGTTCCAGACATGTCTCTGTTGGGCTGAAATGAAGGCACATGGACCTACTGGGATACTGATGCCTATGAATTGCTCTCAGTCTCGCGGTACCTAACAAACGAGTTTGATGTGCGAAAGATGTGTTCCTGTGTTATTTTGTGCTTAATCTACAGTGCGTTCAGTGATAAAGTAATCCTGGCCCCTAAGTAATCATGGCCCCTAAGTAATCATGGCCCCTAAGAAAGTGAGCAGAGACAGCAGCAAACTGAAGAGGAAATTAGTGAGAGTAACTGTAGAACTTAAAAAGGAAATTATAGGAACATAAGAACATAAGAAATTTAAGGAAGACCTGAAGGTGCTGCACGAGTGTCTGTTCTCACTTCGGAATATGGGATTGTCATTTATTTCATGTTGATTGCTTTTGTATGTGTTCTTTTTCAGGTGTGTATTAGTCTTATAATGATTGTTAATATTAATTGATTGTAGATAGATAGGTTCAAATAGGCAGTCATTTTGGATTAAATTCATTTACATTATTTCTTATAGGGAAATGTGACTTGGACCTCGAACAAATTGCAACTCGACCAGCCTTCAGTAACGAATTAAGTTCGTATTCCAAGGTACCACTGTCTTATTTTGTGGGGACCAGATGTCTGCACAATGTGATAAAGGCCTGATAATCTAACCTTATGGGGATATATAAAACTAAATTTTATAAAAGTCTTTGAATACAAAATCGTCTTGTATTTTGTTTAGTTGCTTATGTATAATGTCATAGCTGGGATCAGGGTTAACACCATAGAAATGAATGGAGAGTCTCCACAAAGATATGTAAACTCTCTCTCTCTCTTTGTGTGTGTGTGTGTGTGTGTGTGTGTGTGGGTGTGTGTGTGTGTGTGTGTGTGTGTGGGTTTGCACAGATCACATTTGGGGACGTATATGTCCCCATAGTGTGGTAAAACCTGAAACTTCCTTACTTTTGGGGACAACTTTGGGGACATTTGGATAACCACAGTTTTATAAAAATCTGTGAAAGCAATCATCCATCCATTGTCCAAACTGCGGGGGGGGGCAGAGCCTATCCCGGAAGCTATGGGCACAAGGCGGGGAACAACCCAGGACTCACACACATGGAACCCTAGGCACAGACTCACACCCTGGTCCCAGAGGTTTGAGGCAATAGTGTTAACCACTGCACCACCATGCCGCCCTGAAAGCAGTCAAAAAAGTAAAAATGTCAAAAGTCTTGTATTTTGTTTTGTTACTTATGGCTAAGGTTAGGCCTGGGTAGGGGTTAAGAGTGTCGTGATTGGGATTAGGGTTTTTCCCATAGAAATAAATGGTAAGTCCCCATTTAGATAGGTATGCCAACATGTGTGTGTGTGTGTGTGTGTGTCCTGTCATGAACTGGCATTTTGTCCAGGGGTTCCCTGTCTTGCAGCCTGTGTTCTGCAATAGGCTTCAGGGTCTCTGAAATCCTGCGTTGGATATGCAGCTTAGGAAAATGAAAGAACGGTCAAGGAAGCATTTCATCAGTATTCAAATGTTACTCTCTGAGCGGATATTGCTGAAATAATTTATTTGTTTGAAATAATTTATTTGTTCAACTGGGATTCAATCTTAAACATCACAGGGAATGTTTTCTGCGAGAAAAACGAGTTACGTGCACTGCTTCAAACTGTTCTTTTTTTTTAATCAAAACATTAACAGTAATAGATGAAATTTTATGTTAAAATTGAATCGTTCACCTTTTGTTCTTCCAAGCTGCTCTCCTTAATTTTCCCAAAGTTGCTGTTGCTGTAGAAGGTTTTTAGAATGTAGATTTTGCTTTCACTTACGTTATCAATAATTCTAAAAGCTCTATCCACTTTTAGACGTTGAGAAAAGGCAGCAGCCTCCATTTATGTTTAGTGACATGATTAAAGATAAAGGCTTCCATGAAATTAGGTCTACGTGAGGTTCTCGCTCAATGAATTAATCTACCCTTTGCTCAACCGGTCCTTTATTCTTACAAAATGTTCATGGAATTAGTGAATGAGCACAGGCAAAATGATTCGATGAATACATAGTGCTTCCATTAGTCACTAATTTTGATCATTTCCATCAAACTGGCAGACTTGACATGCTTGTATTTCCATATAACCTATATTAACGTTATTGACCTATGCATTTTAAAGGGGCATCAATGCCCCGTCAATGCAATGTCTAATGTAACTTAATTTATATGCAGATTTGTTTTGTGGACAAAGTTTTTTTTTTTTGTATTGGGTCCTGGAATAACTGTGTGATTTATTTATTGAGGAATCCCAATCGGGATTAGCGTACAAGACTTTATTAATGCAGACAGATATCACACCTTTTCATTTCACTCCATCCAGATTGCTTTCCTTTCACAAGTCCACTTACCTGTGACTTTGCCCAAAGTCAGGAATCTAATTGCGTTCAAGTCTCCCTCGGATGTCAGGCTGTATTTTTGGTTTATATCATTATCAATCTGGCAGGGGAAATAAAAGGGAATAAATAAACAGGACTGTAAAAGAAATTCCATAATCCAACTTCGTTTTCAACTGCTCACAGAGATCTGTGTATAGGTCCTGAAAAACATAACCTCAAGGGCAGTTTTTAAGGAATGATAAACTGCCAGGAAGTATACAGTACCACTGTACCACTGTACCACTGCAACATGTCTGCTGCTTATCCTCTCCATCGGCAGAAAGCTTGTTTAAGACTGAGTTTAAAGATAGCAGCCAATCCAAAAAGATTTGTTAAAAAATAGAGATGGATTGATATTTTTTCTCGTCCAATCCCGATACCGACATTAACATTTTGAGTATCTGCCGATACTGATACGATATAGTTAAGCTGGCAAAGTATCTGCATTTAGTGTTGTAGCTGCATTATTTGTATATACTATATAAATGTTGCTCAAACAAAAGCTATGCCGCTTTGCTACGTGACTTACACAATCTGCTTCTTTGTTTTATTTGGTAACAACTTGAACAGAAAAATGAACAATGAACAAAAATGTTTCTTAAAGTGCAAACTGTGTAATCTGTTGCCAAATTAAATATAATAAAGAAATCAGTCATTAAAATATCACAGCATACCACACATACTGTAAGTCTCCAGTACAGATAAAACTTAAAGTAGTAATTAACCAAACTTTAGAAATAATTCGCAAATAATAGGCACCCCCAACCTCAACTCATAACAGTCTGTTAGCCTGAACATTAACAAATTTAAGTAAAACAAACAGCACTGTACTGTACACATTGCCTGTCAAATTACTTTCTCATTTCCTATGCTGACCTGCATGTACAAAGTTATTACTGTACACACTGGGAGCACTACGTTTTGGACTCATTATTAAAAATGTTACATTATCAGCACTGACAGGTTTAAAACGTACTGCGAGAAACACGAGATTAAAATTAAAAATGTACTGCACTTACAATAACAAATATGCATTGATAATATTTCTGTTTTATATGATTTCATGTGATCCAAATATTTTTTTTGTTTTGTTTTTGGCCTGCAATATTTCAGCAAGCTCCAAAAATATTCCGGTTTAATTGTTCACGGCCAGTTCGCGAATAATCAAATCCGGTATCTGATCCAGCATTTTTTTTTGCCAGTTTCAGCCCAATACTGATAGCGGGTGTTGGATAGGTGTCAGTTCTATTGAAAATAAATCGCTATAAGGTCATTACTACAGGACACATTAATGTAAATAATTCGGGAGTCATCGGCATGATTATATTTTATGTAATGTGAAAAATACAAAAATACATTCTGCACAAAAACAACAACACTAACGTCCAAAACATATGCTTTACTGCAGATATAAGTACTCAGTCACCATATGAAAGTCAGTATCTTCTACTGAGTTTACCTTGATCTTCTGTGATAAATGATAGTTACCCTACTTTGCATAAAAGCCTAATTGTGGTTTACTGAAACCACAGAGGAAACTCACCTGAATGTATACATCCCGCCCATCACGATGCACTCGCACCCAGTGGAGCTGTCCATTGGCCAGGCTGGTCGTCGTGGGCGTGAACACGTCTGGCTTCCTTTCCCTATTGAACCTGTACCAGATCTGCAGGCTCCCTAAAGGGATAGGGGGGCATTAAGCCAATGTTTAAATGATGTACTAAGCAACGCCCAGTCCTCATTGCTGAATATGCATAACGCCAGAAATGACTATAATGATGATTACCATTAGCAGTATTACAGTGACAGCTGTATTCACAAGTAAGTAGTCTGATTATACACGCTCTGTCAAACCTTGACAGCATTTTACAGTCAGGCTCTATGCTGACATACTGCCAAAGAAATATATAATTTATCAGAAATACTTAACATAAATGATAAATGTACGCTGCAGTATGATATCACTGTCACCCAAACGCCCGAAACCCTTTGTTATTTTAATAGCAGGGGAATTTTGCTGTAATCTTCTGAGCAAATGGCCGCTTCTATGTTCCTGCTTTGCTGGCTGTGCAGAAATCATCTTATCAGCCATATAATCCATCCAGTGGTCCATCGACGCCAGTACTCTGAATATATGAGAACCATGATGCATTGCAAAAAAGGAACTTGCATGCAAATTCAGTTACAACTTAATTCATTTCCCATCCTCTCTCGTGCTTTCATTTCCTTATCTTCTCTCTGCTCACCTAGCCCAACCGTTAAGCACCCCGGCAAAAGACTTGCAGTATGTAATTACAGGCACTTGACGATAACCAAATGTTAATAACTGCCACATCAGACAGGAACACCAAGCAGTTTTACTGGGGTAATTTTAAAGTCTAAGCTAAGATCCATATGTCAAATAAGGATCCCAGAAACTTTTGGAACATTCTATGATCACATTAATTCAAAAGTTGAACAAATTGATACTTAACCTTTTTATAGTTTGAAGGCTCAGAACTGTTGTTTTCAGAAGAATAAAACCTGAGATTAATATTTTACATATTAAGTGCATAAATTTGTGCTGCCTTGTTAGTATGAGGGTCTTTGAATAGAAATAAAAATCCATTTTTATGAGAATTAGGTTTTTTGGCCAATATGCTCACACACACACACACACACACACACACACAGGGAATCTGTCTCTGGTTATCTGTGACTCATGTATAAAGCAGACAGAAACACAGTCAAAACGAGACAATGGGTTTTGTGAGGAAAGACACTCCAGTACCATTGCGAGCCAGTATGATAGCCATGTACTGCTGGTAGACGGTGCTGGCAGTAAGCAGCATAGCCGGGGTCTGCGTGGTACGGAAGCTGAGGGCCACGTTCTCCCTGGAGTTCCTGTTCTGGGCATAGATGGCAGAAGTCTGGATGCTTCTGTTGATCATGCTAGAGAAGGGCTCTCGGAAGTTGTAGGTCACCGAGGAACCACCCTCGAAAGACATGGACACCTCTGCGCAGAGACGGGAAGACAGGGAGAGAAAAATGAGTGATACTATGTGGCATCTTCCAAAATGTTGGATTTGTGAAAGAGCCCTCCTATATCCATGCAAATACATCCTTTTGCATTAAGTACAAATGCATATCTGAATCTAATCTTAATAATGCATATTGTACAGTACTGGATACTAACGCATTAATGCAAAAATATGCAGGGGATTTGATTGAGTCGTCTCCAAGTTGCCAAGTTTACCCATAGCATGCGGCGAAGTTAGAAATGCCTTGTTTTATTCTTTCCAAAGAGCGTAGCCTGTGCGCAGTCTAATAACAGTACAAAAAATAAGTCTGAAGCCGTCCGTCTCTCACAATGGGGTCTGAAGAGATTGTCGAGTGTAAGACAGTGGTGAATTTTCTTATTAAAAGGATTGGTGGCACAGAGCCATGTTTGTGTTGGGTCGGCTAGAGGCAAAACTAGCTTGACTGAAGTGATTTCCTCTTGCACAAGAAGACACGGCCTTAAACTTTGCGTAAATATAGATATTGGCTTATCAAAGACAGGAGAGACCTTCAGAAACAGTCTGTAGTCCTCTTCCAATTTTATCACATCAAACTGAACCCAAATGCTGCTTTCAGTGTTAGAGATCTGCGAAGTATTCCTACTTACAATAGCGAAAGATAAAAATGGCTGTGGGCAAATTATAAACTAGGTTTATGATGGATTTGTACATGCTACGGGTATTTTTTTTGTACCATGCTGTTATGAAACTATACATGGTCAAAGGAAATCTCAGCTGCATTCTGGAAAAATATAAAAGTGTGAACCTCCAAAACACATTATAACTTTTGAAAGATGCCAACACCCACACGAGTCTTTATTACAGTAAAAAAAAGCATCATCTGATGCACAATGTAAAATTGGAGCTACTTAATAGTAGTTCTGTTATTGTTGAATATTTACCATATAAAGATATATACACATAAATAAAGAAATAAATACCACTAATCAATAAAGCACTGTGCTGTCACTCACTAATGTGCTGACATTCTGGAACACAGAATTACAAAGAAGGGACACATCGATTAAGACGACGTCAATCCTAAAAAAAGATGAAACAAACCCTTAAATGGTATTTTTGTTAGCCCAAATAGAGAATAGAAACTGTGTCCTTGTTTTAAAGCAGGGGTCCTCAATCAAAGCACAATGGGCTAGGGTGCAAGCCGATTCTCTTTACACCCCTAACGACTTCGATAATGGCTGGAATGGTTTAATTAATTAGGTTAGGTGGATAAAGTTTAGTTGAGTGCTTGTGTGTCTTTAGAATGAATGCCCACACTGGTCAGTGACTGTCGATGTCTGTCATGAATAATATAGCTAGCTTAAAAAAAATAAAATAAATAAATAAATAAAAAACAGAGAAACTGCGCAGCAGAGTAGGGTGCGGATCCGGCGCCATACCGTTCTTACAGCTTGGTCCGCCATAAGCGGAGTATGTGCAGTCGCAGAAATAGCCACCGTTCCTCTCCACGCAGCGCCCGCGGTTGTGGCACAGGTTGCCGTGGCCGCTGCAGTGGCCCGGACAGCCGGCGCTCACACCGGGCGTCATCTTGGCACGCTCCTCCAGATCCAGAGTGACACCGTTGGCGGTGAGCGCGCGGATGCATCCCAGAAAGCCTCTCTGGCGGGATGCTGTGCCGCCTGCGGCAGGGACAGTGCATCAATACCCGGGGCGTACTGTTAGAAAATCACAGAGGAGCAGACAACAGGATATCCATCCATCCATTTATCCTGATCAGGGTCACATTGGGGGACCTGGAGTCTATCCCAGGCAGCATAGGGCACAAGGCAGGACTATACCCTGCGCAGGATGACAGTCCACTGCAGGTCACACAGACACACAGAGTCACATATCCCGGGCCAATTAGCCTGATTGCATGGAAAAAAGCAGAGCTTGGCGGAGGAAATCAAGGCGACACAGGGAGAACACGCACACTCCACACATGCAGAGCAGAGGTGGGATTCGAACCCTGGAGGTGTGAGGTGACAGTGATACCCACTGAGGAACTATGATAACACATCATTTGATTAAAAAAATGCTGCAACCCCAGTTGGTTTGACTGTATGTGAGCTTTTTCTGCCCTGCTGTAATGCCATCTGAATAAATGTTGGTTATAAAAGAAAATGAGGTTATGGTGCAGGAGAGATGTGACAAGAGTGATGTGGTAGGGGTGATGTGGTACGGGTAACCATTCAGATGAGACGAAAGCCTGCTCCTACCTATGAACAGCTGACTGTTGAGCTGCAGCCGGAAATGGCCATCGGGGGGCGCTTCGGCGTAGCGCAGCGGCAGCTGGTCCACCTGCAGCGAGGCTTCCTTGACGTTGCGCTCGGCTCTCACATAGTGCCACTGTTTATCATTCAGGGGGACGGGGGACTTGGCCAGCAGGACCACGGGGCCGTTCCCCACGTCGAAAACGAACGTCGCCGTGGACGGCGCTGAGGAGAAGAAGCCGCAGAGAAGATGGATCATCTGTTTATCCAAAGAACAAGTACATTTACTGATTCAACTAGACTGAAGAGTCAAATACAACAGAGAACGTGAAGTAGCAGAAGAAAAATGAAGAGCAGAAGAAATATGAAGAGCAGAAGAAATATGAAGAGCAGAAGAAATGCCTCGCAACACATCTGCTCCAGGAACACCTCCACTAGCCTAATACCACTCCATGCTCCCTGAGTGCCCTCAATGCTGCACATTCTGCTGATTTCAATGGCTGTATTATTAGGTTCTTGGTTGGTTCGGAAGATGTTGCTCCAATACTGCTTGCTCAGGTAGGGCAGTTACTGGAAAGTCAGCCTAGCTGCACTTATGCCCGATCAACTCCATGACAGCTCTACGTTTATAATGTGTGGTCGGGTCATGGGGGCAGCAGTTTAAGCAGATAAACCCAGACCTCCTTCTCCCCAAACCCTCATGATGAACAATATAATGTTACCCCGTCCGGACTGGGGAAGAAATAAAATATCACTTTCTGAATTGTGGCTTTAATTTCTTTGACACAAGTTCTAAGTTTTGTATATACAAAAAATGAGCTTTTATTCTCAGTACTTTAAGGGCATTCAGAAGTGCTTCCTATATATAGGACACCTCCTGCAGTTTTCAACAAAGTGGCTGTATATCACACTCAATAAGACTATCAGCCAAGTGAATAAGGCATAAATTTGAAAGCTGTGTATAAATTTAGATCCAAACCTATTAAACATTTGAAAAGCCAGGTAGAGTGTAAAGAAGGGACTTTTTTATTTAACATAAAATGCCTGATTCATTTTGTCCAATCAGTAGAAGGTCTTCCGTGACACTTCAAGATGTCATATTTTTTGGAATGAATTGTTTTTCTTTTGCTGCTGTTTGTCGAATACTTGGTTCTTTTGTATGTAAAGGCTGGGAGATCAATCCTTCCACATATCTTAGATCAGTCCTGCCATGTGCCTTAGAGGAGCAACCATGAAATAGCACTCAAGCCACTTAAAAATGCAAAAGGTATTCAGATGATACAGCTGGCTCCGACAGATACAGAAGTTGTTTTAAGATGTCTGTCTCTAAGCAACAGAATAGTCAATTTTTCCTCAAAGCAAGTTAGCGACTTACAGCTCAGCTCCACACGGAGGAAGTCTCTCACTCCCAAGTTCTCAAGGAAAACTCCAAAGGGTGCAGTGGTCTTGAAGTAGAAGGAGATGTCAGTGCTGAGCTCTGCTTGGAGAGTGGGGAAGTGAAGGTATGACGACTCCTGGTAAAATGATGCCGCGTTCCAGAAAAACCCTGGAGGAAGAAGACAGAGAAAATAAAAATAATATTGCAGTGGGTAACCAGCAGTAATGGCAATTTCAATTTGTAACAACAGGGATGCAAAAGGCAAATAGTAACTGTAGTAAAAAAAAAAAAACATTTTGGTAACACTACTCGAGGGGGCACAATGTAGTAGTACACTCTTACTTAATGCATTAATTAACCAGTAACTAAGTGTAAGTTACATACTAATTCCATGTTAGTTAATCATTAATAAATCATAATGGTTCGTGTATTTCATGCATTTACTAAATTTTTTCATAAGTACTTGAGCAGTAACTGAGTTACTAAGTTACTTGAGCCCCCCTCAAGTGTTACCAACACTTCTTGTAGTTAAATGTGTTTATTGTTACATATATGTGATCAATGCCCAATTCATATGACCAACTATATTATATTCCTTCCCAAATTTATGAACTTCTCGTAAATGTTTTCTTCTTAACATTTATCCTGGTCCCCTACAAAATCCTGAAGCTATTAGACTGATCATTTGCAGGCAGTAAGACACTTACTGTCCCCATAACAATGCAGAGCTCCAATTCTGTAGAGAGCTTCTGATCCTGTCCTATTTGTGTCTCCAATCGTAATTTCACTCACTGGCAAATGGTCCTTGTAGGAGAGAAGCCCTGTGTCATTCGCCCTTTAAAATGACATAGAGGTTACAGATGGTTTCTGAGAACAGAAATAAGGAAACAGACAACCTGGTCCAATGACGCGACATAAAACACTTGCAGGGAAATGTGCATTTTTAACCGCGACACATACCAGCGGCAGAGGTACAGAAATGCACACGGGGAATTCTCAGCAATAAATTATAATACATTAATTTTGTTAGCAAGGTTATGTACAACATTTACATTTATCTATTTAGCAGATGCCTTTATCCAAAGCGACAAACAGTTGAGAAGGCAGGGTCAGCCGGTCCCTGGGGCAGTTGGGGTTAAGGGCCTAGCTCAGGGGCCCATCAGAGATATGATTACTCTGCCAACCATGGGATTTGAGCTGACATTTCACAGGCACAGAGTCCTAACCCACTATGCCACACGTCGGCTGAATATGTACCTGTATGGAATGTAAATGGTTCTTCAAAGTACTGAAAATAACCTAATGCCTTTAGCTTGGTAACATTGCTTGCACTAACTTGAAGCATCCACTGATTAGGTTCAGGAATTCCTTTGAAAAATCTGCTGTTCCATTATACCACTAATTAGTTTGGTATCTATCAGCCCTTGCATCACTTGTAATTTTGCATTTTTTCCATTCAAGTCCGTAATCATTTAAGTTAGGCAGCGCATTTATTTTTCAAATTTGTTTCTGTCTTCAGAGATTTAAGTATGTCCGATTTCTGTATCCGCTTCACATAAGCTGGGCTTGGGTTTCGCTAGATGTTTGCACTGTAAATCTGTTTCCCTCTAGGAATGCTTCTGTGCTTATTATGGCTAAAATCATTACAAATTCCCCGCAGACAAGCCTACAGCTGTCCCCTGCAGTCTGTACTGAACATGTGGATATCTGTTAATAAAGCCACAGGAAGCTGAACTCTCTGTAGAATTATGCACCACTACTTTTACAAACAGAAATGCTGGTCGACACACAACATGGCAATCATTTCCTGCTTAATAAGAGGTATGCAGATGGCATTCAAGTAAAGGGCAAGAGTTATTTTCAAACTTATTTGTAACAGAAACGTAATTGAGCAATTTTGTAAAATAACACAGTGATAAACATTAAGTTTATCTTGTAGAGAATGGCACAGGTTAAAAGCAGTAAATTTAGTCAGGTAAATAGCCTAATATTGAACCGTTTTGGCTTTCAGCTCCATTACCATGAATCCCAGTCAGCGTCGCAGTTGCAGAAGTAGTTCATGTCGATGCAGTTCTCCTCCAAACTGCAGGAGCACTGCTGCACCCCGGGCAGGAAGCCCCCCCAGTAGGTGCGCCTCTCCCCGCTTCTGTCCGCCCACCAGGACATGGGGGCGCCATCTGCAAAGCAGCGCGAGGCATCTGAGCGACGGCGACCCGAACCTTCCGAAAGTGACGGTCATAAGCTACCGCGCCTCCTGTTACTGATACATCTATACAGGGAGCACAAAATGAAATTGAGCAATAATAAATTATTACTTTGCCATTCGTTTTTTATCAGCGTGTTTTACTGAGAAGATGAGACGGAATCTTAGCAGGAAATTCTTCTGCAAACAGCAGCAAGGTATGCAGAGCAGACAAACTTACATGTACCGCAAAAAAGATGAAGTTGAAAGACTAGTGCAAACAGGTAAAACATGGTGCAAACAAATTAAAAAGTATACAGTACACAAATAGAATATCTTGAAAGACAAAATATTAATGAAGTAAATCAATGCTACTTTCATTATTACAACAACAACAAAACTAATAATAATAATAATAATAATAATGGCAGATTGCATATACAGTGGAAACCACTTATAGTGATCATGGTTATAGTAACACACACACACACACACACGTTAGTGTACCTGTGTAATGGAGACCGTCCATTCACTTCTATGGGAAAAACCCTAATGCCAATCACGACACCCTTAACCTCTCCCCATCCCTGACCTTAACCATAAGTAACCAACCCAAATACAAGACTTTTGGCATTTTTACTTTTTTGATTGCATTCACTGATTTTTATAAAACTGGGGTTATCCAAATGGGGACCTCAAAAGACGTCCCCAAAAGGTTTTACTACACTTTGGGGACAATTTGGTCCTCAAATGTGATCTATGCAAGCCCACACACACACACACACACACACACAGATGCACACCAAAGAGGAGCGACCTCCAGCTGCCAGATAAAAATCCACTGCAATTCTAGTTATGGAATGAAATGACAGTGATTTTGCCTAATGCAGCTGACGAAACCTTCCTGCTCTCAACGTTATGAGAACACTCAAGACGCACTCCAGAGCTTGCTGCATGCTGAATTCATTTCTATTAGTACTGTTGTTTAAACAAATGAATAAAAAAGGCTTTTATGAGAGCTCTAACATTGCAGACCTACTGTGAGCAATTATATTAAATTATAAGCTGCTTCTTGACGACACTTGCCCTTATTTCTCTACACACTGTTTTCTGCCTCAGCGTTTCAGAGCCAAATATGTCACGTGAGATGTGATCTTTGCACATGCTGCAGAAAAGCTGAGGATCGTCGACCTAGACAAATAAATACCCCCCCCTACATTCCCAACATCCTGGGCATTATTCCCTACGCCGGCATTGACCTGGCCGTTTACGA
>JAODLD010000040.1:6539825-6554812 GCA_026781065.1 Mormyrops boulengeri | reverse complement strand
CTACAAAAAAAAACACCCCCCCCCCCCCCCCCCACAGAGCAGTAATCATTTATTCAAGGAGGTCACTTGTGCCCAAGCAGCATATTAAAAGAATCGAAGCCCCTGGCGTCCAATGGCATCTGATGGCAATACATTAATGCACTCCCAGCCAGGCCAATTATCTTGCACTGCTTTCTGCATGTTCCTCCGCAAGGTCCTGCGGCACCAATCAGTCACACATTATGATCCGATTCGGGGTTCACAATGGCTCTGCAGGAGAAATGTTTTTGCAACCCTGGCCCCACAATTTGCATGTCACAATTTCAGCTTAAACCTTGCATGTTGATGAAATCCCTGTCCTTAGTATTAAAACTTTCACTCCTTATGATAGCATTTTGCAGCTTTTTTGACTTTTTTCGTTTCGACTATAAAGTAAGAAGCACATCAATAGACACATCAAGGCTAATTATACTTTAGTTGTTTAATTATGAAGTTTTAACTGATCATCTATTTTTATTACTATGGAGAATCATTTGAAGAAAGCACTAAAACAAGAATAAATTTGAGGTACTGTGCCTCACCCCATGTGTTGAAGAGGCGGGACTTCTTGCAGCGGTAGACCACTTCCTGTTGACACTGCTCAGACATGGTTACCAGGGATCGCAGCTGTTCACTTGAGGCGCTGTAGTTGAATCGCATGACATGGGGCTTTTGCAGTGTGGACCCTTGTACTTTTATTAGTCCTGTGTTGTTGTGGGTGACAACTGTCCAGACTTTGTCCTCTAAAACAAGGCATAAACGGAATTTTATGTTGTTAAATAAGTTCTCCCCAGCTCTGAACGAAATAAATTATAATATATTATAGTTTTAATGGCCCTCTTTATCAAGTTAAGTTCCAAATTCTCCAGAAGCCTCCATAAAATCCTTAAAGGACCAGCTGAAATGTAAGATGTGTGATCATCTGTGATTCAGCTAAGTTTCTTTGTAACACAAAGTCTCTTCTCACTCTCTTTGAAATAACCTTCTAAAAAGGAGTGTACAATGAACTAATATCCTTTACTATGTATATATTTTTTTGGCTGAGAAGGACTTTTTGATCTTACTAGGGTTGAGAGGAACACATCTCCATTGATACCTCATATGAAGGCATCGCCTTGAAGAGTGTGTTTTAATATCATTATCAGGATGAAAAAAAAATAATTAATGGGTTACTCTGTATGCTTATACAATCCCAGTTCCATCCCCAGTCAAATTCATTCATTGACACACTGACTTCCACCACATCTTATACATGAAACTAACCAAAACGATAAAAAACGATAATGTGGAAAATGCTCTGAAAATGTTTCACTAGATAAATGGCTGACCCTTGGATCAGACCGCAAGCTTCACCCTCACCTGCACGTCTGTGTGTATCTCTTAACGGACAGCATGACATAATATACGAAAACTAAAGCCTTCCAGTGCATCTCTATTCATACTTGTACAAATGGCTAATAAAGCATCATTTTCGTGATTCTTCAGTACACAACCACCAAGAGAGTTCACAGACAAAGTAAGATGGATGTTTTTAGTTTACTGTGAGACCTGAATTAGCCACTGTGGTAATAATTATAAGGTTAATCAAACACAGACACTCTAGGCAGTTCTGGCAGCCGAAGGATAGACTCACCCGTCATATTGCAGTACACTAGGGTGGACAACAGGGGGCCACTCCCATCTGGGTCAATGGAGAAGTAGCCTGAGGCACTCCCTGCATGCATGTATGCTTCACATGACGGTTCATAGATTGCTGGACACGTGGGATAAAGGCTTCCAGTTACCCACTTGATATTTATTCCTTAACCATATTTAGATCTTATGGCACTCATTAGGTACTCTACATCTCCCATAAGTCCAAACCAACTTACGCCTATGGTGGCACACTGTAGCAAGCAGCAACACTTTTTACCATCACATGAACCACATATCGAGTTAAAAATTAAATAAAGACATTCCTTATCTAGGAGATACTCTGCTAACCAGCTAGCTGGCTATGATCTTCTGACTATACTCGGTAGCTATTTAATTAGTTTTTGAAATATCGTCAGGGATTGGGGCCCCTGTAACAACGCATTTTGTTATAATACCGCATCACGTAATAACTCCACTAAATTACACAATTTTTCAACTCATAATGTGACGTTATTACATAATGCGTTGTGACACACCATGTAAAACCACATTATGTAGTAACACCTCATTATGTAATAACTTGACAAAATGTAACAAATTTATTGACTACATTATAATTTTATATTGGAACATTACCATATTCTTCTTATTATTATCATCATTATCGTCGTTACTATCACCATTCAATTGTTACATTCTGTCGAGTTAATAAACAATGCGGCATTAATATATAATGTGTTGTTACAGCCCCAGGAACAATAAACAAGATCCTGTGTAAACAAAATTTAGGCATGCAGAATATAAATTTAAATGTGCAAAATATAAGCTGAGGTTTAGTAAACTTGTAGGAAGTTTCGAGGCATGGTGAGAGATTTGTGTCCAGTCCAAATTAGTTCAGAAGCATGAGCACCTAGCGAGCTGTAGGCTAATGGGGTTCTGGGTGTGGAGGTGCTGACAGTGACTCACAGTTGTGGCAGGTGGCCCCCGTGTATCCTGTCCCAGAGCAGTCGCAGTGGAAGGTGCTCCAGGACTGTGAGCACCGGCCTCCGTGCTCACAGAAGCTGGGCAGGCATCTGAAAAATGAAGTGTTCCCTCATACCCAAGGAACGGTCATTGGCAATTCACAACCTAATAATGTATGTAAATGTAATTATTGTGACTTTTGTATAATTCATTTTAATCATTTAAATGTCTTGTTCAATTAAGTATTGAAGAAATAATCATTATAACAGCGCATGAACAAAAGAGTCATGTATTTAAAACACCATCACCTGTGTTACATCAAACAAAAAAACAAACGAATGAATAAATTATTACTGATATATGTTTGTTAGTAACCTTTTTCACTGTGATTTTATTGCAAAGACCAGATTACGCAGATAGCTTTTTTCATCTGAAAATGTTCATGAGACAATGGGGTAGAGGGAGGAGGATAAGTGAACTCTCTACTTGTCCGCTGATTGTAATACAGAAGGAGAATTATAGCTTTTGTGAGAGCCCTGGGAATTCTGGGAAGGAGGGCGTCTGAAAGTCCCCAACGTCATGTTTGAAGTGTGTGACACCAGAGATAGTCCCTCACATTCAGTAGACCTGCTCCACACACCCTCGCTGGGAGATCTGAATGAGGAACTCTACTCTGGTGCAGCTCCCAAGAACATTTCCTAAGTAAAAATAATAAAAAAAAACTCAACAATAGCGGCCAGGGTTGACAGGGAGCAAGACACCCAATAAAGCTCCTAAATGGACCACTTTAGACCTTCAGATAATAAAAATGTTTTACTGCCTTGAAAGTCGTGGAGATTATGCTTGTCGGAATGATGAGGGGAGTGTTTTCATCACTTTTGCGCGGAAAGTGAATGACATTTCCCTGGCACTGGTTACACGCTTTGCACTGTACCGCCGTTTATGAGAGACACCCAGGCTAAAAGCAGCTGTTTGCGGATAACCAAATACCCAGGTTCCTGAAGCTGGTGCCAAGCTGATGGACACGCGCACAAAAGTCGGCACTTGTTTGCATGCAGTCGATAGTGCAGAACTGACATGCTGGTGTGAATCGCTACATCAGACAATCGGCACACAATGATTACGTCCAATTTGGTGGGAAAGACATTTCATTGTCATTCATGCAGCAATCTCACTACCAGTCTCTGTTGCTGTGTTACTGATCAAGCTGATACTCGATGAACCTTTATTAACCAAGATGGTGGTCTGCTGTGTTGCAGTGGCCAATCAGAAGTCTCTAAGTACAGTGTACAGTCAGGATATTCTGATGCATAACACCGTAAACAGAATCTATTTATTGACATTCCTATATATTCAATCCTATTACCCAACTGCACACGTGCATTTTTAATTGCATTTTTTGTGTTCTACTTATACCCATATGTCAATATATCATGTCTGAATGTCTTACATACTTATATTTATATTTATTACTGTTTCTTGCACTACGACCAACAAGATTGAAATTTCTTTTCAGCGTATGACACATGACTGATATAGTTGAAGATGACAATACAGATACATTTGAGATTCCTTTTTTTTTTTTTTACTTTTCTCTTTATATTAGAATAATGCTGTTGGCGCCCAACCGGTGAGAAAGCAGCAAAGTGCAGATCTGCATGTCTAGGCAGAGGCTTCCTTTGCCCTTTAATTCTCTGTGTGTCTCATTAGAAGTGCAGCAAAATCAGCTGTATTAAATTTAAATCAACTGTCTCATCAAATTAAACTGTGGTTTTCAGATGAAATGAGCATCACAGGATTTGCTTCAGATGTACACTGGGGTATAAGTAAGAGTACAAAGGCACTACGCTCACAGCATCAGTGCCATGAACACTTATGACACACAAGTAATGCACGACTGGATAAATTGAAGATAACTGTTATTGGAAAATGGCATAATGCTTGGAAAAAGTAGATGGTTTTCAACAACAATCCTGAAGAAAAGACCGAAGGCCCATTAAAGGAAATTCTTTCTCTATGGTCACGTCACCAGGACAATGACATTACCATCCCTAATAATAATAATAATAAAAATAAGAGTATCCATCTTCTCTAACCACTTATCCTATTCAGGGTGATGGGAGTGTGGAGTTTATACCAGAGGCTATGGGCAGAAGGCAGGGAACAACACAGGATGAGGCACCAGCACATCACCAGCCCATAAACACCCACCATTCACACATACAGACAATGTGGTAACTCCAGTTCACGTTAAGGTGCGTTTGGACTGTGGGGGAGGGAAACCAAACCCCCTGGGAAGCTCCATAGTGACAACATATAAGTTCCACACACATGGAACCCTGGTGGAGACTCAAACCCTGGACCCAGAGGTGCGAGGCAACAGTGTCAACCACTGCACCACCATGCTGCCTCAAAAAGATAATAGCAATCAATTAAACAATTCATATACAAATTTATTAATGAATAAGTTAATAAATAAGTCAATTATTTAGCACGAGTTACGATATCAGCATATTTTACTGCTGTGTGTTTAAAATTCCATCTAAAACTTCATTCATTCATTCATTCACCCATCCATCCATTTTCTGTACCCGCTTGTCCTAGTCAGTATCTCAGGACATTTACTTATACTACAATATATCACTATGTATCTGTTATTAACTGGGCACTCCCTGGACCCTGAATGTGCAGCACTTGTTAAAACATATTGATGTGCCCTGCATTTCAGTAGATTTATATCGGTTGCCAGCATTAACGAGGCAAAGGATTAACATGAGAAGACCCGTTAAACAGTAACTATGGACGGCTCCCCTGATCACATGGTAAACACTCGCTGGCCCACAGGGTGGAGGGTGGCCTTGAGGGGCAAATCAGCACACATTCAGGCAGCCTTAATGCCTTCATCACGACGGCCTGGCATTCTGAAGATGACGCCGATTTGATTTCAAATGCTATGATCAGTCACATAATCCGGTGGCATGTAAAAAAATAACAGGCAGGCATTTTACGGCAGTTTCCACCTCGCACTTGATAAATGCACTTTCTTCAAGCCTCCTTAAATTTCACAATGACTGGCCTTTTTAAGTGTGCATATATAATTTCCCAAGATCCCGAAGGACAGAAGATCCTTTTTATAGGATACTTCCAGCACGGTCCCATTAATTGCAGTAGAAATGGCTACAGTACAGATAGTGTTTCAGACAATGGTTTAATTGTTGCCTTGCTATTGTTAATCATGGACATAAAATGACTCCTGTGGACCATTAAATTTCACTATCAAGCCACAGAACCGCGCCTTTGAAATAAAGTGGCTCATCAACTTTTAATGAGCATGACATAAAAAGGTTAGCAAACTGAGAGAAATGTGATTTATACATTCTAAAGCCTCTTGTCATCTCTGAAAACCGTTCCCCGCATGATGGTAAACAGCCATTCGGTACAATTATTGTACAAAGTCAACAGATTTAAGCAGCATGTTAATAAACCTGGGAGAACTTGTTTATTCTCGATGAACATTTCTGTCCAGGGAGAAATGAAAACTATTGGATTATTGAAGACAACTGCTACCTGCAAATGCCCCGTTCAATGTGAAGCTGTCATTTATTAAACAAAGACGAAAAAAAAAAAAATAACTTTGATATGTTGCTTTTCAAATGGCGATCCACTAAAAAAATTGTTTTTGATTCATCATTCGTTAAACAAGTTTCTCTGTAAAACATGAAAACAAACAAGGATATGCACACCATACATTTATGCTGACAAAAACATCAGAATTTATTTATCCACTCATTAATTTTTAATGACACGATGCGGCTTGTTCAGTGTGAAATACAGAAGGAGCCGCCACCGTTAATGCAGCAAATTGCATGGCTTCTGTGAGGGGAGAAACCACTGAAAGGGTAATATGCCTCAGTGTTTAGTCCTTGTTACAAGAAAGCATTGCATAATTAATGAACGCGCAGCACTTTCGAGATAGCAGACACCACCGTTTCTCAGCCCGTCTTACTCGACATAATTTACCTTTTACAAGGCAACCAGCAGCTATAATACAGTGCTATAAAAACTATATGCTGAAAACTGAAAGTACTTGTATAGAGCAGTCTTTTCCAATCCGGTCCTAGGGGACTCACAGACAGTCCACGTTTTTGCTTCCTCCGGTAGGGAGATCGGAGGGAGCAAAAATGTGGACCATCTGTAGGTCCTCGGGGACCGTATTGGGAAACACTGGTATAGAGTAAAAACCAATAGCTACCTACAAGCCTTTTACGCCCATTTCTACAATAATTAGCACCATGTGTCTGACCACTCACTAATATCAAAAATATTTGCAATAATTAAAACAAACCAACAAGCAGACAAATAAATAAGAAATTCTTTAGTGAAATGGTTGGGATTAGGGCCCCAGTTGTATTAGAAAGTAAAGTCAGGTAAGGAGGGATATTTGTATTGATTTGTTTCCAAGATGATCTCACATGGACTCTCATTTCATTCTGGCATCATGCCTTGGAGGACATTTTGGGAATGTTTCAAGCTAGTAGAAAAGGCTGGCAACTGTCACAGTGAATATAGCGGAAGCCCTTTAGATGCCAAGTGATAGTTGCTAGTTCTGAGTGATGAACAGCTACTGAAAGTATGTGACAGAGCGGCCTGGAGATATTCAAAGAAGTTTGTCAACAACGAAATGACACCTCTGAGGAAAACAGCACGGGATTTTCAGTCCAGCTATTGCCCGTAAACCGCAATTACTGCACTCCCAGGGAACCCAAATCCGACAATGCTCACTTTTGCTGACTCATGCCTTAACTTAAGGGCCGCTGAAGTCCAGCGACGTTCAGAAAACAAGAGGCAAAATAAATAAATAAGCAAACAAACTCATAGCACAAGCAAAAAATAAAAAATAAAAAAATAAGAAAAACCCCAGAGATCCCATCAACCTGTATGACTGTATGTGGTGAACTTCTATGTATATGAGGAGGATTAGCAGGGATGGGTTATCAGGAAGAGGAACGACGAAACACTGACATTCACTTGCTGTTTTAGTAGCTGCCCAATCACATGCCTGTTGAAAAAAAAACCTTCTCCTGGATGCCTAAGCTGCCAGTCCACTCTTTGAACCTCTTTCCAACCTCTTAGCAGAAATTTTAATCCTTGTCCTTGCCAGGTTTGAGAATTACGCTCAGGACAAGCTCTGCCATGGCACGGCAGAGCTGGACGGCGTGATCAGCATGAAATGGCACACGAGTCACGGTCTATTTCCTCCCCAGCAGACTCTACAAGGGACAGGTCGAAAAAGCTGCAAGCATGCTTTAGTTTGCCCAGTTTGCCCTTGTTTTTCCTCTATGATGTGCTGGCCTTTCCACAACACAGCAGATAAATCAGTTTCAAGCACTAAAATGAAGATCTATCCTGAAATGTTCAGTACAGCATTACATTCAGCTAATAGAAGAAAAAATATATATAATAACCATATGTATGGTATTATGTAATATGGTCACATTTGAATTCTTTCATGCTTTTAATGTATTTAATGTCTTTGAAAAAAATCCTGTAACTGGTTTATATTTAATGGGATATTCTGGGAGCTTTTTTATACAATGTGACAGCTGTGTTTATGGCCCCAATGAGCACAGTTGAAGAGATTAAGCTTCAAAGAGGATTCCTCCTGGATGATCATAGCTAAGAAAGCTGTGAATGCAGTGGTTTTTCTGTTACCCCTTGTTCAGCACAGTCTCACCTATCAACCCCAGAACAAACTCTGGATTTACTCTTTATAAAGAGGCTAGAAGGATCTATTAGGCTCCTTTTTTCAGTTGCATCCCCCTTGACTGAGATATCTTTGTCAGCCAGAAGAACGTAGATACAGAAAAAGATTAGATACACACAGCCCTATAATTACTGTACTTGGATCTGCATATGACTAACACATTTTATGATGTCCACCATCTTCTACAGTACTATGATACATCTGTTGAGGAATATAGGAAAAAAACGTCCTTCTAGTCAAAGCCAAATCCAATTATCAGTTCTCTTAGCCATATTCCTTTCCAGAAATCATCTGTGTATCCATTTTCCAACCACTTATTCTGAGTAGGATCACCTGGAGCCTATCCCAGGCAACATAAGGTACACACTGAATGAGAGAATAGCCAATTACATAATTAGCCTAAATGCACATTTAGACTTTGGGAGGAAATCCACAGGGAGAACATGCAAACTCCACACACGCAGAGTTGAGTTGGAATCAGGACCCCCAATGCTGAAGGTGTGAGTCAGCATGCTGCCCGAGACAAAACCACCCACCACAACTGCCCTGATACTCTTTTCTTCTATATTGGCATTCAAAATGATGCAGAACAATCTGTTATGGATGACTAGAACAAGTAATTGACATCTGCTAGTGCTTAATCATGAATTCAGTCAAGTTCAAGTGGACTTCCTGCAGTACTTACCTATCTTGAATGCCACAGACGTCAATTTGCAGCTCGCTGTAGTTACCCAGCATGCCTCGCTGCACACGGAATAAATCCAGTGGCTGGTTGTTGATGGAGATAAGACGCATGCACCCCTGGAAAGCTAGAGTGGGGTTCCTGCAACCAAGGCTGTTTGGAGCTGAAGGGCAACCTGGCAAGACAGAAGGTTCTTTTCAACAGCATGGTATCAATTCAAGAGCTTCTCAACTTAACAAAGAGTACACTATAGCATATTAGCTAAATTTAAGTAATCTAAATCCTTATGCACAGGCTCGATTCTAAAAGTTACATGGAAAATATTATAATGTTATCAGGCTCCTCATTTCCTCTTTATTATAAGTGTGGGCGTGGTGCATATATACTCTACATTACACCATGCTCATAATCTTCACCAGTAATAATTCCCAAGTTCTGACATTTTCTAAGACTCTTTCACAAATTTGTTAATAACAGCCATCCCATTTAATTTATAAGCGGAGATCACTGAGAAGTTATTGTCAAGGTCTAAAACCCTTTGAGATCAGAGATAATGGCCTTTTAATAGTAGGCTGTCGACCCAATGACGCACAGGGAGAAAATGTCCTCCCATAGTAAATGAGCCATGGAGGGCTTTACCAATGAGCGACATGACAAACCAAATTAAGAGGCCGCCTCCCAAACAAGGCAGTCTACATCCAGAGGCACCTGCTCTCTGTCCTCGGGGAACAGAACCGGGCTAGCTGGCCTCCTTATTTAGGCAAAGAAACTGAAGCTTTTAGGGAGTTTGTCTCCTATCTGTTCCACATAATATTACAGTCCATCACGGCGACAGCGTTCATGCATGGAGAATGATAACACAAAGGCTCATGCTAACGGAACCTGAGAATAAGAGCTGTTTTTGCCGTGTTATCCCATAAGCACCAGGGAAAAAACTGAAATGGAGGCACCTTTGAAAAAGTAAATTTCATGTATTCTTTTTGTTCTCTCAAAAGACCATAGCTGGCAATCGCAAGGTATAATTTATTTTGTATTTTGTGCACAGCCTCATGGGTTTCATTATAAGGCCTATTGCAATATATATATATTGATGTAAGGTACAGAGGATCCTTAGGGGCAGAGCTAAATATTAGTATTAGTTTAAAAAATAGGACGACTGATACAGAA
Organism: Mormyrops boulengeri; assembly: GCA_026781065.1. NCBI lineage: Eukaryota > Metazoa > Chordata > Actinopteri > Osteoglossiformes > Mormyridae > Mormyrops > Mormyrops boulengeri. The sequence goes on along the minus strand of JAODLD010000040.1, from coordinate 6,544,583 downwards.
CCAGGATAGTTTACATCAGATCAGAGCATTTCTTTTCCCACAAAGTGTGGTGGCTTTTGATGTCTTTTGGCAGTATAGAGGAGATAAAACAGTACCCAGATAAACAGAGTGGGCCAACTGCCCTTAACTAGTTTGTAATCTTATCATTAGCTAAGCATCTCTTAATTGTCTTGGACAAATACATTTGCATGTATTTATTTGATGGACACCTTTGTGCAAAGTGACATAGAAGTCAGGCTGATAATGCAGAGCATACAACTGTTAAAGAGCTGACACCGGCACAACGGGGTGATTTTAAAACCTGCAGAGTAAAGTACAACCATCCTACCTCCAAAGAAGAAGCTGCTCCCTGAGTCAACATGATCTCCCAGGTCCATGGTTAAAGCCGGGTCATTGTCCAGGGTCAAATGGAGCTGCAGCCCTCTGGTACTAAGGGTCACTGTGTGCCAGAGTCCATCACTCAGACGATCACCTACGGAGTGAAGCCAAACTGATAACTTAACCATAATCATACAGCCATTTATCAGACTGTGGGGCACCTGTGATACAGGTATAGGACTAGAAAAGTGACATTTTAATATATTTATATGTGAATGAGTTTTACAGATATCATTTAACATATGCATGAATATTGCTGATGTGCATAGCTGCTTGTGCAAAATTCTAATTAAAATCAGTCCAGATGTTCACATCCTATTATATAATAAAGATCCTCTTTAAAGAGTGCTTCATATGCACAAATAACAATCATGAAAACTACAAGTGTGTATCAATGTCTTCATTCTTATACTTGTCACCTTCACTACAATTAAAACAGTTATCCAAGTCACCTACTAAAGTTATATAACCCAGTATAATCTGACTGAATGCACCACTCAGTACATTGCTTCACTAACCAATTGGTCTCATGTTCACGCACTAAAAGGTAAACCTGGGAACTTTCAGTTCGATAGAGACCGTTTGGGTTGAGAGAGTCTCCACACTTAATGATAGCGATAAATTAAGAACAGCCTTTTCCATGTTTAGTTGCTCATTTGACTGTATTGTGGGATGTGCAAAATGGTCACAAAAGAGTGACGCAGTGTGTCAGGTGTAGAGTGAGCTTCACTCCTCACCAGTGGAGATTTCTGACTTCTGCATAGCTGAGGGATGGTGTGAGAGGTGGAGATGGCCATTCCTGATCTGCAGGACCACGCGCTCCGAGCCACGAGCGAGCAAGGTGGATAGCAGCATCCCGTCTCGGTTCCAGGTGCGGAACTGGAAGCGGACGGACAGGCCCTCGAAGGCGGGCTCCATGGGGAGAAAGAGGAAACTGCCACTGGAACTTAGGAAGGTGATGGCCATCGTCTGTGGCTCCGAGCAGGAGAACGTCACATTGCCCTGGCAACATCAGGAGGCAGCAGAACACCCTTTATATAGTTTTCATCATAGCAAAATCAGTACTGAAACAATGGCATGTTTTAAGACATCCATGGTACCTATATTACAGGCATTTAGTATAGAATTTTTTTTTATAGCACAAAGAATCAATATGAAGTTCTGAACCACTTTACATTGCTTTTAATAGATTCAACACAGGATAAAGCCTATTTACACTCTGCTTCATCCATTTATGCCATAATTCGGTTCACTGTTTAAGGAGGATGTGCTATTACAGTGATCTGGTTATGCTGCCGTTTCTTGTGTGTGTACGTGCTGCACCTTTGATCATGCACAGCAATTTGCACCTACAGTACCTGTAAACTTTCACACAAGGCCTAATGTGCGGAAAATGCTAGAAAATTAGCTGAAAATGAAAAGTGTATTGAAATTACAGGCAGGGGTCAGCAGAGAATGAGAACAAAGAATGTTAAGGTGATGATGTTAGCAAATATTTATAATAATGTCTTTTTGCGAGCCCCAGCCTGCTGATTGCACATTTCCTGAACATTTGACCAGTTACATTTCAAAATAAGGAATGAAAAAGATGAGTTATGTATTTTTTAGCAAATTAAAAATAAATTGTAATTGTCAGCCCTTTCATATGCTACTGTGGTAGGATAACGCATGTTCAGCATCGCTAAAGGGAGAAAAAGGACAATTAACTTCAATCATTTCCAGAGTGAAATGCCCTCAGTGAACAAAGGCAACTTTAAAAGGAAAATTCATTTTAAAAATTGTCCACGGTATATTAGCTTTCCTGCAAGTAAGATATGCCAGTGCTTGTTATCACTGAACATAAGAAAGATTGACAGAAGAAGATTTCTTGGATCCAACTCAATTCAGACACATAAAGAACCTGGAAACTCTATGCTATACAGTGGCAGTGTAAAAAATACAGAAAATGCTCTTTAAATTCCATACATATAAAGGAATTATCATTTTAGCCAGTATTAGGCATCCACACCATCTGCTATTGGGCAGTTAGGTAAACATGTGTGGCGTGTCTGTTATCACTCAGTTTTTCAGTAATGTGACAATCCAATCCAAAACTGGTCGGAGAAATTCACATGCATTACTGACTCACAGCACAAGTTAACATGAAGTGAACGTTTTGGTGTGACTCTTAACTAAAAGATATAGTTTCAAATAACACAAAAATAACAATTAGATAGCTAATCACTTAGCATAAGTGTCACACCCAAGGGTTTGGGCTTTGACTGGCTTCTCTGGGCTATGTATGTGTGAAGTTTGTATGTTTTCCCTTTTTTTGTATGAGTTACTCTTTCTGTGTTACATTCCCCACTTTCTTCCCATAGTCAAAAATCAGTTAGACTAACAGTTGTCTCTAAATTGCCCATGGTGTGTGAGTATGTGGCCTGCAAAGGGTTTGTAATGAAATAATGAAAAAAATAACGTTGTATTTTGAAGCCTGGCACAATCTGACACAGAGTGACCCGAACTTTTGCCTGAGCATTATAAGAAGCAATGCTTCAGTCTGCCTGACGATCCGTCTCAACAGCAAGCCTGCCGCCGTTCAGCTAAGAATTTTTGAGTTAAGTTTGATGTTGAAAAAACACAAGCATTGATGGTGCTTCAGACTAAATCAGATATTGATCATCTATTCTCTCATATAATTAATGTGAGTTGCAATATATAAAGTATTAAATGTGCCAGAAAGGAACGTGATGCCTGAATAAGGTCGCAGAAAGAGAAAGGTTATCGATTTTGAGTAATTTTGATAAAACGATATGGTCGGCAATATCGATATCCATGCCATTCTTTCTCAAACTGTAAGACTCTAGGCCAAACTTTTCCATTAGCTGATCTGTTTGTTTCTGATAAAGCAATGGGGATTCCATTTTTTTCTATGCTCAAATGTAAAACTAGAACCTTCTCACTTATCTGGAAATGATTCCCTTGTTTCCGTTTGTTCTCTTCCTCAGACTGTCTATCACGCATTTCAAGCCCAGTCCTTAGCATGGACTAGGGAGGCTTTAATGCATGAGAAACCATGCTTCACTGCCTTCAGCTAATTAGGCAGAAACGGACTTCTGGGATCAAATCCCTTAAAACAAGCAGAAATGCTCAGTATTTGTGCAAGAAAATGGGCAGTCATCGCCTGCTGGGACCATGGTGACAGATCTTCTCTACAATTAAAAAGGAAGAAATGCCTCCAGTGTTGATTGGGCTTGAAATTGTATCTGTTGCTGAAGTCCAGGTTCCATATTTCAGTGTTTCCGGCCATTAAAACTTAGCCTCCAGGACTTGGATATTGGCAGGAACACTCAGAAGTCAGGGGAGTACAGGAATACAGGACCACTCTTTTGACATCGCTTGTGAATGTGTGGAGCTGCTAGCTTGTTGAATTTTTCAGTCTCTTGGCTTAGACGGCACGTCCCACGCTCGCTGGCATGGCGGCCATTTACAGAGAGACACACCTGTCCGTACGGGTGCTGCGTGGGTTAAGCGGCGGTGTAACCATGCCAACCGGCAGCAGCGCAATAACAGAGGCGGTCGGGCTGAGTTCGGATAACTGAGCCGTGTTCCTGCTGAAAGGTCCCTCGTTACTCGCTGAAGTGGTGAAGCAACCGGGAGTAAGAATAAGCTCAGCGGCGAGTGAACGAGCTGTTCCATTCTGAATGCAGAAAGGACAGAGCAAAAGGGAAACTGACTGTCTTTGTTTCTCTTGTTTCCATTATCTCCTTTTTTTATTCAAGTTAATTATTTTCGGCTTGGGAGCCCTCGAGGGGATAAACCGGGGGAGAGTTTTGTTTGTTTATTCGGTATTTGCACTTTGTTTCAGGGGAAATAAAACCGGTGATTTGTGACCGCAACAACTGTCTATCGGTGCCAGAATTGTGAGCGTCCATTATTCCCGGTATTTGCTCCGAATGAACTACGCGGTGTGATTTCCATAGCTCGCTGTTTTCACACCCTCTAGCGACCTTCATGTTAACCACCCGAGAGTACTGTACTATGGGTGGTTACTGCCTGGAATTCCTTCAATTATTTATTCTCTGTATGCTGCTTGGAATCTTCTGTAAGATGAGTCTAGAAGCATATACTGTATATAAATATCTTTTAAATGTCTTCAGTGTACGTCCCATGCATCAATTAGCAGATGAAAGCTGATGATAGAGATACTCGACTTACCACACTGTAGATTTGCGGCTTGCGCCGCTTGGCCAGGTCGATAACGTTGACCCCGTTGTAGTAGAGGTTCTCCATGCAGCCGTGGAAATTCTTCCTTAGGAAGGTGCCAGGCTTGCCGGGCAGCGGGATTCCCCCGAAGCTGAGCTTTGTGAAGGGAACGAACCGGGTGGGCCGTGGGGGGTG
>JAODLD010000040.1:6518054-6536420 GCA_026781065.1 Mormyrops boulengeri | reverse complement strand
GGGGCGACGAGGAGAGACGCACCTCATAGTCAACCTCCAGCGAGTCGTCATTGCCCTTAGCACGGAAGTGCTGCGTGTGCTTGTCCACGGTGATGTTGACGTGGCGGTTGAAGCGCTCAATGAGCACCGAGTGCCAGTGCTGGTCGTCCAGCAGGCTGCCCAGCGTCACTGACATGTGCCCGCTGTTGGAGTGATGCTTGGCGTCGTCTGGAGGGCGAGGGGAAGTGGGCGGGGATGCAGGGGTGACAATTAAACATGGGGGCACACAGGCGAGGCAAACTTAATTACATAGCATATTTCAGACAGAGAGGCATTTTAGAGTGTGGCACAGAGAAAAATAAGAAAAAATGAAATTAGGGGAATGTATAAAATTAATGTGTAACGAATGTTGGTGAAATCTCTCTGCAGTGAGATTTGAAACAGCCACCTTACAATCACAGGCAGTGCATTCTAACCAGCCGAGCCACACACGATGAAAAATCACATTGAAGACTAGCTTTGTCCCTAGCTTTGTCCCTAGCTTTGTCCCTAGCTTTGCACCCAGCTGTCTGAGGCATGTGGGGCACAATGCTACCTGGACGTACCAGCCCGCACATGTTCCACATTCACTGCTCAACTGACACTTAGCAGGGTTCCGCACTGCAATTCGCTTGCCCGCTTCCCTCAGCCGTAGCTCCGCCTTTCTCAAAGCCCAGACCTTGACACTCAGCGACCTCTGCCCCTGAGGCTCACCCAGGTTTAGGTGCAGGGCCAGCTTGCCCCGGTGCAGCTCCAGGGTGATGTAATCACCTCTCTGGCCCTCTCCGTGCACCAGCACGCCCTCCCCCTGCTGGCTCTTAAACCTCAGCGAGATGACGTCCTTCACCGTGCTCATGGACTTCTGGTTGAATCGATACAGCAGGGAGCTTCTGCCATCGAAGTCCGCCACGTCTGACTCTGTGCACCAGTAGGAAAGACTTAGGCATAAAGTACATGACTGCAAATTAAGGTCATAACCTTTAAATGGGGCTTCCGGGAGCATCTGGCATTTTCTCACAGTGGTACCATATTCTCCTGTTCATTGTTTGTTTAGATGACCTTGCATCTTTATAGCCCTTAAAGAATCATTCCTTAACCGACCTTCAGAAATTCAGAAGCAGAATCACTAGAAAGACAAATATTATAGCTGTGACATTTCAGTTCTGAGAAGCTTCGCCTAGAAAGGAACTGAAATTTAATTACATTTCGTAATAATTTTGTACCAGAACTGAAAAGTTGTAAAACAACAGTCCCTTTAGGCAATGGCATCTTACAAATTTTATTTTTACTGCATCTACACAAACAAATATCACAGCAGGTTAGCTAGCTTATGTAAAAACTTACTTACTTTTAGGTTATATATGTTTGTACATATATGTAGAAACTGGGTTATTTCAAAGTAGGAAGTGCATGGGCGGTATTTCTCCATAGTTTTTCTTTTGATCTTTATTTGCAAACTTTGAGAAATAAAAACATAGCAGCCCAGTGGGGTGACGGCGCTTAATGCACCAACTGTCTGGGTCTGCTTTGAGACATGCGGAGGTAGACAGTCATGTCCTGCTCAAGGAAATATAGAGATGTAGTTTCAGGTCGAATCCTCTAATAAGCCAAACCCCTAACAAGACAGTAGAGAGGCAGGGTACAGTCAGTCTGGTCTGGTTTGGGTTCTTACGGGAATCAACAGAGCAATTAAGCGTGACAGCTTCAGGAACAGCAGCTCAAGGAAATATTCCATATTGGGAATTTGTTTGTACCATAGCTAGCACTCAGCAATTATATTCAACGGGAGCAATCAATCAATGTTTCAATGAATTCAAACCCTTTAATCAAAACCAACGATCCTTAACTATGAGATACAGAGAGACGCACATGGTCTCAAGGTCTGAGTCTGAGTTTAAAGTTTCAGCATCTGGGGTCTTCAGTGCCCTTTTTTATGGTGACTGAATTCAGCTTGTTCTTGTGCAGCATTTATTAGCAAAGCACACATTCATCCAACGTTAATACAGGGATCATGCTGTGAAACCATTATGCATAATGGATGTGCTCACTAAGGGATAATTATAAATGTCATTATGGAACAGTAATTCACAGACTAATACGTTTAGCGCTCCATACATGATAGTTGTGTTGGAGCGAATCCCATTTATTTATTTAGTGTCAAAGCGACAGAAGCGGGCTTTAACTAGCCGGTCTTCTATCAGCAGACCTAATTAGGATAATACCGTGTGGCCAGCACATGCACTTATCGTGTTTGATAAGACGTCAGCCTTCTGCAGACCTCACTACCCTTTCCTCACCTGAAATAATATCCACGAGCCACTAAACTCACCAGATTAAGGTCACGCCATCGTATTTCGCGTGGCTGCAAATCATTCTGTCCTCAGGAAACAGCAACTTTGAAACTGACATTTTTAATAATAATGGTTGCTCTCATTATATTTGCCTGAAGCAGTTTATCCAACATTATATATATCAATATATAAATTTAACAAGGTATTAATTATTGACTTTTTTTTTTATGTTAGTTTAGCTGCCCTGTCTTGACTGGAGAACCCAGGTAATATAGGATGTGCGTGATTATACATATTTAAGTCATGTGAGGATTCTTGATAGCAGTGGGACTTCACACGAGAAACCAAGTAGCTACTCACTGTATGTGCATCCGTAGGCCTCCACCCTCAGCCCCACCCATCCACTGGAGCTCCACTCTAAGGGTACAAAGCGGAGGAAGCGAGTCCTGATAGGGTGCGAGAACTTGTGGTGCACCACCCCATCTGCGTTGGTGTTCCCTTGGAAAGTCTAGAAACAAAGTACGGGAAAGGAATATATCTATATATAAAAAACAGGAACATGGTGAGTTATGTAAAGCAGTCTAGATGACTAGAGTAGAAATAATGGAATAATACTTCCTTTTCTCACAATGAGATCTTCATAATAGAACTTTGATTTAATGGTCTGGGTCTTATCACTTGCCATATTTAATAATGGGGAAATGGGTTCCTATTAACATACAAATAGAAGTAAATCTGCCGAAATAAGTGATGTAAATGATCCTATTGATGCCCCAGACTAATTCTCCAAAGCTAATGTAAATGGAAACTCAACCTAAAAGGAGCGATGCGACTATTTTAACTAACCGGATCCATACACTCACTGTATGGGATTATTGTTATATCCCCAATAGACATTAGCACTTGCTTTGCTACTTAATAGGTCCAGTTCCTGGGGTTTAGCTTACTGAATAAGTTTACCGATCGTTTCAAAATGAGTCACACACTTTTAAGAACTATGGTAAAACAATTTTTGTTTTCCTAACACTGAAAGTAAACATTTAATTTACGTATAAATATTGCACTCAATATCTAATAAACAGTATATACAAGCAGTACTATAGTTAATGACTTAAATGAGCGTGGTATCCCAGTTCTCAGGCACTGCTGGACCTCTGCCTCTAGTCTGCCGTCTTAATAAACCCCTATGGCAACCATATTACACTGTGGGCTTTTCCAGTACATCCACTCGGCACTCATATATTTTTTTTCCAAGTTTCATTCATATTATTTTTGGCAGTTTTATTTATGTGACTTCAGTCATAAATAATCATGATATCCAAAGATGAAATATTATAGCCATCAAACACTTCTGCATGGCATCGTACATCACATTGGAACTCTATGATATATTGCTGCAAAAGAGGTGGAAAATAATGTGGGATGCATTTTCTGTGCTGACAGAAACCCAGCCCCTCTAGCTTAACAAGTAGATCATTGTGCTAACACTGCAAATGTTGTGGGCTCCTGAGGAACACACATAAATTGTAACCCTTCCCTCTATTGTAAGTTTTTTAAAATAGATGAGTAAAATGTAAAACCATGTTACTATGAGTAATACACTCCAGAACATCTTCACAAATTAATAAACTGTACAGAGGTGGAGATTTCAGGTCCAGAGAGTACAAATTCATACCAAGATTTTGTTTCAACCAACCTGTTCAGTATAAAGATTCACAGTCACTAGTTGGTTGAAACAAAATCTTCGTGTGGATTTGTAGTTTCTGGACTATGTTCCTAACTTTCCACCTTTGAAACTGTACATCCTTTATCATAAGGTATCATTACTATATTTACTCACATATCAAACTTAACGTACCGGAGGCTTAATTCAACCAAACAGGTGGACAAATAATTAGAAAATAACTAGACAAATACACTGTGTGCACAATTATTAGGCAAGTGAGTATTTGGACCATATAATTTTCATGCATATATTCCATCTCCAAGCTGTATAAACTTGAATGCTTATTTGATTTAGGCATATCAGATGATATGTATTTGTGTAATGAGGGAGGGTGTAGCCCAAGGAGAACAACATTTGACTGACTCTGAAAAGTCAAAAATTGTAAAAAGTATTTCAGAGGGATGCAGCACTCTCCAAATTGCTAAGATATTGGGGCATGATCATAGGACCATCAAGCGTTTCGTTGCAAATAATCAACAGGGTCACAAGAAACGTGTTGAGAAAAAAAGACGCAAATTAACTGCCACAGATTTGAGAGGAATCAAACGTGAAGCAACCAGGAACCTGTTACCCTCTAGTGCTGTCACATTCCAGAACTGCACCCTACCTGTCGTGCCTAGAAGTACAAGGTGTTCAGTGCTCAGAGAGATGGTCAAGGTAAGGAAAACTGAAACCCGACCACCACTGAACAAGACACATAAACTGAAACGTCAAGACTGGGCCAAGGAGTATCTGAAGACAGATTTTTCAAAGGTTTTATGGACTCAGGAGATGAGAGTGACACTTGATGGACCAGATGGATGGGCCCGTGGCTGGATCAGTAACGGGCACTGAGCTCCACTTCGACTCAGATGCCAGCAAGGTGGAGGTGAGGTACTGGTATGGGCTGGTATTATTAAAGATGAGCTAGTTGGACCATTTTGGGTTGAAGATGGGCTCAAATTCAACTCCCAAACCTACTGCCAGTTTTTATACAAGACACTTTCCTCAAGCAGTGGTGCTGGAAAAAGTTAGCATCTTCCAAGAGGACCATGATTTTTATGTAGGACAATGCTCCATCACATGCATCCAAGTACTCCACTGCGTGGCTGGCCAGTAAAGGCCTTACAGATGACAGAATAATGACACGGCCCCCTTCCTCACCTGACCTAAACCCTATTGAGAACTTGTGGGCCCTTCTTAAACAGGAGATTTACAGGGAAGGAAAAACAGTACACCTCTCCGAACAGTTTCTGGGAGGCTGTGGTTGCTGCTGCACAAAAAGTTGATCGGCAACAGATCAAGAAACTAACAGATTCCATGAATGGAAGGGTTATCGCTGTTATTGAAAAGAAGGGTGGCTATATTGGTCACAGAATTTTTTTTCCATGTCAGTAATGTTTATTTGGAAATTATGTGCTGTTTGTTTATCATTCTCACTTTAACAGATGAAAATAAACAAGGGAGATGGGGAAAATGTAAGTTTTTGATTTAGTCGCATAATAATTCTGCACACTAATAGTTGCATAATAATTGTGCACACACGTGTATTCCCCTGATAATGTCCACACTCGCATTTCCTTCGCATAACATTCAGGTTTCAGGTTTCTTAACATTTTGGATTGACTGATGGCACTGTATCTCTTTCATATTAAAATTAATCCCAAAAATACAACTTGCCTAATAACTGTGCACACAGTGTACTGTTTAGACCTGTTCGATCTGTTTGGGAAAGCTGACATCCAATAAATTTCCATCAGATGGAATGTTTTGTTTTTTTTTTTGCAAGTTAGTGAGAAAAAAGCAACTCCAAATAACATTAATGTATCTAAGCTTTGCTATGAATACTCACAGGGCAAAATACCAGCCTAGCATCACTTTCTGAAATATCACCCTACGAATAATGTCTTACCATTCTTTGCTCTAGTTTTTTGCCTCTTTTTCCCCTTAAAGTAGTACAAATTCTTTATCATTCCTTGGAATAATTAAAGCATTTCCTTACTGTATTCATAACAATCAAATTTATTTGAAATTTTAGAATGCATTTTATTCCCAGAGTGCCTTAATTCTCGTTTGGTATTGTGCAGTTGAGACCAGCCCACATTCAGGCCATATGTGCTCTAACATCCCCAGAAAGTCCTTTGGCAATCCTCCTTCTGCAGGCTGATATACTTGATGTCTCTCTCTATTTGCCTAGGTTTGCGTGATGCGACTACAATGTACATCAGGGCTGGTCTGCTAGCTTCAGACACTATGTGGCCAGCAGCAGTACTTCTCTGAAGCTTTTTTTTGGGGGGGCGGGGTGGGTCAGTGAGGGTACAGTTTCCTCATGTATCTACTATATGGCAGCCTTTGCTTCGCCTACTCTTCTTGAGTTATATTGAGTGGTAGACCTCTGTCTTTCTGAGACAATTTGAACTTCCTTACTAAACTCACATTCTTTAAAATGCTCAGAGCAGCCTTTCAAAATGTGAAACTGTGATAAGGATGATTGTCTCTTTTGTGTAAACAATTAGGGCCTGAAATGTACATAGACAGAGTGATGCATTTGGTAATGATGTCACTGCTGGCAAAGATGAACTATCGGAACGCATGCACGAATATGCTCAAAAAGTATTACAAAAAATGCATCTGCTGCACTGATTAGAGTATGCCCCGGTTTTTGTTACTTTCTAATGCTCAGAAACCTCTAAAGACCCATCCTCAGCGAATTTGATGATACTGTACTTCAAGGGCCAGAGCTCCTAGTTTGTACCCTCTGACCTCAACTCATCAATATATCAAACAGGCCAATGAGAAAAGGTGGAAGAAAAAAACCTAGATATATCTGCCACAGAAAATTACAAATATAAAACACTGAATAAAAATTCGCTGCATCACTTGTGTATAGGGTACCCAATGCCCTGAAGGGTCATTAATCAAAGAGTATAGGGATTTACAATACCCTGAAAGGAGATGCTGGCAGAAGGATGCAATACACCTTTTATTAGGCTATGACGATGACCACCTTCTTACACATTTCCAGCTTTAGAAACTCCTGTTCAAAGCAACCATTACACAGACACACCACAAATACATTGCCAGCTTTGTGCCGAGCACCTAACACTTACTCTTATTGTGCACAGGACCTAATCATTACATTACAGTGTTTACATACTGTACAACCAAAGTACAGACAGCTCTCGGCATCTGCAAAACTGAACGTACATCTGGATTTATGCAAAAAAAAAACGAGTTACACGGCGGGTATGGAAGCGCTAACGAAAAAAAGTCGACTTACTCCTTTAAGTATTTTTTTTGCAAACTGTGGTATCCTGAATGGTATGGGAAGGTAAATCCAACTTACGTCTAATTCTACTTACGTAAGGGTTTGTGGAATGGATTACTTGCGTCAGTCAAGGACTGCCTGTGCTGATAACCAAATTATACATGATTTTTGCAGATTTGTAAGCAAATGCATTTGAAGTACTCTTGTAGATGAGAGATTTGTGCAACTTGACTCTCCCCTAGCTAAACATGCCCCGAAGCCATCCAATAACCATTCTGTATGCTGTAAATTTCTGTATAAGATTTGCCTGAGCATTCCCTGGCTCAGCATATGAAGCCAAATATTTTAATCTTACAATCAGTAAGTTATCAGTGTTGTTATCGCTAATTCCACATAGCGGGATCAAGGCAAAATTCAGACAGAGCAAATAGATTTCATGGAGTCAATATGCTGCATCTCGTTTGCCTTTAAAAGTCTTTAAAACTCTGTCGCATGGATTAAGTGGCCTTCCCTCAGGCAATATTCTGATGCTATCGACAATGACAATACACGGAAGCACAGTCCACAAATTAATATTCTCTCATTCATTGCAAATCTCTGAGGCAGCACTGGGATTTCCACAGGCAATACTAAACCATTGCAAGTTGTTCCCATTTGGCGTGCGTGTTGATATACAACAATTTAAGATGTGTCTTTTATGTCTGAATTGGAATAAATGTTTTTCAACTCCTATGAGTGTGTCCACGTTAGATTGGCCCACAGACATGTTCAGTTACTTCTGCATTAAATATTAGATATGGTAACTCATTAATTTAAATACTCATGGCCATTTTAATCATATCACCTGACAGACCTGAGCAGAGCCATCAATATTTTATCATTTTAAATTTCATTGCTAGATATATTCGATCTGTCTGGTCTTCTGTCTGACCTTTGTTTGATGCCACAATTAAATATTTTATTCCCGCTTTCCCATTCGTGAGCGCTTTACTGTAGTCCCAAAAAATGTTTTAAGTCATGCCATTTTGTAATTTTTCAGCTTCCATGGAGAAGCATGGCTTTCAAGCTGACTTAAATAAACTTAAATCGGTTTCTGCCATTAGATGCCCATGACTGCTCTGTGTGTTTGACTTCATGGACCAAGTCCCAAAACAATATAGGCAGCATCTTCAGCTTGCAGCACCAAGCTTTGGATCACCCAATCCAAAGCTGTGAAAATGAACCAGAGAACATGAAAGAAAACTACTCAGACTGCACAGTAACTTCTACTCAAATGATTTCAGATGATTTCATATGGTGATTGATCTGGTCTACGTCTCATGCGAATTATAGAGATCATGCGTGATCTTTTATATGCTCCTACTGGTCAGAAATATAACACTCATCACAATCTGATCTGTACTATACTTCCTCATTTGCCCTGCTGATATCTCACAGGGAAATAAGGTGTAACCACCTGATCCTGCCAGGATTGGTGCCCATCCAGCCACGTCCCATGTGCCTTCCTTCCATTTAGCTGGCAGTTCTCACTTTGGTGTCACCCTAATGTGTTGTCTCTGCTCCAGAGCTACATTTTAATGGGTTAACTGGTTGGCCACCATCCTGATTCCCCTTTTGTTGGGTGTTCGAGGATAGCCAGTGGTCAGCCTCAACTAGTTATTTAACATTTGCTATATTGTGTTTTCTTAGTTCATCAAGTGTTTGAGTATTTCTGTTAGTTCTTTGTCGTTTTCTTTGTTGACAGTCTAGTTAGTGTTGTGTTCTCACGGTTATTGGGAAATGTCCATGAGAAGTTACGCTAGTTATATGATAGTTGAGGAAGTAAGGAGTATTTTGGTGTCTGTACTACCTTCTCAGACCCCTTTTTACTCACCCTTTGATTGCATCATCATTATGTGTTTTCATGTATTAGCATTTTAGCATTAATGGGCATTTTATAATTTGTATTTTGTCTTCATTTTCACCTTTTTAGTTAATCATGTTTTAGATACTTTTGGTTTGTTGATTGTGGATGGTGTTTAGGTGGCTGTCAAGTTGCATCATGGGATACGGTGCAGTGGGGCCAGAACAGTTAATTCTTGTTTTACTGTTTTTGTTTTTGACCCTTCGTGGCCCCTTTATTTTCTGGTCCTCACTCGTGTTCTCTCGTGTTAAATAAACCTTTTTGACATGGATCATCTCTCCTCCGTGATGCCCCACCATAACAGATTTGTGTGTGCCGCATAATATTTTCTGGAACTGCCCGATCTGTTCATCCTGCCATTTTATGGCAAACCATATTGTCTATATCTGAGCAAACTACAGGGGTCGCTTTATTACTTAACGAGACTTAGTGTTAACGATCCCACTGACTTAAAAACATTTTCTTTTCTTGTAATTTTAAATGTTCACTCCTGTCGTTTGTTTCCAGTTTTTGGATCAAAGCAATTACCTAAATATCCCATATCTGATATATTAATTTATATTTCTATCAGTTGAAATTGCTGCTATTTAGTCACATGGTATTTTGGTGTCCTTATTGCTTTGTTCTCTTTGAACTGAAGGGACTGACTGGGGTACTTAAATCATAAACAGGTGCTACACAGAACTTTTAATAAACAGAGAGCACAAAGAATCCAAAATCAGGATATGTACCTTATTATCCTATTCTGGGCTGGTACAAATTGGCCATGGACAGTCAGATATTTCACAAAGCAAAATTATCTGTAAACTTTGTCGGGCTGCAGTCGCCACTTCCAGCAGTAATACAACAAATCTATTCAACCACCATAAAAAGAAGCATCCAGCAGGACTTTATTTAATATTTAAAATAAAGTTTAAGCCAGGATTTCATTACCACCATATATACCACAGGTAAGTCCCAAAGCTTGTTCAAGTCAGAATATTCTTGACAGCACATTTCAAAATTAAGAATAAAGATCGCAATTCAGGTTGTGGATCGCAACTGTGTATTGTAAAGATTGCAATAGGATTTTTTGGGAAGATCACCCACCCCTACTCTCCAGTAACTTCTACTTGAACAGACTCTCCAGTAACTTCTACTCAGACTCTCCCATAACTCCTACTGAAGCAGAATTCCCTAAACTTCTTCACAAGCAATATCAACTTTTACTAGTACTGTAGTATCAGACGTGAGAAGGAAAAAAATATTTCTACTACACTTAAGCAGAGAGAATCCAGACAGGGACTTGTGGCACAGAAGTAAGTTACAAATAAGCTGTCTATATACAAACATTGCCTTCTGATACATGTTCAATGCTGGATATATTACCGCAGAGAAGTAAAAACCATACAAATTCATAAGGTGTATGGAAAAATAATGATAGAGTAACAGCTGAAGTTTCTGAGATACCTGCCAGAGAGAAGTGGTCACATTAGGCAAGCATCACATCAAGTTGCATCACTAAATTGGCAGCTGGCATCTCTGGTGGCCGATCTATTTCTCAGCACACCGAGGGAACATCCGCACCCACCATGACTCACTTTCTCCATGTGGGAGACAAAATGACAACACCCCAATCCCATTGTCTTGCCAAAGTGTGTGCTGTCAGGACCTTTGGGTCTCCGCTCCTCTCCCACTGGACCCTGGTTAGCTACCATTCATGCAGATTGGGCTCCGCGCTGACATGGTTACTGCCATTCCTGTCTGGGCTGAGTAGTTGGAGAGTCCCATTCATTAAGAGTGTTTAGCTTTCCTTCCTCTCAATCCTCAGTGGTGCATCATGCATGAGCACTTTCCCAGGAGAGAGTTTGACTCTTTCGCGGTATAACCCAGGGATGAGCAAATATGAGTAGCATGGCAAAGAAGCTGGAAAAACAAGCACACTGACTTAGGGAAACAGTTGTACAAGAAAGGAAAACAGATACACGTACATGATCACTGCCTTAACAGCTGCTTAGAGAGGGCAAAATTCTGTATTCTCACATGTAAAAAAAAATGCAAATACACATATTAGTTGTTACTGGAAGAGACTCTGGGGAAGACTGATTGAAGAAACATGATAAAAGGGACTGTCTACCGTCTAATATGAAGCCATATTGACGTTTGCTTCTGAAACTGTGCATTCACAGGCCCCTAGACTGATAGCCTTGAAGCTGCAGTAAATTTTACTGTCAGATTTCCATCAGACCTGCTTTACCATGAAGGTAAATTTAAATCCACGGGCAATGAGTCACTTTAAGATATATGAAGATTGCCGAGATTGCAGCAATCATATTTATGACAATCAGACAGGACTGCACTTACAAACTCTGTTCGGAGCAAGAATGTGATGGCCTTATGTCTGCTTTATGGATTCACTGCTTGTACCCTTAACCATATCACTGCTGCGTTAACCTTAACCTAAAAGTTGAACATACAAGTTCTTTCTATGCAACTTTTTGTCATTTTTCCACAATGAACCGATTTTCTGACTTTAGATGTGGAGAAAAATGAATATGACTTATAATTAGTAAATGGCAGAGGATAGCTATTGTTTTATAATGTACATGACCCGTGTTTTGCTGTTTAAGGAGAAACCATAATTTTGCATCTGAATTAACTATGAACCATGTTACAAAGAGAAAGAGCTTCACTTTTCATAAGCTCTACTATAGATTGGAAGAAGGGCGAGAAACTGGAAGTACAAGCAAACATCTCTGCACATAAGCAAACTACATATGTAAGTTCCCTGTATAGGAAAGGCATTTCTGTCAAGGGTTGATGATTCCAGTTATAAACTCAAAAAATAAGATGTACAATTTTGCAGTTTTAAAGACCCATGCAAAAAGTGTAAGCAAAGAAATACATCCATACATGCCGGCATCTGAAAAACCACTGCAGACACAGGGGTGGAACCCAGCCAGCCTGACAGCTTCTGATGCTGTGTTCAAGGCAGGAACAATGCAGAAATCCAGGGGGATTTCAGAGACCCTGGCAATGTGGCTTATATACCACCTGGGAGGGTCACTGTACTGCAACAAATGGGAACTGGTGTATTTCTGGCTGGTCTGTACTGTTGTGCGATTAAAGAATGATGTACTTGATGGGCTGGACATAGATGGGGCAGTTTAAAACGAATCACATTTAGGGCTTTGGTGAGTCAGAAGCTAAATAGATATGTTACTCATAGGCTAAGGTTAAGGTGATGTCTGGGTTAAGTATGTTTTCGGTGGTTATGGAAAGGTAATAGTGAGAGGTTATTAAAGTGGAAGAAGTATTTGCTGTGTTTGTCAGTGTAGGTAGGGGCCGAATGTGGGCTGAATCATACTGTATAGGGGCAGGAGATGTACAGCCTGTACGATGGTAAGGCACGCATATGATTCTTCGTCCTAATGGGAGTAGGAGCAGGAGAGTGATGGAGGAGGCGTGACAAGGTGTGTGTGTGTATTAAATGGAAAAAGAAGAACATTAAAAGAACGTGTGTGTGCGTGTGTGTGTGTGTGTGTGTGTGTATATATATATAAATCTATATGTCTACCATATGTGATTTTTCACAGATTATCAGAATGAGGTTTATTGGCCAAGTATGTTCACGCACACGGGGAATTTCACTGTCTGGGGAAAGTATAGCTGTCAAGATTATATAGAAATCGCTAAAATAATCCTGAAGCCTGGGGGGTACTAGAGTGCTAGAGTGGGTCAGTGTCTCGTGTCTCATGTGGACCTTGGCAGGGACATTTCCTACATCTGTTGCTCATGTTAAGGGAATAACTGGACCAGATAAGAGTAAGTCCGTTTCAAAGGGGAGAGCTGCACTTTTGGATGAGAGATTATAAAAATGTGCTACCTGTAACATGTGTCTTTGTTTTATGCCTGTTCCAGTGAATACTGCACTGTCAGATATATGAGGCTCAGGCACTATGACCTTTGCTGATACATCTACAGGTTTATTATTTGCACATACTTATTTATATTTCCATCTCTAGTTATTTTTTTTATACTATTTATTTATTTTTACTAATATTTACTAATAATGTATTTCACTTTTGTTTTAATTGTATGTTTAATTGTGCACCTACATCTAAATAAATTCCTTATACTTTTTGTAACTGGTGAATGAAAGGATTGCAGACTCTGAGTATGGTATGGACTGGCACCCTGTCCAGGGTATTCCCTGTCTGGCACTTCCTGGAATAATGTTTCCCCCCAAACTCACCATAGCCTTAAGTTACGGAAAGCAGATGAATTCCAGGTACTGTTTAGAAGGTACAACAAAAATGTCCATCTCTGGTTGAAGAAATTTTGTCATGTTATAAATAATACCGGCATTTTTTAAATAATCAATGTACTAAATGGTCAGGAAACTGAGAAACAGCAGCAACATTTTACGCTTGGAAGATTCTCGTCTTTATGCTCAAATATAATACAATGCCAGACGCCACCCCTGGCATGATAAAAATCCAGCGTGGTGTTCCGTTATGACTCGTAAGGCTTACACTGAAACAGCTCGGCCTTCGCTCTGAGCAAACAATCAACGTATCTCTGTCAATTCTGAAATCCAATGCTCCTTCTCAGGGATTCCAACTAGGGCTAACCAATATATTAGCTAAGTCTCTTTCTGCACCAGTGGTAGCCAATAGGAACACAGCTTTGCAAAGAAGACGTAGGTCGGCAAGTTAATCTAAATATATGGCTGCTTTCAAGCAGCTAGTGTATATATGTGTGTGTGTGTGTGTGTATGTATATATATATATATGTATATACATACATACACACACTTATAGCAAGAATATCTAAAACCCAGTTTGCTTTGTAAATGTATCAGAATTGACTACATTCATATTTATTGTGCACCTTTGTCCAAACCCCCCATTTCCTTTCAGACGCCTTTTCCATGCTCTCCCTCCACTTTTGAAACCCCCATTGAAATGCCAGCCTTGAAAAGCGTAGCGTTATATTGCTTAAGTCTTTGCTTTTAAGTCCATCCAGTGGAAAAAAGAAAGAAAGGAAGGGAAAAAAAAGCAAGCAGAATGTCTTAGTCCAGCTGGGAGATATTCAGAGAAAATCTGCCTTAATTTCTGTGCAGGTAGAAAGAGCACATTCTGCAGGCTGCGGCGTTTTTCACCCTGGGCCTGGCAGCATGCGGTTTATACCGACTTTGTGTTACAGAACTCCTCTGTGTTTTAATGGAGCTGTGAGCTACACCTGTCATTGCTTATCCATTTTAACTGTGCTAGTCACAGCAAAAAGTATTTGTAATGGATATCAGCCAAAAGTTTTACAGTCACATAGTTCACACTTGTTATTTAATGGAGGATATAAAGTATTAGGCTAAATTAACATGAATAAGCATTCTTTACATTTTTAACAATTTAAATAAAAATCAGTCCAACATAAACACAAGTAAGGCAATTTTAGCCATTACAAATATGTATCTACAAATCCAAACTGAATTTGAATTTATTCATTCATAACATTGTTTTCCTCCTCTGTGTGATCAAGTGATGTTAAACTTAATGCTATTTCACCAATCCAGTGAAAGGACTTTAATTAGTTTAAAAGGTTCTGGGAACAGCATCAATCAGCATTGGCGGGGAATAGTAAGTATGCTGAAACAGGGCCGCCTGATTCGCTAATATCCAGTCAGTGAAGCAATTATGCCGTGCGGAAGTGCTCACAACACTCAACAAGCAAGAAGATGTGCAGAGGAAAGCGTGCAAGTTTGGATTGCTCATCTAGCTCTCCAAAACAAACAAAGAAACAAATCAATATATAAAGGAAACAAAGGCAACATCGATATAAAGAGAAGTAAATATTAGAGAAGTAAATATCATCCAATCAAATATTCCTGAACCAGTTAGCAGCGAGTCATGTCATGTCATAGAATGTCTGTTTTAATATTTATCTAAAGCATATCATGGAGAACAGCCAGGTTGGTGAACTGACAGGTTTGAAATGCAGATCTAGAGGACAAATTCGTCTTGGGCCAAAGTGTTCAGTATGACATCCTGCTGAAAAACCGCACGCAGATCTTGGAGATCTTAAACAGTCTGTGTGCCAAGCCACTTCTTAGACAAACTACGAGAAGTGAGGCTGGGTGAACCCAATAAGATGTCTCATCATGAAGGATTAAGCCAAATAAAAGGCCACCATCTCACACCGAACTCATCATGGAAACGCCTTCAGCTGTACTGCTAAGATAATGCCCTTCTCAAGGAGAGTGTTGCTCTCTCAGGAGAGCGTGTTTTGAACATTTCCTATCCCCCAGAGTATAAGTGTGCTAGAATTCCATGTGGGTTGTATACAAGGACAGAGATATCCTGAGGTTGTATGTCCATGAGAATGGGCAGAGAAGACTGGATGTCTCATTCTTCAGGAGGTCTTAACTTCTGTCATCTATGATCTCCCATGATCACCCCCCCCCCACATTGGCCACACAACCTCACCATCTGCCATAAGTCTTTTACGGATAATGTGCATGGGCAAAAGTTTCCTAAGGGCACTGAAAGGCACTCTCTGCTCCGAATTTATCCGATAAATCAAATACAATTTCCCCATAAGCATACAGTATATGGGGATCCAACAGGGAAAAATGCCTGGTCTGTGTGGTCCCAATTCAACAGCTCTCTACCTCGGTACGCTCACAATACCAGGGGCAGGGTCAAAGCAGTGGCCCTGTAAATCTCTGGGCAGGCAGCCAATGAATGTTGAGCAGGTCAGTTCACAGAGGAGCACGGGCCGGTTGTAGGACAAGTGTGTTCATTGCACAGCAGCCGTGACCCGCTGAGGTGAACCTCCTTAAACAGAGGCTGACAAACAGAACTGCTTGCTCAGCTGTGCAGCGCAGCATTCCTGGCCGGGGGAAGAGCGTGTTTCAATCACGGCGTTTCCACTCCAGGACACAGTGAAATGACAGTGCTGGCTAACATGCGCCTATGCACACAATACGCCATAAAAGCTATCAAGGTTAGCCTTGCGATCAATGGATTGTGTGAATGGAATTATGGACAAATCGTGGTCAATCGATAATAGTGCTAAAACACTAAACAGTTTGGCAGATGCCCACAGACGTTAAAGGCTTGCTGGGACCCTGTTGTAATGCTTTATTAATATATTATATAGGTATTTTTGGAAACCCAGGGCCTGGATTCGATGCTGGGTCCTTTCTGGGTGGAGTTTGCACACTCTCCCTGTGTTCACATGGGTTTTTTCCGGGGGCTCCGGTGTCCTCCCATGGTCCAAAAGCGTGCAGGATAGATTGATTGGTGAATCTAAATTGGCCCTGTAGTTGTGTGCGTGTGAGTGTGCGCGCCCTGTGCTGTGTTGGCGACTGCTCAGGGTTGGTCCCCGCCTGCGCCCATTGTTCCCAGGATAGGCTCGGCCCCCTTGCGAACCCAGTTGGGATTGAGCGGTTTCAGAAAATGGATGGAGGGATGGAAACCCAGGGCCACTAAGTTCCTCAGTGGTGTGGGGATGAGCTCATCGTATCTGTGTGAAAAACAAAACCTAAGGTAATTGTCTTTGGCATATAAAATACAAATTCACGATGATGAATTGGGAACTGAAGGTAATGAATGGCTACCTTCAGATGATCTACTCCCCTGTATTGTTCACTGTCCTTACTTTAGCTGGCCTACTTATAAATCCAGTTGATTTCTGCTCCAAATTAGAATCAGCTGCGCATCATGAACAGCACCAATGTTCATGGTGCCAGAAGAACTCGTGGATTTAGGTATGGGTGACATGGGCAGCTACCCAGGGTGGCATCTTGCCAGGGGTGGCACAAGGCAGTGGCAGAAAAAAAATCAGAATGGTGTCATTTGCAAGATCGGTTTTCTATTGCTCTCTTGCATGTCACATCGATGATGTCATGTCACCTTGGGTCAATTAACCGTGTTAGAATGGGGGCCCTGATTGTCTGTGTGCTAGACAGATGCCACTCAGAAGTATGAGATGGGGAGGGGGGCAGGGCTGGGCTGACCTCAGGTCGCCCATTGGAAGTCTATGGTGGGGGCAGTGGGAATCTATCAAATAACACACCACTAACTTTGTACAAAACTAATGCAATTAACACAATCAGTCACACTATGAAATGCTACTATATAGAATTATAGACCACAATTCATTCGTAGTACTGTGAATATACAGTTTTACAGACATATTGTTGCATTTTTCTGATTTATGTGAAATCTTTAAGAATAATATAAAGGCAGTCTGCACACCCCCAAGGTGAATTTGTTCAGTTTTGACTCTTGGCTGATAGTGTTGGAGGATCGGTGATGTAATGAAGCTCGAGTAGAAAATTAACATAAATGGACAAGAAATGGGAGAGAGGAAGAGGAGGAGAAATGCGGAAAAGATGAAGGAATGCAGATATCTCACCCCTATATGAATATGATATTATGAATATAATGAAACAGGCCAGTATAACACTAGATTGTTTTTTAGCCAATCGGGTAATAGTCTAATAATTCTTTTTTTGTTATTACTTCTCACTTTATATAATGCAGTTTGGTTCTATTTTTCTTTGTTGCTTCTTTTTGATATTTATGAACCATACTTGTATATATTTTTGTATTTATACAGTTTTAAGCTTTTTTATTATCTGTTGTTCCAAAACAGGCTTGTGCAGGGTGGGTGCTGGGGGGGCCTGAACGCCTGCCCCTATTGCCTGAAATATTAAATGTGCCTTCCTTAGAGGCACTGGGTGCCCTTCTTCTGCTTTTTAGTTTTAAGTGCCAGTGGCCACCGACTTAGCAAACCCTCAAAAAGTCTCTGCACAGCCCCGTTCAAAAATATGTTAATAAAAATGACAGTTATTGTCAAATGGTGCTTTTTTGTTGGCGGTGGGGAAGGGGAGATTTGCCGAGGGCACCATACAAGCTAGAACCACCATTGTTCAGGAGACAAACAGTGAAGGATCCACATGTTTCTGGAAGGAGCACAGTTGGTGTCTTCTGTGTCTTTGTGTCATTTTCATTTTGGAAAATAGTCTGTCTATGTATGATCATTTTGTGAAGAACGCCAAAGCCATCCTTACATTCTCTGCATTTCTGCAAGTAAAATAAAGGGGGTGGGGGGGGGGGTACAAATGACAAAAACAAGTAAAAGTTTAATTAAGACGGGAAGTTTTGATTGAAGAACAATGCACCTTAACCAGTGG
>JAODLD010000040.1:6481422-6517954 GCA_026781065.1 Mormyrops boulengeri | reverse complement strand
CCCCCCCCCCCCCCCCCCCCCCCCCCCCCCCCCCCCCCCCCCCCCCCCCCCCCCCCCCCCCCCCCCCCCCCACAATGGACAAACACACTGACACTGATAATTAATCCGGGAAGTTTGAAATCACTATCAATGCACCTGAACCATAGGTCATTAGATTATGGAGCACAAACAGTAAAGCGCACAGACATCGACTCTTCTGGTCCTGAGAAGCAGGCCGGTGTTGTAGGTTTGACTGCCGTACTTAACACTGATTGAATGATGGTTAACTAACTGAAAAACTGTATTGGAAAAGTTCTGCAACAACAACAACAATAATTATAATGCCACATGTTATTGTGACCTTCACCTTATTAACGACAATTAAAGTAAACGAAAATAGATGAAAGCGTTTGCTTTCACTACATTTGAAACTTGAATTATGGAGTGAAAAGCACTTCAAATATGTAATGCTGGTTTAACTTAATATGGAGAGAATATTTGTTTACTTAGCTATTAAGAGCATTAATAGGAGGCCTGAATCTATGTTTTTAACTTTGAGCCTCCAACGCCTGCAGTTTTACTTAAAAGGCTTATGTAAGCTTGTGTAGATGAGAAATGAATAAAGTAATTGAATACAGGATCTGCCATTAATCATTCTATTTGTATGTTCAGCACCAGTAATTACACTCTAAGAGCGCAGCTCGACAGTTTCTGGGAGATTTTTGTGTCATTAACTCCTGTCCTGTGATAGAAGGAAAACTATGAACTACAAACTGGGGAATTTTCATTTTGGGTGCCCTGATGATAATTTTTCTGTTATCTCACCAGTAACGGCTTCATGGCGGCACATGGAACGTTCACACATATGCCAGGAGCTGAAGGAATAAACAAGGTTTTTTCCCATGATTCAGTTATGTACACATGCTAACAAAGCACCTTACAATAACTGACAGAGCAGTTTTCGCTGCAGGAGAGGGATTAAAATGTGCCCCAGTCAGCTACAGCGCATTTGCTGCCTTTTTCAAGACCCCCTGACTGCTGAAATGCGGGAATCCTCCATTCTGAATGCGCGGATTACTCGTCCAGGGGAAATGTTTAAACTTGATACTGCGTACAGTGTTGATAAACTGTGGCCAAAGAGAACAAACACAATGCCCCAGGGTGCATCCCTTTTGGTGAAAATGCCACACGCAGTCACCACCCCTGCCTCCTCTTACGGACAGTGGGCGAGTTTCAAGGGGTTGGTGCTGTTAGCCACGCCGGCTATCACAGAGATTCTTTATGAATGTGATTCTTAAGGGGACTCGGAACAGGAGGTATTCAGACACTGTAGCTCCTGTTTAATATTCTTTGGCTACCGTCATGAATATTGAGGCATTTACACAAAGCGTAGCCGGGGCGTCTGTCCTAAAACGCACCTGCTAGCGTCGCTGACTAACGCCAATTATAGAACACTCGGGGCTTAGGCGCGTCTGAACGCAATGTGGCTACGCATCTCAATGAGCAGATAGAAGCAGCGCAGTGAAGGTCTCGCTGTACTATAGACGTCCACATGCGGCCTTTGTTGGGAGAGGAGATCCAGGTTACTCTATTGTAACAGAGGTTGAGAGGACAGAAAGTACAAGGATGATGACCGTGACAGCATTTTCAATTTCAAAGGGGACGTGAGCCTCCCCTAAGCTGTTCAGCATTAATCTCAAAGGCTCCTCTGTGCCCTTGTCTATGCCCTGCAGATATTTCACATTTCATACAGATGCCCTGCATTGGAACCGCACCAAAAAATACGGCCTACGTACGTGCACCTGTGGAGTGTGCATGGCTCTGTCTGCAATCTGAATGCGCTCACGTGCAAACAAGCACGTCTTTTTATTCATGGCTGTACATGACGCATTTATTTATTTTTTTGTAATGTTTGCAAGCAGTGTTCAAATAGTGTGACTCAAATAGTCCTCCTTGGAACAAGAGTCAGGCGGAACTTCCCGGCCTGCCTTTGATGTCACAGTGTGTATGTTACAGGAAGGAGAGTCAATCAACACACACACCATCTCCACATTGCTAAGTAACAACACTATAATCAGACCTCAGGCATCTTGAATGTATTCTGTATGGGTGTGCATGCATGTAAATATCTGTCAATATAAACATAACCACAGATTCTTTTACATTGATACAAGACATTCTGCTGCTGGCTGCTGCTTGAACTTCAAACAGCTGAAAATAAATGAATGGGCATAGAACAATTAAAACACTTTGGCTTTGTTTTGAATTCCAGCTTTGGTCACTAGTCTTATAAAAGAATTCTGCATCAAAAAGGGGATTTTAGAAATGAACTCACAATTTAAGATAACAAAGGGTACATATTATGCTAATTCTCCGATCGATTCGCTTCTCTTTTCCATCATTTGAACCCATTCACAATTGAGATCTGTTCCCTGAAGTCACAATGATAATTCTTAGTGAATCAAATGCAGATGGAGTTCTGACAGAACAGGAGGTACCCACCCCAACCCCGTCCTCCTGCCTGTACTGCTTCCAGGACTTCTCCATGTCGCTGAACAGCAGCATGTAGCTGGTGACCCAGTCCGAGCTGCTGTAGCACCCCTGTGTGGCCACTCCCGTGACCTCCATCCTGTCCCGCAGGTCCACCTGCAGCCACTGGCTCCTGTCTGTCCGCTGCGGGGCCCAGCCTCCCCCCCCTGTAAGAGGAGAAATGCGACATGAGCCTCTCAGAGAGCCCCCGCCCGCCTCGGGATAAGTGTGGGACACTTACCCAGCTCTGCACAGGGAGATGCTGCAGTATTAAGAGCAAAGCAAAGAGCAGGAATCCACGAGAAACAAGCATACTGCACAACAAAACACTGGAAATCTGTGTTTGGCACCTCATTTTTAAAATAAGTGACATGTAAAGTATCCCTTACTTTGTGCCCTGTCCTTCCTGGCATGGGATTCCGGCTCAATGTCAATTAGAATGAGAAAAGCAGGTCGAGGATGGATGGGTGTATTGATTATTGGCACCATGGCACAATACTGTGCTTTAATAGTTTAGAACAAGGGTGGCGAACCTGATCTATGAAGAGCCGCTCTGGGTGCGGGTTTTTAGGATGGCCTCTCAATCAGCCAATACCAAAAGCAGTGGTCCCCAGGACTGGAGTTGAGAACCACTGCTTTTGGTATTGGCTGATTGAGAGGTCATCCCAAAAACCCGCCCTCACAGCGGCTCTCCATGGATCAGGTTCGCCAGCCCTGGTTTAGAAATACCAATGGAAAAAGAATCAGTTTGTTTGTTATTTTTTTTGGTTTCTCTCCATTGTCATTTTTTCCATTGTGCATTTTCCTTTTCATTCTGATTCCCATGAAACTGACTTTTATATTGTATTATTGCATTACAAATCATACCATTACCATGTTTTCATGGTCAGATTTGCTATTCAATATCAGCCTGATGTCTAATTAGTATGAAAAAGAGAAGTTTCCCAAATCCAGCAACGTCTATATTGTGTGTCTCCCGTACATGCAAAACAGAGCAGGCGATAACACGGTGTCTCCAATCCAGAGGGGCTTCGACGTGCCAGTGACAGACTTTCTTTGTCGTCGTTTTCAGTAATCGCTTATCTCTGCGAAGCCAGCTTGCTCGCTGCGGGGAAGCTGAGTGAGTGTAAATAGCTATATTTGTGAGTTCGATCTCCCCGCGGCAAAGCTACTTTCCGTGACCTCCCGCCCGACCTCACTGCATCATGTTAAGTAGGTGCGGTAGAGCGGGAGGTTTCATCATGTCTCAGGCCGTCACGGGAGCGGCCTTTAGCGGGACTTTAGTAACCAGGTACTCTGTATTAATCAGTGTTACTGAATAAGACACGTGGGAGCGCAGAGGACAAAATTGCCTCTTTAATTTAGGACCAGTCAGTAAACATTTAGATATGTAGATATAACCAGAAGCATGCAGTTTGCTAGAAAAGAAATAATACAACAACGGGGTAATAGACAGAGAGCATTAACATATTGACATTGCCGCTATTTGATACTTCATACTTGGTCGTCAAAAAGACGGAAAATATGCAAATTCCTCATATGGGACCAAAAGCCAACAAAACAACTGCGCATTCAATTTAGATCATTCTGGCAATAATACTTACTGTATGTTCACACCTGTGTGTGTCTGCCAACAGATGGTGTATTCTACTTTATTATTTTAGTATATTAGCGAACAGTTTACTCTCCAGCAAGGTATGAAAACACATTTATAGACCACTCACCCTGCAAAACAGGTTTAATTGTGCATGGCAGATTTGAAAGTGTCAATGATCGCATCTGGTTTACCTTATACGTAGCGGCTGAACCTTATCATATGTGTTTTATAAACATCAGAGTGCCACAATGGATAAACCATGTTAGCCTAAAGCGTCTAGCTCTCCAGGGGGGAAGAGACATAAATTTTTTTTGGAAAGCAAACATGTCAGAACTTTGTAGCACCTGCCAAAGACCGACACACCCTCGCTCTGAAAAGGAAGAAGAAAATCTACCTGGAGGGGCTGCTATACCTTCAATGGCTTTAACAACAAATGCCTGAGCCAGCCAGCCTTCCGGCTGGAGGGACAGGGCAACTCGGGCAGAGAGGTTCATTATTCAGCTGCTCGGGGCTGAAAAGCTGTGGCGAGGCAATGGCAAGGGCTGAATACCAAGTCCGGACTTCTTCCACAGAGAGAGTGCCATTTACAAAGTACCTCTGTGGCCTGGGATGGCTTCATCCGTCACCGGAATGGCAGGCGTTTGTCGCGGATAAGAATAATCTGATTTAGTTAGTATAAGGATGCCGAAGACATTTCGAAAGAGAGGTTGTTCTCTCCACCTGTGTTGCTTTCAGCAGGCTGGATCGTGTAGATTGATTGGAAGTAACCTGCCGCTCAGTTGAATGTGAAGCTTCTGACCTTGGTCATTTCATTAAGATTCATTCTCGTCATCCCATTTGACAATGTAAAACAAAGGAATGCAAATATTAACAGGTTGCGTGCTGCAGCATGAGGGAATATCTGTTATGCCACTTGTGAAGGTTTGCCATGGTTTTCACAAAAGGCAGTCCAGCATGCCTGTAATTGTTTGCAATATAGGTAATATTAATATCCGCCTCTTCTGCACCAAGTGGAAACACATTTATGCTCCTGGGTGATTCCTTAAGCTAACACAGAACACTTCAGCTACAATTTTCTCAGATATAAATAATAGTTTAGCACCACTCAAACCACACATTTGCGTAGGGTCCCTGAGGTTTTGTGTAGGGCCTCTGAGGTTTTGCGTTGGGCCCCTGAGGTGAAACATCAGGGTGTTGCCCTGAAACACAGAGACTGAGACAGACCTACTAGAAACTATGCCCACGACTCCCAAATATTAACTCCCAGATATTAACTCCAAAATAGCATTTAGAGATCAAAATACAACGAAAACACCCCCTCCACATACTTTTTTAGAGATCAAACCAGAGAGTGGCTGTTCATCTGAACTCATACTAACCGTCTCTTCTGTTGAGTTTGGCGAAACGTGGGGAGTGGTTTTCTGATGAGTGCGATGAACTCTCGAAAGATGCCAGGGGCAGCACAGACACAAGAGGGCTGTCACAATTATCTGTGTGAATGAATGGAGAAGCAGTTAGAGACGGAACGTTCACGGCGATCCTGGCTGAAATACAGAACAACAGCAAGCGTTGCACACATAACAACCATGAATTAATTCATGCCTGTAATAAATGTACTTTGTCTTCAAGGAGAATCTGTCCCTGAAAATCTTCACCTTCACTCTTTTCCAGTATCCACTATGTTCAGAATTAGTCTTTTTTAAACAGTATGCTCTACCTATTAAGACAACTAACGCCATCGTTTGTCAGTCATGCAACACAGTCATATGAACAGCAATCGGGTCCGAACTCAGATCCCTTATGTTCTTCATCATTAGTGCTCCACCATGGGTGTAGCTTGTTGTGTAGCTTGGGTGTAGCATGTTTTATTTATTTCACTCTCACTAACCTACAGCTCACGCTATGGGATGCAGATGCTTCCAGTGTCTTGCCTACCGCTAGAAAATTAATGTAACCATGTGGACATTCATTATACTGCTGCATATTGCCTGTGCAGATAAAATGGCTTAAAAAGCAACATAATATTCTTTTAGAGATAGGCTATCAGTAACGATTGAGCATGGGAAGAAAGTAAGGAGGCTTACTGATTACAGTATACTGATATAAGGTTCGGAAGGAGATAGTAAGGCAAATAGCGTGTGTAGGTATCTGGCACAGTATATTTTATTATTTTTGCATAATTTATAATATCGTTCTAGCATGTTAATAAATTAGGCTTAAAGGTTATTTATAATTTAATGTCCTCACAGAAGTAATGGTATCACATCATCTAGATATTTGGACTCTGCCTTGATTTCATTTTGTCTTGTTTTCTTCTTGACTAGTTCCCCTGAAATTTAATATTGGCTTCATCAGTTTCACTAAAAATAGACCTGAAAGTGGATTATTGGTAAACTGTATAAGCGGACTCAAACTTTCGGTTAATCTCAAGTAAATACTTGAGCAATGACTAGTGGATACATTTGATATTCATTATGAAGACGATGACTAATGTTGATGCTAAAATCATCATTATGAATAAAATATGCATCTATGAACTGTCTGAACCATTATATAAGAGGAAACTGGCTGTCTTCGATGTAAAATTTTAATTTATGGTCTTGATCATCCATCCAGATGCTTCCAGCTGCTCATCTAGTACAGGGTCGCTGGGGATCTTGATGATGTACTTAATGAATTTTTGCATTTACAATTTTCCAGCACTTCCTGCATCCCAAGATTTATTATGATATGGTACGTTACAGAAGCCGCACATGTAGTGATTAATGTAAAATATGTATGTACCTTGACTTGATACATCAAAATGTGCCCAAGTCTGCACTATTCACAGCAAATCCACGGCTGTTGTTTTGAGATAGGCAGGTGTAGTTGACTATACATGATACTATTGGCGGCAGTTTATTTCTTATTCTGGCAGAAATGAGATCAAATGCACAATTTACCTCTCCAACTAACCACTTTACATGGGGCACCAAGTGCATGGAACCTCTCAATTCACAGTTAAAATTCAGAGCCGGAAACAAAAATAAATAAATAAACGCGAAATGTGTATTTTGTAAAATTTATTGTGTTTGTGTGTGTGTGTGTGTGTGTGTGTGTTTATATATATATATATATAGAGAGAGAGAGGGTGTGAGAGAGAGAGAGAGAGAGAGAGAGAGAGAGAGAGAGAGAGAGAGAGAGAGAGAGAATACCCAAGTCCCTTAAAGCCTATTTTTCTAACTCATGTGTATATCTATGGATACATAAAAGCATAAGTAACGACGGCTTGGATTATGTACTGCTCCTGTCAATCTAGCAAACAGTAATTCTTTACTTCTAATTGGTCAGGGAAGTTTCCAGGGAGACAGTTTTGATGTTAGTGGTTCTGAACTTGCTCACTTATTTAGGTGCTCCTTGATATCATTTGTCACCACAAACATCAAAGTACTGAATTAATGTAACCCAGTCCAAAGGGGATGCCGTGATTTCTTTAATCTTTAATTTGATATAGTGTCAAACTTTACAGTAGAATCAGGTAATCATCATCGTTTTTTTATTCAGAACACAAATAATCTCTTCTAGACAAGTGTTCAGTACTACTACTACTACTACTACTACTACTACTACTACTACTACTAATAATAATAATAATAATAATAATAAGCACAAAGGTCATCCAGTGACACAAGAGTGCATTTCCATAAGTTGTCACAATGTTGACTTGAATGTAGCTAGCTGAATTAACACAATCTTGTAGAGGCCATTCAACATAAACTTTTCACGTCACAATAAACTTTGTCGAAAAAGTCCAGAAACTGAGAAGGATTAGCAATGCAAGACAATTTATTTATGTTGGGATAGCACGTATCAGTGATACAGCACATACAATAAAGTAGTTAGCCAGTTAGCTGTTAACGCTGCAGCCAGGTCTTTCTGCGGATACAGTTCAGTGGACGGCATTCAGAGTAAATTCAACGGATGTCCCACAGATAACACGACTGAGATTAAACACCGAGGTGAGAGCTGGGTTAGATGTAGAGCTTGGTTAGATTTCTTTCCATGTTTGAACTACATACCCAAACATGAAAAGGCAACTTTCTAAGTCTCTTGGGCATTTCCTGTTAGAATACCCTTTGCACCTGAGGTGCATTTAATCAAAAACAGAGAAACTGGCACTAGCTTCACTCTGTGCTCTGTAGGTTTACTGCACCACTATGCTGTCCATACCTCATGAATTTCAGCAGGGACACGCAATACACTATCTAGGCCCCTGCTCTGTGTGGCCCTGCACCTCTGGACTTTGACAGTTTTCTCTCTCGTTGGCTCACGCCTTTCCTGCAACCTGGTGCTCCTGTGGTGTGGACCTCAATCATGACAGCCTCCACCCTACCAGCTGTGACCCACAGCTGTAAGCAGCAGCGGTGTGTAGCTCTACCTTCTGATGACCTTCCAGCAGTCATCACCTCTCCCCCTGGCCAACCGCTTGCTGACGGCCTGTGAAATTCATGCATGGGGGCCGTATAGTTTCCTATGGTCCCCGCTGATGTACATGGACAACCTCGACTACCCCTGGCATTATTATTATTAATTTCAGCGTGTCGTGCAGAGATTTTTTCGAGAGCCAGGTGGTCGACCAAGTGGGGGGGTCCCTCGGTAGAGTCTGCATGATTGTTGGTGATTGAAAAAGGGGCACTCAGAAAAAAGTGGGTACTGGGGAGTGTTCGGGGAAAGAGGGCAGGTGCTCCAGCACCCTAAACCTCAAAAGCATCTTGCCTTTGTTGGAATGGCAATGAATAGGGTTGCCAACCCAGTATTATAAGGGACGGGTGGCAATCCTAGCAAAGAAGTAGATCAGTTAACCTGACATTATTCTTAATATAATTACAGACGGTCCTCTACCAACGAACGAGATACGTTCTGAACGGCCGTTCGTAACTTGAAATGTTCGTAAGTCGTTATTCACCACCATTTTAAGGGCAAAAGCAAGTACAAAGAACTAGGGGAAAGAACGGGAGCCCAGTGAAGATCCTTTTCGTTCGTATGTCTCTAAGTTCATAAGTTGAACGTTCATAAGTAGAGGAGCATCTGTATGTTCTTTATTGAAAGGCAACTCCCAAGTTTCGATGCTGCAGTCAGAATTATGTCCATTGTGGATTATTTTTTAGCACGAACATCACAGGGCCTGTGCAAAGCCATAAGCAGTTTGGAGAAATATCAACCCTAAGACAGTACCTGCAGCTCTCTTTGCGTACGGCATTTTTTCACTTTGAAGACCACATGCCTTTCCAGTGACCCTGTAGTGCATTTGCATAAAGTCTTTCATGGGCGTGAAAAAATAAATAAATACAAACATACTGTTTTTTTTCACGTTAACAGTATGTGTATCTGCAGCCACTTCGTCTTACATTCTAATTAATTAGATCTAAGATGATTCTGGAACCAATTAACCTTTCAAAGGAAGCCTGGGTGACTTGAGATCAATTACTTTAAGCTGCAAGACTCAATTTTTTTAACCTAAGCAAAGAGAGAAGTAAATGTGAATGTTTGTATGGAAGAGAGGGAATGATAGAAGGAGATGGTCTGAGCGTCAACCTGACACACATTGTGGCTTCTGGTTAGAAACAAGGGCAGAATGTTCTACAGGCAACATTAATCGCTAAGCCAGCCTTCAGCTGCCGCAAAATGGCCGACAAAGTGAATAACTTGCTTCAAGGCGCTCAAAAAAATCCCATGTACGCTACAAATTAGAACATCTACTTAAGTGTGCTGTCTTCTCTGACATGCAAAGGAAGTTAATTAGACAGGAGACATGGACAGGCCAACAAATACAAATGTGAGAGAACAGAAATGGAGAGAGAGAGAGTTTCTCCCAAACAATTTTCAGGTTCAAATCGTGACGGGCTGCCTGAACACAGAACAAAGAGCCATGCAGTTAAGCTGAATGAAATCTCCCTTTGGAGAAAGAAGACAGGATTTCATTATGAGGGCTGAATAGGCGGAATAGCTGTTTTGCCTGTGCCGCTTCGATTGTCCACGCCTCGTCGCGGGCCTCTGCCATGACATGACATCCACTGCAGCGGGAAGCCGCCGCTATTTTCTTTCAAGGCAGTTATGAAAATTTGGGCTACACGGATGCACAAACCTGCGCAGGTCCCGAAAGACCCATAAAAACGAGTGGGAGTAAAGTGCATGTGGGGAACAATTTAATACAGATGCAAACTAACAATATCTCACATGTTATTCTGCCACTGGAACACAATCTGCAGTAGTCGCTCATCTCTTATTATTCTGACAAACCTCTCAGAAAACATGGCGAAAATGCATGGGACAAAAAAAATTACCCTTTTAAAGCTCTCCAAGCAAGAAATGTGATCAGAAGGCGCCGGCAAAGGTGAAATGGAAATCAGGGAATAATTGACTTGCACATAATGCAATCCCTGTAATTTATGACAGGTAATGTGTTAAATACATCCATCTTCCAACTGGTACAGGATGGCAGAGGGGCTTGGAGCCTATTCCAGGCAGCATGGGCCACAAGGCAGGGGGTCACCGCAGGGCAGGGGGATATCCATCGGACTCCCGGGGCAGAGGGACACCTGGGACAGGGGAACACCCGGGGCAGAGGGATCCAAGGGACAGAGGGACACCAGAGGCAGAGGGATACTCTGAGCAGAGGGACACCCGGGGCAGAGGGATCACAGGGACAGGGGGACACCCGGGGCAGAGGGATCCCAGGGACAGGGGGACACCAGAGGCAGAGGGATACTCTGAGCAGAGGGACACCAGGGGCAGACAATATGGTGCAGAAGGGAGTCGTACAGCTGTTGTATCCTCTCCTGCAGCAAGTTTGGCCCACAGCTATTATAACTGGCCCTCGAGATCCAGCACATTAGCACTGGGTCTGAGTTTACGTCTGAGCTGATCCCACCCGTTTGATTGGGGAAAGATCGGGGGACTTGCCGGGCCACGGGAGGACCTCAACATGATGCAGGCAGTCCATAGACACACGTGCCGTGTGTCGACAGGTGTTGTCTTGTTGAGAGACTGTAGCAGAGTGCTGTCTCAGGAGAAGTAAGACATGCAGACGCAGGATGTCACTGAGGTAGCGCTGTACCGTCAGGGTTCCCCGAATCACTACCACAGATGACCAGAAGTCATACCCTATGGCTCCCCACACCACGATGCCAGGAGTAACACCGTTGTTGTGTCTCTCCACAACATTGGCAGCATTGGTTCTCTCCCCTCGGTGCCGCCATACACACACATGACGTCATCTGTGGTAATGCAGAACCGAGATTCATCGCTGAACATAGTACGGCACCACTCATCATCCGACCATGCCTCCCGGATACAGCACCACTCTAAATGCAGCTGTCTCTGCATTGCTGTTAATGGCAGCCTACGCATGGGATGGTGAACCCGTTCTCCGGCTGATGCCAGTCATCAAGACACGGTGCGGGACGACACGGGGTGTTGTAGAGAGTCCAGTACCTGTGTACGGATGGCAGGCGCAGATGTCATGGGGTTCTGTAATGCTTGGAGCACAAAATGACCATCCTCCCTGCGGTCTGTCTTGGGTGACCAGAACCTTCACGACGTGTGTAGGTGCCCTCACGTGCCCATTGGTTCCAACATCGGGCAACTGACATCTGCATGCCCCACATGCCGGGCAATTCCACGATATGATCACCTGGCCTCATGCAAACTGACAATGCAACCCTTATCAAACTCCGTCAAGTGCTGGTAATGCTGTCCAATACGTCTATGAGGCATCCTCTGCGTCTACGAGGCATCCTCTGCGTCTATGAGGCATCCTCTGCGTCTATGAGGCATCCTCTGCGTCTATGAGGCATCCTCTGCGTCCAGTGGCACACGTGCCAGCTACAAGTGCCGAATCATTTACATACCCATCGCTGATCTGCCCGTGCATCAAATTACATCCAGATCAGACCATCACATCTGGGTACTTAACTATTTTTGTCACCGAGTATAGTTTGCTATTTTCACATGTGAAGCATTTGTGTTTGCATTTAGTATGATACATAATGTGTTCCATATGTATAAGAATGTCATTTTGGGGTGGAACAAAGGTGTAAGAGCGAACAGAGCAGAGCTGTTTGGGTTGGTAACTAAATAAAGAAAAGTTCCTCCTCATCAGCTGTCACCTGCCTCCTTTTATCTATATCTCTGGAGACCTGGGGAGTATTATTAATACCAAAGTAATAGGGTTACACAAGCGCCACGTAGGGAGATCACAGGAAATCCACACGCACAAAATGGGGTACAAGTCAACCCCCAACCCTGGAGGTGTGAGGCAACAGCACTATTCGGGAATCATCCACATCATCATCATCATCATCATCATCATTATTATTATCATCTATTACAGGTAGACTTAAATACGTAGCACTGTGACCTAAAAAAGAAGGAAATACCCACAATGATGGATGACCCGTTGAGTTCCAAAGCTGTAGAACTCTCTCTCAGAAATCTCCATGCTGGTTTTAGGTATATTACATCAATGGCATCCCTGCCGTTACCTGCGAGCCCAGGGGAAAGAGCCCGGGCTCCCTGATATCGCAATGCAGGACACATCTGAGCCACCGCAGATAATGCGATGACTGCGATGGCTCTCGCACATTCAGTATTTATAAGGGGATGACTGAGCCAACCTCAGTCAGTTAGCCTTTCGAGGGAGGCTGTCCGTCATTTTTGTGGTTCCATTTTCACAGCGTAGGCTCTTTCTTCACGTCAGACAGGAATAAATGTTATCACATCTGCCGTTTGCATAATTTAGTCCGTAACTTCATGGGCAATTTAAAGGACCCCCCCAGGCATCTTACAGACTTAATAAACGTGTTTAAAACATTGTCTATTGGTTGAATTCAATTTTAAATAGAATGTGCAGCTGGCTGTATCTGAATCAACAACGTAGCAGCGCTGGAAGTCTGTCGTCTATTCCTTTGAGTATGGCATCTGCTTCAGGTAAATGCCAAGTGGATTAATGACAGAGTTTGGACTTCAGCTGCTGTGGCACGAGGCTGGCGGCGGAGCGGCCCGGCGTAAGGTGAGAGGAGATGGAGTCAGCGCTAAAAGCGGCGTAAATGGGCCCAGCCGGTGCGGAACGCGAGGCACGCTCACGGACGCCAACCCGTAAAGACAAACGAGCCGGCTTCCTGCCCGAGAGGCTTTGGTATCTCAGAGGGAGCGGCCAGCAGCATCGGGGCTATTTTTAAGAAGCAGGGCCCCGGGTCTGGCTGTGGCCCTCGTTCAAGGTCCCAGAGAAGGGGACGGTAGAGACTTCACGGGGTTATTTTGGGCCGGTGTGGTGGTGACCTTGTTCCTTTATACTGTTCATTGCCTAAAGCTCTGCACAGCGGGAGGACTACAGCATGCCAGGAGTCCACCAGAGCTGGTGACATGGGGGTAACTCACGTAAGCTCCCTGACTCCATGTACCGCCGGACAATTATTAAGTAAATGGCAAAATTCTCCTAAAATCCTAAAAAGCTGGTAATGCTCGATAAGGGACTCCCAGCGCTCGCAGGCTTCCAACATCCCTGAGTTAAGTCTCTGACATTAGTGACATTTTGTTCTTTCGGAAAGTGTCCTAAAGAACATAATTAACAGCAGAGAGTCCATCCTCTGATTTCTCTTAAGCCCTGATGTAAAACGATTAAGCACGACATTAATTTTTCCAGTGATTTCTCAAAATAAACTGTGCATGTGGCACATCATTACTGATTATTAGGTGTTGTGTCATTTATCTGTGTTCAGAAATTAATTTAAAAGTATGAGCCATTATATATGTAAATTTGCTTTTTCCTCGCATTTTCAGTTATTTCCGCAATGGTTATCACCCCCAAACTAATGCCATTAGCAAAGGCAAATTAGCCTTTTCGGCAATTTTTATTTTTAATTGATATTGACTGAATTACAGCTTCTACATGTTAATTTCCATTATTATTATTATTATTATTATTATTATTATTATTATTATATGTTTATCTCAGCACAGCGGACACACACACACACTACAATAGATCATCAAAACACTAAATAGAAGTGAAACTCTATCAAATATATAACAGTTTTTGCCGTTATTGTCAGACATGCAGACATAGAAATGGTTATTTATTGCATGTATTATTTTATTATTTGATGTTGTCTGAAGCACAAACACTAACATTATTCAAACAACATTAATCTCAATATAGTTATATACATAAACCTAAAATGAAATGTTTTTGTTTTCAATAGCTGGAATCTGCCCATAGTCCTCATTATCACCTCTTAAATCAACATGGAAATTCTTGCTTTGTTCAACACTATGCTTGAAAATGATAGTTGGCATTTAAACAAGGTGTTTAAATAGAAAACATTTGAAATCTAATGAACCACGATTGCCGTTAACTCAATTACCTTAACAGTTTGTTCTCATTCCGTTTTTAAAGAAATACATTATCTGTTTGAGTATCGCAGCGGATGTAGAGGCAAGAAGTTTTTTAATGGTCATAAATGAAATACATGGGTAATTAAACCAGATCAATACGGCCTTCAGAGTAATTCTGTCAAATTGGCTGAGCAAATTACCTATGTGAGAGTTCTCCGCAAAAGCCAGCTTGGCTGTAAATGTAAATAACGTCCTTCCACTTAGCTGCATGCGTAAGCAGCACCAGATAATGCATTTTAGGAAAGTGTACAACGAAAGAACTGCACAGAGCACAATTTGGCACAAGCATTTGAGTGAAATTTTGATAGATTTTAAGTGCCTTTGGGATATCCAGCTCCAAAACTGAAATCTGATACACCCCTGGGCACGCTGGGGATTATTTCTGATGTTGTTCTTTACATCCAAATAAGATTTGTAATTATTACATTTAATTTTAATTAATACCTAACAATGCGAGTTTTAGACTTTAAGAAAACCAACCAACAAATAAACAAACAAAACAAATAAAATAAATATATATCCCAAAGGATTAGCTGTTAAATTACGTTTCACATTTATCTGGCCGAAATAAACGTTAAA
Organism: Mormyrops boulengeri; assembly: GCA_026781065.1. Taxonomy (NCBI): domain Eukaryota; kingdom Metazoa; phylum Chordata; class Actinopteri; order Osteoglossiformes; family Mormyridae; genus Mormyrops; species Mormyrops boulengeri. The sequence goes on along the minus strand of JAODLD010000040.1, from coordinate 6,502,836 downwards.
CTGAGTGTTACGCGACTGTTATATCGACGGCACAAACAGACAGCGGCGGTTACAGCGTGACCACATCAGTTCATTGACAAGGCTGACCGTTACCCTGTGGAGTGACCATGACCTTCTGTACCCTGGGATTCTCAGCTTACTGCTCAGGCCCCCGCTACGCCAGCTACGCTCAGGCAGTCTGTTACTCTAATTGCCCGGGTCTGCCAGGGTTGTCTCCCTCATTGATATTAATAACAGTGGCCTTGACAGACAAAAACTGGTAGCTGTGGTTTAATGGCTTCCAGGCAGATGTTTTTTTGATGCATTCCCCAGACCGAGCCGGAGTTAACAGCCCCTTCGGTACACCTGTGTCCCTTGTCTTATCCAGGGAAGATGTAGGTGTTCCTTATATTTTAATTGAAACCGGGAGCTCTCGACTTCGTATATATATCTAAACATTCCCGTGTCCTCATTCAGAGATCTGTTTCCATGTCTCACGTCTCGTTGGTTGGAGTCTGATTCCCATATTTGAAATCTGGGTTCTGGTTCTGTAATTCATTGGTTTGTTTTTGCCTTTAACTCCTCTTCTCCAGGTTCCCTCCGACTCCATCAACACTCACAAACACTTCCTGTGCACATTGATCCGGAATGTGCTGCCTGTCCGATCAGCAGCAGAAAGGCCCGATGATTGCCTGTTTCCATTGATGTTCCTGTTGTTGAGACCAGTTTCATCATGGTGCAATAATTGTTATTCTGTGTCTGTTTTTTTTTTTAAGCGTTTAGTCCTAAAAGAACTGTCAGTTCTGACCCAGAAACAGCTGGATTTTCTCATGAGGAGATGTGATACAGGAAATGCAATACCTCGGACGACTCCTTAACAGCATATGTTCCATTGTACGAGGCTAGCTGGACTGTATACCAATTTTTTTTTCTGACCCAATCTGCCTGCCACTCTAATCATTTAACGGTAGATGTTTGGATTGGTGGGGTGAAGTGGACTGAGTGCTTGTTGTAAACAGCAGCATATGGCTAGGCGGCATAACAGTATAATATGCTGTGTTCCTCCATACAAGAAAAAGTTCCCAGAAATGTAAAAATGTTCAATGTTTATTGTTTCACACATTCGATTGTGTCGTTTTATCACTCTGTGACTGCCTGGCCAACAAAATCAACAAACAAACTGATAAAAGCCTTTGTCCGGGAACAAAATGTAAATGTATTATTTTATTGCATACATTTTCAAAAATCATGCATTAACTTGACAGGTATAGGAGTTTGAAAATTTAGTGGCTTCTGAAACGAAACAAAATGCATTCATGCAAATGGGAAATTTTCATTTGTTGCCTAATATCCAGTATAAACTAATGGGATAAATAATGGGATAAAAGTATAAATAAATGGGAGAGGTTTTGGTAGAAACACTTCATTGTCATTGAATTACAAACATTCTTGTGTCTGGAAATCATTTCACCCTGTACTCCAATATGCTGGAGTAAAGGAGAATCATGTGGCTGGTAAAGTGCAGCACAGCAGTTATTCAGAAAGCTTGCTCTACTCGTCTATCTGCAACATACTCTTCAGTTCACATTGACGCACCAGGACACACTACAGTATATATGACATTCTGTGTTTATGTAGTATTTTATTATTAGCTTGAATCATTTCCCTGATTTTAACCGCTCCGTTGAAATATTTGTCAGTGTTTTCATGAGATAAGTAGATCATTTACCTGCCGCTAAAGTAGAAACATGACTGTAAAATCGCCCATTGATTCTAACCGCTGAACTCCAGCCCAAGGTCATGGACTGCCACGGTGAGTCAATTTAGAGGCTGCCACAGGAAGCATAATTACATTTCGCTAACACTGACCTTTTTTAAGAAAAAAAGCAAGCTTTGGCTGGATCCGAAGCTCTTAAATGACTTCTAAAATCTTATATACCGCAAGCTGTGCGGTTTGAAAATAATAAAAAAAGGAATGGTTTGCCTTATAAAATTGGTGCTCCTTTGTTCCTTCTGTTTCGACACGGCATGAAACAGGTCATAACCCAACCAAACGGCTCAGCAGGAAATGATCAGTTAATCACATTGCAGCCAGCGCACCGTCAGCTGTGCTGTGGGTCCAGAACCTGTCCCGGAGGCTACGGGCGCAAGACAGGGAACAACTCAGGATGGGGCACCAACCCATCGCAGAACACTAATATTTTAACACTCTTATTCAACGTTTCAAAGAAACCAATAAGCAGAAATATATGTTTGCTTTCCGATTAAAATTAAAGCGTTCGCTTTCACAAATGACTTTTAGCAAAGACCGGTGCTGATTTTCATCTTAAGATCGCTTCGGATTTGGCTCAGGTTTAATCTGTGCTACTCATACGATTGGTTGGCTTTTAAGTCCAGTCTTATCTGTATATCCCTTATAATATCACAGTGCTATAAATTAAACATAGCCAGCTTGGGGCACTGTGCTCATGGACGGAAGGTGGCTGGTTCAAGCCCCAGGGTCAGCAGAATGATGTCACCATTGGGCCCTGGAGCAAGACCTTTAACCCCAATTGCCGCAGTGACTGAGTGACTTTCTCAGTTGTACATCGCTTTGGATAAGACTGTCTGCTAAATAAATAAATGTATGTCGTTATTCATTAAATGCTGCTATTCTCAATGCCTACTTACATGTTAGTCATGCAGATCATTCAACCTGCATATTATTCTTGACAGAAAGAGTACAAACCACCATCCCTCTATTGAAATGACACAGATCCTCCAATGGAAAGCAGACTCAGAGAGATTGCTGGGCGTGCACAGGACACGGTGTCTGACAGCCCCTCGTCTGCTTTGGCCATGCTGGTGTATTGATGGGAGCGATACGGGGGAATCGTGCATCTCAGGATCATCTTTTGCCCTTGGTGGAATCAATAGACAGAAACTGATATGCTGCCCAGATTAAGCACCTCTGGCATGAAACGGTTCATCCCAGCCGACAGTCAGAGCTCTGCAAGCCAATTAGCAACCCGGAAGGATTGATCTTCGGGAAGTGTGTATTGATGTCATGATTAGGGGACACAACACAGCCCCGTTTAACTCTGAAAGCAAATATAGGAAACAATACAGAGCTCGGACCGGTAATCTGTGTCCTTATCAGTGTGGCTTTGGCCATCATCGTCACGTTCACGGCCGATTAGCTGCAAAAACAAAGGCCACTGTGACAACCCCGAGACCCAGAGGACGTGATTCTCTCCTTTATCGAATCAACACGGAGGGGACAAAAAAACATAGCAGATAATATGTGACAGAAAAAAAAAACGACAATTGTTGGGGCGGCAGTCAGGGTCCAGGTGCCACTCAGAACATGTGATGTATGAAGAACTATCACCCAAAATAGAAGTGCCTTATTAAAAATACACTACACCTTCCCAGACATTGTATACAGCACATGGACCTTCTCTCCTAAACCCAAAAATATTCCATATCATTTACCATCCACCAAATCCTTGCAGTCTTTTTATGAGCCCCATGCCATACATGAAAGTGGTGCACTTTTCTCACAATATAAGAACTACTTTAACAGATTTTCTTGTGTAGAAGAACATTGGCATTTAGCTCAATGTGGAAGAGAGTCAGGCTTACAGAAATGCTGAGGTGGCTCCTATTAGACAGTGGTGGGTTTATTATTTCTGGGGCCCCACTCAAATGTCACTCTGGGACCCCACTCAAATGTCACTCCGGGGGCCCACTCAAATGTCACTCTGGGGCCCCCTACTCAGATGTTTCAAGAACGAAATAAGGTGCTTATTAGTGGAGTCAGAAGGTCATAGCTAGCTAGCTGGTTAACATGCTGTTTCAGCATCTCCTAAATAAGGAACTTATTTGTTTATTTAATATTAAGTGTAGTGACTGTTTGTCTTTAATAGGGCCCCCCAAACATTGGGGACTCCAAGCAAAAGCATGGTTTGAGTGGCTGTAAATAATGGCAGTGATTTGCACCTTATCTCTGGCAGGAAGTAATACTGCTAAATGGACTGTATGTTTTGACAGCTAGAATCCACTGCAAAGTACAGAACCGAATAATTTCACATTAGAACATTATTTACATTAACCGCACAGTGACACGGATGATTTGGTCGTAGACAGCCATATACGATGATTGGATATGAGGCAGTGTGTCCAAAGACCAAATACCATGCAAAGATGAGACTCGATATTATACTTGCTAAATCATTTTATTTTTATCCTCAAGATATATCCATCCGTGTATTCAGGGTCAAGGTGAGCCTGAAGCTTATCTCAAGAAACAGCGTACATAAGGCAGGCAGCCAGGATGGAATGATTAAGAATATCCAGACAACATATATAAGTCATACGTTTTAAAAAACATTATTAGTGGGCACGGTCAACCAAGTCTACAAGTTGGTCTTGATTTGTTCTACAAATGTGTCTTTACATTTGTATTTAAACACAAAGTTAATCTCTTTACTTTCCCAGTCAAGGTCACTTCCTAAACAGCAGAGGTGGATAGTTCAATTCCAGAAAGTAAAAGTGCAGTCCAAGATTTTGTTTCAACCAACTAGCTGAGTACTCTGTGACTGAATCTTTATACTCAAGTGACTGGTTGAAACAAAATCCTATTCTGGATTTTTACTTTTTGGACCTGAACTATCCAACTCTGCTAAAGAGTGATATGAAGTTCATGGCATATTTCAGTGATGTTACTGTTCCTTAGAACAACAAAAGAGGGTCTTCAGTAATCACAGAATTTTTCCCAAGTTCTTTGCACCTCAATAATGTATAAAATGGGGGAATACGTCATATGGTAGATTATAAAATTAATATTAAAAAATAAGAATTGAGCATTCACTTACAACTGTGGAGCTGAGCTCGCTTGTTTGACCAAGAAGTCAACCCAGAGGAATCAGGAACATGATGAAAAGATACAAAGTTCAACATAATACGTATGCCAGTGTTTCCCAATCCAGCCCTCATGAGACTCACAGTTGGTCCATGTTTTTGCTCCCTCCAAGCTCCCTGTCAGACAGTCCCCATTTTTGCTCCCTCCCAGCTCCCAACCAGCAAAAACGTGGACTGGATTGGGAAAAACTGCCATGTGCTATAAAAAAAGCCAGAGGTCATCTGCCGGTGATGAACACGATTTTTGGCATAGCTAGGCTACTATCCTACAGCCCAAGAGACACAGATGGTTGAGCCAAGCAGTCCAGCCACCTACCTGCAGCGGCATGTCTCACAGTCCAAAGCCATGGGAGATGCATCATGAGTCATTCTGCATGATGCATCCGCTTCGACGTCCACTGAGTCAGAGCAGTCAAAATCATGATTCAACTAAAAGATTGACATGACAGCTATCATTTATTAAAGGCAAATCAAACACCACATGTTGCATTTAAAAGGGTTACGGAGGATCCCCTTTCTGTAAGCAGAAATACAGTATAGGTTGGTGAATATTGCCAAGTTGTTTAACTTATAATAACTGGGAATTATTTAGGAAAAATTAATGGATGTTTATCTATCTATCTATCTATCTATCTATCTATCGTCAAGGTCACTGGGGCATTTTTTGAGGAAAACTTCAATATGAGCATCTTTCACTGCCGCGCAACAATCCTATTATGGATGGTAAATATAATGTATGGCCTGTTTATTGTCATAGGTCATTTTGGCAAATATTGATACTTGGAAGATTTTATCGGATCATTTTTTTTTCCAATTCCAAGGCCAATCTGGAATGAGATGACATGACTTGACATATCACTATTGTTGGAAATTGGTATTTGAAATTGGTGATAAAAAATGTTCATACAAAATGTTTACTGTGCAGCCCTGGCCTATTCTATTATATATTACAACAACCAAACAGGTAACAGTTTGTGTGTGTGTGTGTGTGCGTGTGTGTGTGTGTGTGTGTGTGTGTGTGTGTGTGTGTGTGTGTGTGTGTGTGCATGAATGTTCTGATCATTACTTGGACAGCTTCTGTTTCTTGTTGGGAACCTGATAAATTATTAATTTAGGGTGTGGACCTGGACCCAAAAAGGTGCAGACAGGGTCCCTTATGTCTCGCTCTCCAGCTATTTCAGCTAAATCAGATTAAGTCCGATGTGGTACCGGGTACATCCAGGACGGTACTCCACACTGATCCACCTTTCTTTGAACTTCTGGTGGTAACAATGGCGCAAAGCCATGGCATTGGAGGTGTTGGGGCACTGAGCAACCCACCAGGCCACATGAATATATGTTCTAAAGTAACAAACAGACATAATTCATGGAATGTTTAGAAAAACATGCTATTAAAATCAGTAGGGTGACCACTCGTCCGGATAGTCCAGTTTTCCAGCTTCTGTCCAGACTGCTGATGGGTGTCCTCCTTTTAGCCCCCTTGTTGTCCCCCCCACCCTTCTCCCCATCAAAAACTAGCAATACTCACTCCAACCCCCCATCGCACAAAAAACACGAGTTACATGCACACACATACTATGAAACCAAGAGTGGCAGAGATTGCAATTACACTTTAGGCCATTATCTTGAGATAATCACGACAGCATCCGTAGAATGTATATCATAAAGACCCCCCCTTCCCCCACAGTGATAGGTGTCTTCCTTTTTCAACCTTAGTCCTCCTTTCTGGACACATGGTGCCTCCTTTTTGAACCTTTGTCCTATTTGGACACAAGCGTCTTCCTGTTTAAGCCCTAGTCCTCCTTTTTGGACACCTGTGTCCTCCTTTTAAGCCTTACTCCTCTTATTTGGACACTTCAGCAGCCAATGGGCAGAGACAGGAGGACACTGGCTATTTAAAGGACTGATGGGGATGGGCTGTAGATGGGCCATGTTATGAGTGCTGCCATTGCGTGAATGATTAGACTGGATGCCGGCCAATGACCTGCTGTGGCATCCATCCCATAAGGCTGCCTGGTCACCGCTCTTCCAAAGCCACTATGGGAATCTATCGCCCTGGAAACAGCCTCACCATGTTTCCAACACATTTACCATTTTGTCCTTCATGTTCTGCCTTTTTTTTCCAGTTTCCGGCATTTAAAATGATCTATCTATCTATCTATCTATCTATCTATCTATCTATCTATCTATCTATCTATATTTAATATATTTTATTTAGTTTTTACCTAATAAGAAATATTGTAATTGTATTCAATACATTTCAATAAATTATATTCAGCAAATAGTTCTATTTTGAATGAGGCATCTTCAAAGCACAGCTCTTTACAAAAAGAATGAGGTCATACAGGAAGGATCCATTTTTTACACATTCAGCTACTTGCTACAGACTGAATAGAAGTCCGATATCGAAAATGAAATGGGAAAAGAATGTGCCAAACTGGTTTTAATGAATCAGGCTTTAGGGTGATATCAAGGGATTTCCCTGAAAAGCATCATTTGTCTTGCACACATCAGATGCTACATTTTCACGGATGACCATGACCCTGTGACACCTTGCATGAGCATGTTTTAACTTTACTGGATGCTATTCTGTCATCTTTGGCATCCTTCTCCTCTGTTTCTCCCCCTTTTCATTGCCCTCTCTTCCTCTTTGTAAAGATAACTTTGCCTCATACTTGCAAAATCAGACACGAATGCAGCAGAACTGAGACTCAGGATTAATGGAAGTAGACTGTTCGGTTCCAGGATTAACTCTCATTAAATTCCTGTGAGGTGCATTTGCTAAATTTATAAACCTTTTTCCACATCGACTCTATCACCTCAAACAAAGTATCCACTACGTAACACTCAGTAAAATGAACAAATGTTAATGTAGATGAACGTAGAAAATCAATAAGATAAGATGAGATTAACTTCATTGATCCCAGGGGGAACTTTGTGAAACAGCTGTTGACTTCTGTGGTTCCACAAAATGCACTTCGATAAATTTCATTGCAACATTTCTAATTATATGAAACCGAACATGCCTGAGCCAGTCGCTTTTTTGCATTTATTTCTAGAGTTATTTATTTATCCTTTAAATAACCTGTTTCTCATAATGTAATATAGATTTATTCCTTAGTGTGCTGTCTGCTCTAATGATCTGATTCTGCTCTGACCTTAAATTAATTGCTTTTCTCTTGGATTTGTGGACGTGCTCTGCAGGTCCGGGGTGCCGTGCAGCGGAACATCAGAGGCTCCACTTGGAGAGCGGAGTCCTGCAATAAAAGTTTCTGCTGTTCCTCCCCCAAGTCTGTCTTTATACTTTCATTCACCATGGGGTATCTTCCTTTCAGAGACCTATAAATTTGACCTTATAAAAACAGGCAGAGATAGAGGAAATAGATCATAGTGTTCCATTTTAGGTCAAAAAGTTGACTGACCTGGCTGGACTGAAAAATGACTGGATATAGGAGAACAGTGCTATCAAATTAAAAACAAATATACTGGTTAAGGACAATGTACAGCTACCTCGGAAATCTGCCTATTGTATATGCAATCGCCTCCGTGCACCTGCTGTTCTCAGGGAATACAGTTCATGAATACCATTCGTATTCCGTTACTGATTGTGGCTCAGTGTGCATGAAATGTTTCATAGTGCATCTTAATGGACATCATGCATCCACATACAAACCCTCTGTTGTCCTAAACAATGCTCAAAAAATCCTTTGTGGGAAAATTTTCTGAATCTGATAAACCGCGCCAAGTCAGATAAAGTTACTTTCTTGGGAAACCAAAGACAGAAGGAAACCCTTCGTTATCTCTCTCTGAGAGACAGAGCAAGTGCATGGATATTCTTCTCAGAAGGGAAGCGTTATCTCTGTCACCTGACACAGATGACACGCTCCCACCACGGCCGATTCCTCGTCCTCCCTTTTGTCTCGCTTGTCCTCCAAAAGAATCTGCCTACTTCATCAGTACCAGCATGTCATGCTTGATTACTGGGTGCAATCTAGAAATCGGGACTGTAGAATGCGGCCTTAACTGTGAGTCTGGCGCTGTGATACAACCGATGGAATTGGGAAAGCTAATGATACCGCATGACCCACTTGGCCAGTTGAGTAGAACCTCAAGCAGTGGGTGCATATTGAGCAAATGTTACAGCGCAAATAAAAAAAATCCATCCATTTTCTGTAACTACTTGTCCTATTCAGGGTTGCGGGGGGTTCCGGAGCCTATCCCAGAAGCTACGAGTGCAAAGCAAATAAAAAATATATATGTAAAATGTTAAAAGTCTGAGTTTATTTCCAGAGTCTGTCTGTTGATAAAGTTGCTCCACAGACCTTTTCTTTAAATGCATATGTTATTTTTGAATAGTATTTTTGTCTGTATACATTCAACAACTGAGACATCTAAACGTAAACTGCCAGCACATTTCAGTTAATGGGCATACTAAAATATTACCTTGACTCATATGATCTGTGAAGAGTAAAATAAACAAACATTTGCAGTACGGTCATCCTTGGGCAGACAGATGCTGATATTTTAAAAACTGACATCAATCATAAGCATATATTAGTAAACAGAATTTTTCACTTGCTGGTCCCTGGTAATTTGACTGCATTTACTTTAAGATAACAACACAAACAGCAACGAATACATAAGTGGTGCTATTTGACTGGTGACTGTGTTCATTATAAACTGTTAAATGATCCATTAAGTCCAGCAGCCCAGGCCTCTGCTCGACAAGCGCGTTAACGGTATGGTATGAAAACTGTCCTGGCATGGATTCATCCAAAATAAGACAAATGAATGGCAAATTCTTCAGTGTATGATTTCATTGTACACTGTATAATGACAATAAAGGCATTCTATTCTATTCTATTCTATTCTATTCTATTCTATTCCATAGTTTGCAAGGATGAAAAAACAGAAATACTGTACCTAATCTCTTAAGTCCCCCTCCATTAAAATGTATAAAATGCTACTTAATGACATACTATCTCAGTAGCTAAACAAGCAAACGAATAAACAGTAAATACACAAATAAAGAAACTCCTGATGATTTAATCTTGCCTGGGTAAACATGTTTTTTTCATTTTCTTATTTCAAAAAGTTACACATTATCACTAGTACTGTACAGTCAGTATGTACATTTATATCGTCAAACATAAGAACATAAGAAACTTATTTTTTCTTGTATTTAAACAATGCAACAATAATACAATTTGGAACCAATATTGTTATATTAGACGTCTCTGATCCATGATAGAGAAACAGAATTAGCATAAACTGGTCTGGGCAAAAATCCGTATCTGGGTTTCAGATAAGTGCTGCCAAGCGAACACAATGTGAAGAGCAACCTAGACTTCCTTTGCTTTGATGTGTTAAATGAGTTCTTCAGTAGTTCTTGTCACATATTTGTCTTTTTCCTTTGTGTGGGAGCTATTCTTCATCTTCAAAAAAATTATGAGCTAATCAGTACAATTTACTCTGTACAGTTCTGAAGAAAAAATGTAAACAAATAATTGAAAGAATCTGAAATATTGCTTAAATATTTTAAAATTCATTAGGAATCACTGGATGCCAGGCCCGAAGTAAATGCAGTGTGCATATTATCACTGCCCGTGGGGCAGTCCTTGAACACCTGTCACATGGAGAATAAACTAGATTTATAGGCAAATAACCCAGAACTACACTGACAGAACAGATGCTGGCTATTCAGCAAACCAGTGGAGAAGAACAGCCGTGTTTTCAGCACTGACTGAGCGCCAATTCAGAGACTGCATGGGTATGTGCCGAATACAGGGAAGACAAAACAAAAACCATTAGTAATGATCATAAACATAATCATATAATCATAATTATAATAAAGGAATGATCATAGTTGGAAGAATTGTACTTAATAATAATAATAATTATAATTATTATTATTATTATTATGTACATCAGAAACTGAAACTATTTAAAAATGTAATATCTCTAACCACAACATCCATGTTTTTAAAACAACATGGCATCATACTATTTTTAATGTAACACCGTACAACAGCGACATATTGTCGCCATTCATCTATGCTAATATATTAGCCTGCAAGAACCAGATTTATAAATGAATACTATTTCCACACTTCTGTGGGATTTAGGGAATAATTGTGAGGAAGGACAGGCGCGATATCCAAATCGTATTCACATTTACGGATCTGTTTGTTTGCACTGGTTATTTCCACCGTTATCAGTTACTGTGACTGGGGGGAAAAAAACGAAGAAGCAGCGACCTCTAGTGATGACAGAATCAAATCGCCAGATTTAAAGTATGGGATTTTAAGATTAGGCTCCGAAACCTAAGTTTTGGATGCATCACAAAACCAGATATTTTTGACAAGACAGTCTATCCTGACGACCATCATATGTTTAAATAACATGAATTTGTTGCTATTATATGGTGACGTGGCACGTTCGGAATAATGTGTATTTTGAATATGTTCTGTTAAAGTTAGTTAAGTGCCAGGGGAAAGAAGTTTGCAAATCCGCACATGCAGAAAAACAGGATTTCTCCAACTTCAGCCCGTTAAAAAATGTGAAAGCTAGGCGCGCTGCTGAATTAGAAGAAGGCTTAGATATCTGCGCAGCATGCTCAGAACATAAACCAAGAGTGCTGAAGTCAAAACGTGCTCCTGCATGGCAAGGTCTGTACTGCATTCAAATAAGTCTACCTCTCATCGTAGGGGTGAGTGTCAGTGCAAGCAATAATTATGCTTTTACAACTATTATCCAGGCTATACATGTAAAATAAAATATATTAACATACAATAAACTGAAATATACATGGGTAGAGGTTCAATCACGATGAGTATACATATTTTTTCTTTGAAATATTGAAAAATTCCTCCAGCTACAACACGCTAGATTCTACGCGATCGCAGAAAATGTGTTGTCAACCTCAAACCAGCTGTACTGAGCGCAGTGTTGATCACAGTGTCCATTATCCACCAGAAAACACCGCCAACTAGTTCCAGGCTAATTTCAACCCCATGTATGCCTATTACACACACCGAAATCCCCGAAACTCCAGAATTAATAAAAATAAAACAAAATGTAAACATATACTTTGCGCAAGCCTTCGGACTATGCAGATGGTCCAGTATGATCAGCCGCTTAACACTTTCAACATCCTTATTTTACATATTTAACTTACAGCTACTGGCAGCCAACGCTGAACTGAAGACGCTCAACACGGTGATGCTGAAGCACCAAGACGGATTCTGCGATCCCATCTTCAGCACCCAGAATCCACACCGCCTTGTATCCTAAGTTTTCGGCAAAATATCTCCAATGCGCCTTGCATCCAGTAATGCTCCAGAGAAGCTTCCGTACCCTAACCCTGCAGCCAGGGTTGCCGGTAATAATATAGCAAAGCGTCTCCCCCGCAGACCCTTAAAGACGCTCCTACCGCGACGCGCTTGCGGACCCCGGGAGCGGCTCTCTCTCTCTCTCTCTTTCTCTCTCTCTCTCTCTCTCTCTCTCTCTCTCTCTCCCTCTCTCTCTCTCGCATAGCAGCCCCGGCAGCAGATTTTGCGTAACGTATATTAATTGGAAAATATAATGCTTTCTATCCAATTATCACGTTTAAACTGCAATCATAACTAGTTGAATGGAAGTATAACTCATTCCTGCAGTTACAGAACCATAGCAAAGGACAGCTCCCCGTCCGCTTTGATTTCTCTCCCAAAATTCCAAACACTTAAAAAATAAAAAAAGCAGTCGTGTCTTTACGCCCAAATTAAATATGCTACACATAATGCATAACTATGCCTGTTGGATTTCCAACTGGAGGGCCTCTGTGATGTGTAATGACACACAAACACGAACAAATCGGGAAGTGCGCGTCAGGCAATAAGGACAATTCAGTTTAAATCTGCATCACTTAATGCATTTTTGCATTCATTATTTTTTATTACGTATTCAAAAGTAACGATATAAAAATATTTTTTTATATTCGGTTGGCATATCATAAATTAGTTCAACGGAACATAAGTTTTTTATCGAGTGTGTTCGTCTTTCAGATAATAAAATGCCGCATTTCCCTTTCACTGAACATTTAAATATTTTTTTAGTGTGCTGACTTGAAAAATTAAGAAAAATAAAAATTTCCAATTCACCGTATGTTTTGCCGTACTATAATATCACAGTTTACGCGTCATTTGAAACATTTTAACACGTTTATTTTCTAAGATATAGAGAATTGTTACACATTACTGCATATGAAATAGATCATCAGACCATTAGTTTTCAACAACGACGTGTCCCGCTATTATCCAAGTGATTCATGCACTACCATAGTACAGATTTCGCCCCCCAGGAAGGACATTTCACCGTCATTGCGATGTAGCTATGCTCATTAGTAATTATTATTAATAAAAAAGTATTTAAAAAAATCATTAATATGCATTTATTGTATCAGATAATACAAATATAAAAAAACAACATTGAAATATCAAATGCATTTTTTTTATTTAAATAAATGCATTAGGCCTGATTTAAAAGACAAAATGAAAACATCCATCCATCCATTTTCCAAACCACTTATCCCACTATGGCATAAATTAGCCTTCATAGCATTCAAAGCATCGCATGACAACAGTGGCAAAGCAAAACTTTTTGGAAATAGTAGCAGGGTTTTCATTTTAAAATAAATAAATAGTGTGGACGTGTAATGTTCCGACAGTTCTTGTTCTGTGGGTCTGCTGACCTCAAAATTGAGGTCAAACAAGAGCATCACCCAGAAGCAGCCAGATGCGGCGAGGAGGTAAGAGATGGCAGCGATACCAGGGAGCTCTCAATGAATGGCCTGGCGGTAATACAGCTCACGTAACATGAATTTCCCTTCACCTTCCAGTTTTTTTGCACTATGGGACACATTTCACAAGTTAAGTCAAGAGTTTATTGTCATACGCACAGTGAACAGTCAGTTCCATTATACAATTAAAATCTTAGTCTGCATGACCTTCTGGTCAACAGAAAATGCTAATTAGACACTCAAGACAAAATCAAATTAAGATGCTAAAAGCAGAGTACAATTAACAACAAGTCAATAAAACAATAAATATGAGTACAATTACAACAAGATACGTAAATACAGTGTAGTTTAAACACATAATGCAAAAAATGTACATATTGCATATGAGTGTAAGGCAGATAACTGGCTAGTCTGATGTGCCAGGTCAGGCACTTACAATGGTCATAAAGAGGTGGGTCGCATTAGAAACTATATGCAGTGCAATTATATGTAATTTACAGAAGACGGGAACACAGGAAGCGTAAAGCTAATTGTGTTTTCTGCTTGGACGCCGTTTCTGTCTAGGGCACGGAGTTTGGTCTTTGGTGATGACGTTCCTGATGCTCAAGAACAATGTCATTGAGACTCGTCATTGTCAGCACTTTGAATGTGGTGCGCAGAAACCCGTTGTAGAACAAATGAGAAAATAACATAGGCTATGTCCAATATACCATAGACCTGTTGTTGAAAGTTGACCTGAAATGCATTAGCCTGTATACTTTGCTATTAATTTTTATATACTATCTTTGCGTACAATGCTTTTCCTCTTTTGGAATTACATAGGACATGAGTGTGTCAGAATTTTTTTTTTTTAGTTTTAGTGTTAATACTTAGCATTACAGTATGGCTTTTAGTCCATGCTTGAGCACACATAGCTATACACCAGTCCACTCAAGCCGAGGTCCAGATTGAGCAGTCAATCGGAAAGTCCTGCTGACTCCTGTCAGGGGGCTAAGGAACGGACAGATTTACATGGAACACCCTTCCCAGCACTCAAAGATGGGAAAAAAGTACATAGGCTGTCAACATTTTATGGTTTACTTGGTCATGGAAACACACACACCTGTAATCATATAGTGCAACCCACAGAGCCTCGGTAAAACCTTTGCTGTTTCACTACAGGAATTGCATCTGCTTGTTTATATAATGCGAAGGCTGTCTGTAGATGTCCAGGAGAGATCCCAGAGCACAATTAATTATCATTATATATTTTTTGGCAGATGTCATTCTCGGTTGTGGGCAGTGGTGGCTTAATGGTTAGGGAAGTACACTTATAATTGAAAGATTGCTGGTTCAAATCCCTGACCAGCAAGGCACCACTGAGGTACCCTGAGCGAGGTACTGCCCTCAAGCACTGCTCCCCGGGTGCTGAATTAGCTGCTCCCTAATATGTCACATATGGGTTAAATGCAGAGGACACATTCGCTGTGGTGTGTCAACAATGACTACTGATCTCTAAATTCAGTACTGGCCTGCAGAGCACCATTTTAAAGACGAATTGATACATAAAGTTTGTATTGTTTAAGCAGTTTACATTGACAATTGCACCTATGTAGCTAGAATACAATAGCATAATTGAATATCTATTCAATTGCCAGTATTCAATACAATAAAATGTAATAAAACTTATCTATCCCCATAGCTTACTAGCTCATATTTGTCACATATATTTTCACTCAGTGGCCACTTTATTAGGTATTAATGCAAACAGCCTGTTCATCCAAACAGTGAATCACGTGGCTGCAACTGAATACATACATACAGCAGACAGACAGGGTCAAAAGAGTCAGTTTCTATTTGGATAAGCAGCAGAATAGTGAAGATATCTGATCTAACAGTTTTAGAAAGATGTGGTGCCAAGCCTGACGGTTCCAGCATGTCGGAAACGGGCAGCCTCCTGGAATTTTCACACACTGCAGTGTCTAGAGTTTACAGAGGACGGCACAATTAACAAAAACCATCTAGTTCCTTGGATGAGAACACGATGTTAATGAGAGGGGTCAGGGGAAAATGACCAGATTCATTAAAGCTTGCAGAAGTTAAAAGCTAACAACCACAAGTGCAAAAATAACAGCCCAGTACAACCGTGATGTGTGGAAAGGCTTCTCTGAATGAACCCTTAAAGCTGTTCTGTAGGCAAAAGTGGGTCCTACCTGGTACTAGATAGGCGTACTTAATAAAGTAGCTACTGAGTCCATGCATAACATTTCCTTTGTAAATACGCAAAAACAAATATTCATATACCATTGATATATTATATGAATTAAATATACGTTATAATTTAGAAAACATGTCTGTTTAAAATGTTGTTTATATGGAGGTTGTAAATACACTCTAATTCCAAATAAATAAAGATCTGGTTATATAATTAAATAAGGTCTTAGCATTACAAGACCTGGTAATTATACAGGGGCTTTACACTCGATTATGGGTGTTATAAGAGACAGCTGGGATTATCTCGATCAAGTACAAATTAATGCATTTCACGAAGAGATTAACTGTACAATGATGCCCTAGTGAATGTGTGTCCTCTGAAAATTTGTACCTATGAAATAATTGATAGTGACATTTTTTAGTGATGGGTACTGATAGTGTGAGAGGAGCTTGAATAAAATATGAGGATTCACCTTATATTGATTGTGATCCATTGATTATGATATATTGCACGTCATGGTATGAGAGTACCAGTGTCTTCAAGCCGCTCTGACAAGCCGTTATGGATAAAGACTATATGATGGTTTTAATGCAATTCAACATACAGGCCTCTATCAGGTGAAAATGGAAATAGTACTATAATACATGAAAAAATAACAAGTGCAGTTAAAGTAATTGTGGTTAATTGCTAACACTTACTGCATTCCTCCGTTGGCAATTTCTCTTGTGACCGGATGATTTTTTTAGATACTCAGAAGCCCAAACCAAAAGACCATTGTGACTATTGTAAAACCTTTGCTTGAGATGACTGTCCTTTGGTCAAAGTGAAGTGTCACGGTTAAGGTTATTAAGTCTGACTTCCTATCTGGAATAGGAGAAAAACAGGGTGGGAGGTGTTGTTAAAGCCAGCCTGACTTGTGGCTGCCGCAGTGCAGTATCCTGGCCCCAAAGCAGAGCCCGCTCTTGTTAGAGCGATTACTGTCAGGGGCCGCAGTTTGGCTGACTTGCGGGAGAACACGCCGGTGTGGTGCCGCTTACGCACCGGAGAGGTCCAACGGCCAAACCCGCTAACAGGATTTTCTTGTGTCACGCCACAATGCCTCCAAGTTGAAGCCATTACTGAGAGCAGACGTGCTAAGCTAGAGTGTTAAAATGGTGGAGTTTGAAAGTACCAAAAGCACAGGTGACCTAGGTAGAAGATTGAACCTAATCTGACTCAAAACGACCTTTTTCCAGGTCAAAGGCTGCTGACACATGAGGCTTGAATTTAACCATAACTCCCCTCTTTTATCATTAAACGTGAAAGAACCTTGAACGATATGTTAAAACATATTTAACTGATTCAGTATGATGCTATTAGCAATCACTTACTCATTATGCAAGAAATTAGTATTAATACCTTTTGCAAGTCTGTTAATCAGGATATAATTTGAAATGTCTTTTTTTTCTTACTAAATGTACACTGAAGCATTGCCCTCAGATATCATCTGTAACCCCCCCTGTTCTCTGCCATTATTTCTTGAAATCTGGTTACTATAGGAGTGGGTGTATTTTCAGTGACTATATTTATTTCCTGCTAAATTGGGAGTTAAATTATCTTGTGAACGTGTGAGGTTTCTCTCGAGGTTTGCTTCTCTGGAAAGTCCCACCACTGCTTCACATCTGAACACAGATTAAAGAAAGAGTAAGAGGTAATAAAAATATTCTAAAACAAATATACCTTTGATTTTTGGAGAATAATGCATAAAAACCAAACCTTGATATGAGTAAGGTATAATTACACAATTCCATGAAAATAAATAACCACGACTCCATGTATAAAAACATAATCTACAAACTGTATATAAACTGTAGTTTAGCCGCACTTTACCGTAATCAGTCGCAGTGCTTAAATATGCTGAAAGCCACATGTCTGCTTTGCAGAAAGTTTTATAGAAAGCATACTGATTTTGATTCAAAAGCAAAACCAAGATTCGCATTACGAAAATCCTCGGAAAGCAGCTGAAAGGTGTTTCATGTCTATATTCTCAAAATTCTTGTTGGCTTTATTATTCCCGTATGAAATATAAAAGAAGCAGACATTTTACTTACAGAGCTGTCTATAAAGAACACAGATTACATGGGTAAATTTACTTACCCTACTCCATTACTATAATGGAACAATTCAGTCCTGAGACATGATATTTCCATCAGGATACAGGAGAATTTAAAAGCATGAAAATATGTTGGGCCCTACCCAGTTGCATTAAATATTTGTATATATAAAATCTGAATCAGCCTCATTTTTTTTTTTTTTTAAATGAAGACAGAGAAGTTTGCATGAATAAATAATGTGTGTTTAATTATTTATTTAGGATAATATTTCAGTTTTTTTTTGTTTTCTTTCTGCCCTCCCATGTTCTTGGTGCTTTTCCTCATCAAATATTAAGCAGTATAATCTACAGACCCGTACATTTATGATAGCGGCCGTTATCAGCTGCATTCACTTACATTGCTGCCCACTTAGCTTCAGCCGCCGTTGCGTATTCTGCCACTGATAAGGAGCCAGAGGAAATGTGCAAAAGGATTATCTCTATTTACAGGGTTACGGATAGCACACAATGGAACAAGGCCACCATCGACAGTCCCCCATTTGACCACCAATACGAGATACATTGTGATTGTGTTAGTTTGGGCTATAAACTTAACGCCTATTTTTTCATCAATTAGATGATGGAGAACATAGAGACATCAGAATGACCATTAACAGATCACTGGTAGGATGTCTTCCATGAGCAAGTTTTTCTTACTATCAGAGTGTTCAGGGTTTCATTGGCAATTTACTGCTTCTGTTTTCCATTTTTTCTCTTTAGTCTTCTTTTAAAGATTTCCTCATTTTCTTTTCAGTCCATAAAACATGATTAATTGTCGACCTCTCTGCACAGTGAATGATACAGTATTACTTTAACAATTCACTTGACAGGAACGGGGACTTCAAGGGTATTATTGATTGTACCTTGTATTACTGCTTGACTCAAGGACCATTCCGGTGCCTTGTTGGAACAAAAGTTTGATTGGATTTGGTTTATGGTCTTACGTAGGATTGATTTCATGTTCCTTTCAATAGAGTCTGACTGTAAAAATAATTTATATTAAGAGTTTAAAAAAGCAATTGTTTATAACACTCGAATGGCTGTTGTTGCTTATAACAGCAAACAGAATTTCGGCAGTGCTGTAACATTGTTGCATGTCCGATTTGGGTTGATTCTTTCCAAACTATGCATGTAGACATGTCTTCAATCTCATATCTAGTTTATATGCTGAAAACAAAGGAGGTGGCTGGTTGGACCATCAACCATTATTTGAGTAAAACCTCTTCAACTGTCCTCGATCCCGGGACAGTCACCAGAAAAAAAAAAATCATATCTTGGAGATCCCTCCACCATGTGAGAAGTGTCACTCCAGATGTTTCTCATGTGTGGTTCCCCTGATCATGCAATGAGCTGCCAAACCACAACCAGTCATCAGACTCCTTCTCCACCAGCAAGAGACGCATCAAGACCCATCTGCTCCAGGAACACCTCCACTAGCCTAATACCACTCCATGCTCCCTGAGTGCCCTCAATGCTGCACATTCTGCTGATTTCAATGGCTGTATTATTAGGTTCTTGGTTTGTTTGGAAGACGTTGTCTAGCTCCTGCACCAATCTTGCTTACACTGGTAACTGGGCCTTTACTGGAAGCTCAGCCTGACTGCACTTGTGCCTAGATGACTCCTTGACATCTGTATATATGTAATGTGCTTTTGCCTCACTTTGGGCAAAGGTGTCTGCTAAATGAAATGCATGTAAAATATCCCTACCTAAATTTTATTTGCGATGCCTGATATATTTCCATCGGAGAGGATGTATTGTCCTACAATTACCCAGTAAATCTGAATCAGGTTTATTGGCCAAGTGTGTGTGTGGCACACACAAGGAATTACTCAGTGAATTTGACTTTTCAGTTATACTCAGCAAAAGGGTTATACTTGTGTACTTTCCCACTGTGGACACAATAGATTGGACTGGGAATAAAAGTCCTGATGTTCTAGAGATGGTTGAAGAGAGAGTAGAATGATGCTTACTAACACCTTGAAGAAGCCACCCCCATACATGACATTAACAATGGAGACACACCAACTGGGATATTGATTTGTTAGTTACTGCCCATAGTGATCATAATGTTGGATTGCAGCCTTATCCGTCCGGAAATGAGAATAGCCTTTAGACTGAAGTGCCCTTCCTTAAGGTCATTCATCTGCTCAGCTTCAATGGAAGCAATAAGAAGCAGCCTGACTGTAGAGGCAGGGATGTGTTTGTGCAAGGCACGACTCTTAGTTGCAGAGCGGTGTCAGGGTTATTAACACATTGGAAATGTCACTGAAATTTCATGATAATGACGAAGAGCATAACAAGTTCAGTGCTAAATTATATCATTTCTATCTAGAGGAGTTGAGCTGGTTGCTTTATTTACTTTTTTATTTTAATCTATTTTATTACTTAATTGTGTGTAATAAAAATGCTATCGTATCCCCCACAGTCGGCTTACTTTGTTTTATTTTTGCAGCTTAAATGTTTCATTTTAACTTGCATCTCCAGCAACACTGAAGCTGATTTTCCAGCATGAAGAACAACTTCTCAGGTTCATCTGTCGCTCATGAAACTGCACGCTTTCCTGAAAAAAACCTCTAATTTCTCCAGCCGCAGGAAACCGCACACCGACCCCACTTTGCTGGCTTTTACACAGCTCAGTTTGGCCTGTGATCTCACCATGTGCCAAAGGTGTGAAGATGGGCAAATCCATCCGGTAAGTATCTGAATGGCACATGGAGAGCAAACGCAAGACTCTGCAATATGCATGATGTAAAAAAGGCCAGCATCCCATCTGACAGGAGCCCTCGATTCCTTCGCTGATCCATTCCAGGTCACGCTTTCCCCACTGCCACTAAGGGCAGATTTATTTGTCTGAGTTATTTTTCCGAAAGCTTACTGCCTCATCAATAACTTATGTGAGAACATCTGTGGCACAAGCAGCCAAACCTGAATTTTAATCAGTCCGCCTTACAATAGGAAAAAACTGACAAGATGTGACGTAGTGCAGTGTTTCTCAACCCGGTCCTTGGTAGGGAGCTGGGGTGCGGGGGGGGGGGCGGGCTGAGAAGGAGCACAAACGTGGACTGTCTGGGAGGGAACTGAGGACGAGCAAGAATGTGGACTGTCAGGGAGGGAACTGAGAAGGAGCAAAAACGTGGACTGTCTGGGAGGAAACTGAGGACGAGCAAGAATGTGGACTGTCAGGGAGGGAACTGAGAAGGAGCAAAAACGTGGACTGTCTGGGAGGGAACTGAGAAGGAGCAAAAACATGGACTGTCTAAGAGGGAACTGAGAAGGAGCAAAAACGTGGACTGTCTAAGAGGGAACTGAGAAGGAGCAAAAACGTGGACTGTCTGGGAGGGAACTGAGAACGAGCAAGAATGTGGACTGTCAGGGAGGGAACTGAGAAGGAGCAAAAACGTGGACTGTCTGGGAGGGAACTGAGAA
>JAODLD010000040.1:6437040-6481322 GCA_026781065.1 Mormyrops boulengeri | reverse complement strand
GGGAGGGAACTGAGAAGGAGCAAAAACGTGGACTGTCTGGGAGGGAGCTGAGAAGGAGCAAAAACGTGGACTGTCTGGGACTGTCTGGGAGGGAGCTGAGAAGGAGCAACAACGTGGACTGTCTGGGAGGGAACTGAGAAGGAGCAAAAATGTGGACTGTCTGGGAAGGAACTGAGAAGGAGCAAAAACGTGGACTGTCTGAGAGGGAGCTGAGAAGGAGCAAAAACGTGGACTGTCTGGGAGGGAACTGAGAAGGAGCAAAAACGTGGACTGTCTGGGAGGGAGCTGAGAAGGAGCAAAAACGTGGACTGTCTGTGGGTCCCCAAGGACCGGGTTGCAAAACACTGACATAGCGTTTCTTAGTTGTTTTTCTTTTTTTAAAATAAAAAGATAATGCGCAGTACTACAATAACACCTAAGAAACAAGCACACAAACAAATTATGTGCAAAACACCTAAGTTATCTCAAAGCGGAACTTCAGACATTTTGGTTAGTCAGCGGTTGTCACATGTATTTCTTGCTGAGTATCATACATTTTTAAATAAAACATTTGATTCTCCTATTTAGCAGGAGGGCACCTTTTGCCCGATCTCCTCTAACTCCTCTGACAGTTCAGACCTGCGATTTCATAATTCATACTGAAACCACACTGTCGTATTATTACAGAAAATGGCAGTCTTTGTGGCAAGGAAAAAGCATTCTACGGTCCCTGTTCCCAAAATAGGCCCTGGACGATATTTTGAATTAATTGCTGGTGACAGACCTCAGAGAGTGACAGAGTGGATCTTATTATCCGCGGATCAGGTACCCACCCCATCGCTAGCGGGGAAAATAATGGCTAGCTGTCACATGACTGAGAAAACCATCGACGGCACCAGAAATTTACATTTAAACTGTGGGCTTTGCGAAAGATGTTGAGCTGACAGGCCCAAGAAACGCCCGACCCTCCAACGTGCCACATCATAACTTGACCTGGTAAGTCAGGAACAAGTATGGAAGCCAGACGTTAAAGTCTCGCTCCCTGAACTGATGAGTTTCAGTGGCTGCTCTCCTGAAGCAGGGGGATGTTGGACACGGTGAATCTATTTCAAATAAGTGACAAACTCCAAATCATTATCTTCTGAAGGCAGCTTCACAGGTCTCTGATATGACACAGATGAGCAAAATGTATGCATCTATCTGATCGGAATAAGTTGGCCCAAGTGATTACTGGGAAAGACGGGAGGAGTAGATGGAAGACAGGAGGTCCCATTACTGGCTGCACTGGTCACATTACGCAGGGGACATCCCCTTGGTAAAAATTTGCCAAGTGGGGAGAGGGAAGTCCCCCTTGGTAAATTTTGCATGATCTTCAGCAATCAAAAGGGGCACTCGGTAAAATCTGTCAGCCAGGGTTGGGGTCCCACTTGGTAAATTTTGCCCATGGGGCAGGCCGGGGTAAGGGGGCGGCTGGGGTTCATAAATTTGGGGTGAATATCAGTGATGGGAAAGGAGCACTCAGGACCTGAATGGGAGTCACGTTCCATGGCTCGGCAAACAGGCCAGGTGCTACGGCGACCCTGCTTCCCCTCTGCACGTCCTTGACTTTATGCATCAGTTGCACATAACAGCAGAAGAACTGCCTCGCACCCTGCTTAATACATTGCTTTTTACCACTTTTTCACTGTAAGCTGTTTACGCAAACATTTCACAACTGTGATAATGAACAACCAAACGATTGCACAGCCCTAGTCGAAAGTCACACTTTGTATAGCATATTTATTTATTTATGCATTATCGTCTTGTGTGACCAGTTTGTTATGCTCTGTGTAAAGTCGTTGGAGAGATGCAGTTTCATTTTACTGCATGCCTGAATATTTTAAAATGACAATAAAGCTTGACTTGACCAAAGATACATCTCTGAAGACACAACCACTAAGAATACCAGCCCAATTCCTATATATTCCAGTCTATACTTCTTATTTTGATCTGGTGCTACATCAGAAAATAGATTACAGAACTCGCCTTATTGTTGTTCGGTCTCCCCCCAATTAATGGCATCCTTGTCAAAATGCTGCAGAGGATGATGATGAGTCTGAAACAAACGCAGAAACAGAAGGACAATATGACTGATGTTTCTCTCTAAAACATCTCATACCTAATGACCACGTGTCACGGGGAGGTATTATCTGAGGAGGACTAGCCTAGAAAATGGGGATCTGCTCTCGTCCTGCAGGCTTAAATTACTCCTGGAGACTATGGTGTAAATTGAAGTGGCAGGCCGAAGATGATTTCCATTAGCGCCAAATGGTTTGCAGGATGTGGCAACTTGATCAACTCTGTTTCCCCTGTGACCGAAAAAAAAAAACAACCTATAACAGCCATCAGAAGGTATCAAAGCAAAGTTGCAAAGCCATTAACCTCCACACCTGCTGCAGGCCGCTTCTAGGATTCCTCAATCACACTCCGATAATTCCAAGGTGAAAATGCGTAAAAGCATGTATAAAAATGCAGATTTATTTATTGTGAGAGATCGAGGTGCATGATTTGTTGCTTCGTTGTTAGACTAAACGGCCAGCTATGTAGATGTAAAATTATACGATACTAAATCTCCCAATCTCATCCCGGACATGGAGGGGCCTATACCAGGCAGCATAGGGCACGGGGCAGGAAAATAGCCCAACTGGGATGCCAGTTCGTTATAGGGCACTTTAAAGATACATTTTTGAAAAACCGGAAGGAAAGAACATGCAAGCATGCTCACACAATGAGCTGAGGTGGGATTCAAACCAGCAACCCTACCGGTGCAAACAACAACATTATCCACTAAGTCACTATGACGTCTTTCAAAATTGCAGTTTACATTTACATTTCCGGCATTTGGCAGACAGCCTTAGCCAGAGTGATTTATGTCGTGCTTAGAAGTCTCATCAGTTCTTACATACACCTCATATCGTACATATATAGCAATAATCTGTTTTTCTGGGGTTTTTTGTGTACTGTGCACTTTTTATATCTGTTTGCACCACGTTAACTTGTCTGCACTTTGTGTACGGTCTTTACACCGTTGTCTGTCTGGCACTGAATCTACGTTTTCGCTGCTGCATGTGTCGGAATTTCCCCCTGGGATCAACAAAGTCCATCTTAATTTTAATCTTACCTCTCCACTTAGGATTTACATCATACAGATGCGTTTTGAGAGTGTGCCAATAAACTCACACAAAACCAGCACTGGAACTTAAAAATAAACTGCCCCCACAACAAACTGTGTGGCGGCTTACCGACTGAGATTACAGAGTTCTGTATATCACGGTCTTAGGAACAAGTCTGCATAATAACTGCAGGGAAAGCTCAAAGCACATATTTACCAGCCTTCATACTCGGAATGCTTTTCTGGGGGCTGGTCAAAGGAGGCAGAGTCAGGTGACCAAGGTTTTTATATGCAGATTAGTTCCACCAGCCCCTGATTCCCAAAAATAGTATAAATTGGACTGTTGTTCTGTTTCAGTCCCTTAATCGCAAATATATTTTATGGCAGCACCTCTGCTAACATGATTTTATTCCTTTTTTTACCGCATTTCCCTGCCTCAGTTTATGTTCTTTTATTTTATTTATTTGCCTTTTTTATTTTTATGCTTGCTTTTGCATGCTTTAAAGTTCTCTTCTGCCCTTCACCGTAATTAAATGACATTCTGCACCCCTGTCTGTGAATTCTGCAGAATGGAGTCCTGATACATGTCCTTATGTACACGCATGAACTTTTTCCCTTCTGATGCTGCTTTGCTTCTGCTTCATCCTTTAATCGCACTCGTGCATGTTTCACATTGCCGCTGTATTCACGCTAATTTCCTCCTTTTGTATTAATGAAGTTCATCCCAGTATCACCCGGGCTATGTTATGACTGGATGGATTGGTACCTGCCAAAATAAGCCAAGAGTCATGTCGGCCTGAGGGATAGGCAAGGATAGACTCAAAAACACGGAATCTGTTGAAAGAGGACTAATTATAGTCAAATAAGTATATGGTAAAGATGTCATCGTAATCACTTTCCCCAGAAATGGTGTGATGGCGAGTTCTTGACTTCACCAAAGGATTTCCCAAACTGCAATGCACAAATTCAGCAAAAATTATTAAATTGTTTGAATTTGTCAGCAAAAATTATGAAATTGTTTGAATTTGTCAGCAAAAATTATGAATTTGTTTGCACCCCTTATGAAAGGGGTGCAAACAATACCGATAATAACAGTACAACATATTGATTTTGATTGAGATATAGAAATTGCAGGCTTAACCAGTGTTATGTATTTATTAAAACTAATTGGGGGAGGGGGGTGTATGCCAGAAGAAAAGGAACGGGAACCAAATACAAAGTACAGGGGAAAAAATCCAGGGGTCCAATTCCAGGGATATGCTATTTATTTTTCTGCTTTCTATTTATGTACGTAGAGTGAGCATCCAGACAAACTGCAGAACATAAGTATGCATGGTGCATTTAAATAATAAATGATTAAACTTCTCTTCTTTCTTATGTCCATTAAGGTATATACATTCCCCTGATGCTCAGTGCCCTAGTGGCACTTGCAGAGTTAAACTTGTTCTCATGCAGAAACTGAGATGTTTGTTTCTCTCCACTAGAAACTGAGATGTTTCTCTCCAGCACTCAGGAACAAGATGAGCTTTCCAGGAGAGTACCTAAGCAGGTCCGACCTCCCAGACATCACTCTTCTAAATCTAATTCTGTTTGTTCTTGAGAATAATCATTTTCAGTTTGCTTTGGTGCCACTTCCAGGTATTTATAATTAATAATTTCTATGCATTAGTGCTTTTCACTTTAATTGTTTGGCTGCATTCATTTTTTTTTTCCTGGAGAAATCATTCTTTTTAATAAGAAATAGATTTCACCTCCTAACATTTTTAGCTCACTAATCAACTGATTAGGTGTTTCACTCTCATGAAATTGTACCAGTACAGATTAAATTCCATGGTGCAAATAAAGTTTATTCTTGCAGTGATATTCACTGCTTTTTGAAAAGTTCATAATTTGTTTTGCCTGTTAGTGTTTTCTGTAATTTCAGTTTGCCTTCACGATGGAAATCTGTTTAGTGCTCCAGGTCTATGTCCATCATTGAGTTACACAGCTACCATTCTGGCCCTGAAGGCACAGCATTCCACCAGTTCAGGATAAGATCTCCCGTTTCTTCATTTATTAAAAACTACTTGTCTTAAACAATGCTCTATATGTGGGAGACCTAATGCTGGATAGATGGCTTTTTAGAAAACAAGCCCAGCAATCCTTGGAGGAGCTGACTGGGCTCTGATGATGCCTGAACTCACTGAGGCGATGGGAACTCAGGAATAACGATCCTGTGAAGGACAGCTATTTCACTGGGAGTTCTCGGGAGAAACTCGCCATAATGGAATCTTAATATATGACACCAAACCACTTGTCAGTGGCTGATATATTGCTGTGAAGTGCTCTTTTGTATTCATTATCACTCAATTATTAATGCCTACATTTTGAGCATGTTGACTTGCCAAAGGGACTAGTTAAGTCCTTAGCACACAAATAGAAAACCGAAAGCAGTGGCACTTAATGCACATACAGTACAGTAGGCAATGTCATCAGTCATGGTATTTTATATTTTCTTATTTATTTTAATGCTACTCCTCTTACTACTGCTACTACTACTAATACTACTACTACTAATAATAAATAAATATTGTAAAATACTTCTATATTCTGCCTAAAGATATACATATGCGCAGCTAACATTTCAGCAAACTAGGTAGGTAGTTACAGTTTTGTGCAGATTCACAGCGGAGTTAAAGCTGGAAAAAATAATGAAAAACAGAAATAAAAATCAGCAAAACAAAAGGATAGCAGCATAACTCACAGCGGCATCGCGCACTCCTGATTTGGCAAACGAGGCGAAACCCATTGTTGCTAAAGCTTTGCTCGCAGTGTGTGTTTGCCTAATGAACCCCTCTCTACACTCCCCTGCCGCAAGTTGTTCTTCATGTCAAGATCCCCGTCGAATAAGGAGGGCCAGCCTCCACAAACATCCTGTACCTTCTGCCCATTTGCCTTGACATATGAATCAAGTCATTTATCCGACATTTGTACACCAAGCAATTTCCAAATCACTTCATATAAGGAGAGTAAGAGGAAGTAACAAGAAAGAACATGGACCCATGGATAATCTGAGAATCAGTGTTAGTTTGAGGGTGTATCCAAGAATTTCCGCACAGGATGTCGCAAGATTATTCTGAACTTGAAAAAAAACATACACATAACCACACTGCCTGTGCACAGATCGCAACTATTTATGGTCACCATATGTCACATGACATGACAACATGACAAGACTTATGCGGACGATCCTTTTATCCCAGCCCCAAACTGTTGTGTCCATGTCAGCATCAAAGTCACCCTTCTGCGCTGCCCCCTCGCTCGGCACTGTCTCCGGAAGACAGGGGTGTCCCCCCCCGTCCACGGCACCGTCTGACAAAACGACCGCTTGCCTTTATGCTCTGCCAGCATCGTTGTGGTGATTGAGACGCCGATCACTGATTGGAGGGGCCGGTGCTGGCCGTGGGCGACTGAAAGACTAGCTGAGGCACCTCCCCTGGCTCCAACCTTCACTCCCACAGCGACACAAAGCTTGTTATTAAACTATAACTCTACTGCAATTCAGCCCTGCACAACTCAGAGCGGGCAATGCGTTTAAGTCAGTTTCTTGTTGTTGGTAATATTTTATACAGGTCTGCTGTGGTTATCGTATAAGGTTTCAATGCTAAATATTCATAACTCATGAATCTAGTACCGTTGGTGTTTTGATTGTTCATGAGGAGAAGGAAGAGAAACGCGCAAGCTAACCTGAAAAGGAAGAAATGCAGGTAGAAAAGTCCGGAA
Organism: Mormyrops boulengeri; assembly: GCA_026781065.1. NCBI lineage: Eukaryota > Metazoa > Chordata > Actinopteri > Osteoglossiformes > Mormyridae > Mormyrops > Mormyrops boulengeri. The sequence goes on along the minus strand of JAODLD010000040.1, from coordinate 6,474,430 downwards.
CAGTGCAGATACCTCTACAATGGCTATACAGCAATTAATAGCTTAACTTTACTCCGCCTGTAAAAAGAGCATCCAGGACACAAGGAATGACAAAGGCCAAAATATGCTTTGTTCAAAGGCTTGTTCTGATTAACCCTCTGGAGTCTGAGGCCTCTCAGCCACTTTTGGGATAGTCTGACATGCCTTGACATTTTAAAATATTTCACCTATCTAAAAAACATTTATCCCAAAGTGCTACATGTCCTTTTTCTCAGCACAAACTCAGCACCAATAATCTGAGACCACTTAAAATGTTATTCTATTTTTTGTTAAAATCAACTTCAAACATATAATTGTCTAAAACCTAAATCTCTGTCATATCCCGCCAGCGGAATGGTCGACTCCAGAGGGTTAATATTGCAGGTCATCACCCCTCAGACATACGGCTACATAGTATACAGTTACAGACTCACCAGCCCACTTACAATGGCAAATAAGCTCTATTAAGAGTAGCGGGTTGGCTTTTTACCAGACCAATAAGGGATTTCCCTTATATTAGCTTAATCTCACTTGAATGGAATACCCAATGTGATGCCATGCGATTTCATTACACTACAGCTGTAAACACTGCAGCACTCACATCAGCACACACAGCATACAGATGAACCTCTGTGCAAGCCAAGCAAAGGGATAAAAAGCCCACCTTTCTACAGCAGACTTTTAGGTGCAAGAATGAGAATGTTTAATCCGAATCCCAAGCGGTGTGTTTCTATTCGATTGAGGTGCAAGCTATCGGTTATGGAAGCCAGTGCACCAAAACACTGTCAGCTCTCTCTTGGATATCAACATAGCCGACAATATATCTGACACAGGACAAGTAAGCGTTTAGAGTTGCATGTCTAAATCGTGTACCGTAATATTCTCTCATTCTATGGTTTTAGCTATAAGACTAATTACATGGTCAGTAAGGGAAAGAATTTGAAATTGTTCATGAACAGAATGAACTACTGTAATCTTATAAACAATTACCCACTAAATCAATGTGCATAGAATAGCACCTTATCAGTCCATTACCAGGAATGTTTATTTACTTGCAAATGAAGGCTATCTTCATTTTTTGTCATTCTAGCTAGTAATATATCTTCTTGACTTGGGTAGGTCTTACAGGCAGGGAGATCGTCTACTGCTGGCTCTCCACTTCAGCTGGGTGTCATAATGCAGTTTACTGTAGATTTAGTTCTGCCTTGATTATTACATAGAGCAATATACCAGGCAAATAAAAATATATATATATCTGTTTTACACACACACACACACACACACACACACACACACACACACACACAAGGGCAGTGAGGCAGAGAATGAGTTAGACTCCAGACACACTGTGCAAACAATCATTATTGTTCGACTACCTTTTATTTCCAGCAAACAGCTAGTGGAATTCAAGCAGTGGATGACAAACGTTATCTGAGGGGAAGTTGATTAAATCTGACTTGCCATTTGCAATGTAATGTGTTTACTTAAACTGATGTCATGTGCTTGTAAAAATGAGCTGTGGAATCCAAATCGCCAGCAGCCCTGGAAAACAAGACAATAATGAGACAGTTAAATTTAAGTTAAAGTTCATTTGATACATTCATACTTTTATACAATCCAGCCATCTGGCAAAAGTTTAGTGATTAAAGTAGACTTCTTTCTCTGCAGAAATCAATTCCCTGTCTTTGCTGTGATAATTGTAGAATAGGTGTCAATTGTATGAATCATAAATAAAATGCTATTATGATTAAAACTTTAGCATCCCCTGCCTGGTGTCGGGCTAAGGTGTGATATTGAATGGAAAATAAAGCAACCCCTTTTTTTTCGCACTGATAGTTTAAAACTATGTGAATGGTTTTCTAAACACCACAAATTAAAGCCAACTTTAGTCGATAACAAAGCTATTCATCACCTGTTTGCCATCCAATGCCTCTGAGCTGGTACATGTGGAGCAAGCAGCTTCATCCAGTGCTGGGGTTTGTCATGACTGAAGACTGGGAGCAATGAAATGCGATTGTCCCCGGGAGAGAAGCTGAGTGCGCCTGTCAAACAGACCTCAAAGTTCCTTGATGTTTGGCAGGCCGGGACAAGAAGGCTCAATTGGACCGTTATATAGCCTGTCAAGGGACATGACATGGGCTCCTAAACCAATCATGGTCCAAGGCCCAAGGCCAAAACAGACAGCTAAAACTATTATCAATTTTCATTTTCTCAAAAGCAATACGATGGGAAATACACATATTCAATGAGGGCAGTATATATACATTATTCGTAAAGACTGATTAGATTAGTAGCTAATAGTTTACCTGTGAGAGAATGCATGACATGTGGTATAATTCCTTGAGAGATACAAACAAAATTATATTGTTTAAACATTAAAAAAGAATAGATTAGTCACGGAAGAAGAAAAGCTTCTTTACTATTCTTCCCTGTATCTTGGTCTTAGAATGTTTGCAGATGTACATTCTTATGTCCAATATGTAATTCTAATATATTTTCAACAATATCAACAAAAAATCATATATATCAGCCCATTAAGTGTTTGTTATTTAATAAAATATCATTAATACATCAACACTACTGGAGCTGTGCAGAGCTCATAGTCAGAACTGGATTTAAAGCAAGAATTATGAAGTTTGGGCCAACAAGCAGGCCCGTTGAACTACGGTGCTGCGTCTGCATGTTTTATATACACAGACAGATAGTCTACAGTGCCGTTTGCTATGTGGTCTTTTTGCTGGGATTTGAGAAATGAAAAAATGAGAGAAACGAATGTGACAGATGGTGCTCAAGGTGATTCACTTATTTCCCCCATGACACCTTGCGAAGTATATTTATTTTGGGGGAATTTTCCTCATCCTGGAATTGTCCTTGTGCATTCCCATCCGTTGTGAGCACCTCTTTCCAAATCCAACTCTCGGCCTTGGAGTTTCAGCTAAGCAATTTATGTCTCGTGGTGGTTGAGTAACGCAAAAACATCAATAAGCGGCAGGCTGGAGATTCCTGTGAGTGAAGAATAGAAAACTACTTCTAAAGCAACATCCTTTGAGGGAAAATTTCTAGTCTGAGACAAAATTAAGAAAAACATAAAGTGTGTTAAGTAAGTGTTTCAGCAGCACTGTGTTTGATTTTCAGTCCTCTAAAATCACTTGGTTTATTACAGTTTACTTATTATAGAAGTGTTTCCATGTCAACCCATCTCATCATATAGAAACACAAGTATGACAATATCATTTGTTTCTAGACAGAACCATGTTACCAAGTATACTGGCAGTGTTTTGCAATTTCAGAGACAGAGGGGGCTTGGCTGAGGTTAAGCTAACATGGAGGAAATAGATATGTAGAAATAAAAATGTCAAAGAAGGACCTTGGCTTCTGTATAAAAAATAAAATAAAATAAATAATTGAAAGGCTGATGCATCACAGTGGGAAGTGGGGATGATCTCCTTGGAAAGGAACGTGAGACAGTGGAACTAATTAATACAAATAATCCAACCCACCGCCTGAGACAACTGGAGGCCATATGCATTTTATTTCCAGGTACATCTGGTTTGGGGGGTCACTACAGTTATTATAAGGGGCCTGATAAAATCCAGCAGAAACCAACTGATTTCCTTTTGTGGGAACATTGTACTTTCTGATAGACAAATGAACCTACAGCCTCATGGACTGAATACTACAAAGCAGTATAGCCACTGGGTGTCCCCTACTGTCACTCATTACACAGATGCGATTTGTGGACAGTTTGCTGTGTCTAGCCACTGGGGTGATTAGGCCCAACATCGTCAAAGCTCACCTATGTGATATGTAAGTGACAAGAGGGGTAGCCAACCAAAGATCCCCATAAGCTTTCTCTGCCGATCATGATGGATGAGTAGGACAAAAACACCAACCACTGCGGCCCAGGGCAGAGCAGCATTTTGAGAGGCTTATGTGCGTCACTTGCATGTGTATCTGTGAAATCTTCCGCTGTCTTCCTTTCAGATTGTGTTTTGAGAAGAGTAAAATACTATACGAAAACTCATTTACAACTATCTATCCATCCATTGATCCATCCATCCGTCATCTGCCCATCTATCTTCTAACAGCTGGACGACTTAGTGGTCCATCACAGAACAGTCAATGCATGCTTTGAGATTTCACACATCTTACTATGTATAATTTAATAGCATTATGGCCACGTCCTCCTCCTCATCTCTCTTCATGTAACTGCTATTTCTATTTCTACTTGATGCACCCCATGTCTTCTGCCAGCCCTTTTTATGTCCACTCTGCTTATGATACGATGTTATAATGGAGATCAGCTGAAAATCAAGTTCAAATTCTTTCAAGAATCCGGTAGTATAGTCTTTTCACTTAAAAAGGCAGTACAGTAATGGTGATAGGATGGAATGGAAGGATGTACTGAACAGGAAACAGAATACCTAGGGTGTACTGTAACATGGTCTAAGCTTTCTGGATTAGGGTTGGATATAGCTGACTATAAACATTTTCAAAATAAAGAAAAAAAGAACATAAATAAAGTATTATACTACTTACTGAATCTTGAACGCTTTAAGAAACACCAGATATAAGAAATCAAGGTAACACTTTACTTAAGGCCATGTTTTTAGTAATTTATAAACACATTCAAAATGCATTATAATGCATTTATAAAGCATTATAAACCTACCATTATAATGCATTATAAAAGTATCTATAGTGCATTATAGATGAGAACTTTATAAAGCATTCATAATGCATAATAAACATTGCTGTAACATCTATCCATCCATTTTCGAAACCGCTTATTCTTCAGGGTTGCAGGGGGTCCGGAGCCTATCCCTGAAGCTACGGGCACGAGGCAGGGAACAACCCAGGATGAGGGCCCAGCCCATTGCAGGGCACACTCACATATGCACATCTACGTGCAATTTAGCAACTCAACTGTAACATGTTATGCATTTTTCTAAATATTTATAGGTATGTTTATAATTCTTTGTGAATGCATTATAATGTGTTATGAATGTTTTTATAAATTACTAAATACATGCCCTTAATTAAAGTGTTAACGAAGTCAATAGCTCAAAGTTTGTCATGAGCTATAAATGCATGTTATTCCAATTAACACATTTGTCTTCATACTATTAACCCTAGTCCTGGCATTTTTTTCTGTGCCATATTTCATACTTGATCTGTAGAACATTGCTGCCACATGATGTCAAGCACAAGAATAGCAATCATTCTCAAAACATTTGGTTTTGCTTTGTTTACGGAGGTAAGCTATTATGGTCAAGGTTACTCACTCCAGACTAATTGACTGTGTGACCTTTCCTTTTATTGTAGGATTTATTGTAGACTCGTACAGTTGCAGCGATTAAATAATTCATCTTCATTAGAGACTATAAAAACCAAATTGTGTCTTAATATTTCATTAAACGAATAAGTGATTTAAATGAGCAAATTAATTATTAATGAGAATTCTGAAGAGTTCCTATGGGTGTCAAAAATAAATAACATCAATAAATTAATGAAGTCAAATAATAATCAGTAAATAAAAAAAACTTCTGTCTGCTAATATGGGGGAAGAAGTTATGCTATTTTTGGTAAATTTCCCAGTAAAAGCATAAGTTATTTATTTCTGCATTAACTAAATAGATTAAAAATTATTTCATTGATAAATTCAAAATATACATTCAGGAAGACAAATCTGCTGAATAGTAGCATTTTAATGGCGAAAACTCTATCTAATAGATGGGAATCTATGACTTACCAATCTGGCAGCTCCTTGGTGTTGAACCTACATGCCGAGGCACTGCGCCCATGTCAGGGGCACCTCCCGCATGGGATGCCAGACCATAGCAGGACACACACGCCATGGGCTATTTAGGATTCTGTTCACCTCACTGCTTGTCTTTGGACTGCAGGAGAAAAGCAGTGTTCCTGGGGAGAACATGCATACTCCACACACACAGAACGGGGGCAGAATTTGACACCCAATCCGTGGAGGTGTGAGGTGACAGCCCCACCCACTGTGCCATCGTACCACCTTATCTGTGACTTATATAGTGTACTGACCTGTTTTTATGTAGTTTTCTGGTTTGTGATCAATTGTCTCCATGCATTCTGCCTCCAAATTAACCAAAGACAGAAAAAAACTGTTTTTTTTATTCCGAGTATAGAGTTCATTTTCATAACCCTGACCAGAAATGGAAGACATGATACATATTTCTAGCATGTTATTATGATGTAAACTAATATCTCAGAAAAATCCTGGAACCTGGACAGTTCCTGAATAGCACTGTCCTGATCCAGCTATCCGGTTCAGTAAAGGCAGGATGAAGGCCAAGGCCGACTCATCGTTGGCAAGCCCAGGCTTGAATGGCTGGCACACGTGTAATGAGAAGCCGCTGAAAGATTCGTTTGTCAAGCGAGAACATTTTCTCGGCCTTCTCACAGCCGGCAGTCAGCCTAATTTCTCTCAGGAGAACCGGCACTTGCCAGTCAATTAATTGATCTGGAGCCGGTATGCTCAATTAAGCAATTGTTTATCCATGCTATTCTCCGCACTACTTAAAGGATGAAAAAATTGTTGTTAATAATAATAATAATAATAATAATAATAGTTATTATTATTATTATTATTGCTCTTGTTACTATGTTCATAATACATCAGAACACACAAGTGACCCTGTTTCCCTGTTTTCTTTCATATTAACTAACTAGTTAAAATTAAACTGAATACATTTTTTCTTCATCTTATGAGTTTTCCCAATACATTGTAGGCTTCTTTCTAAGTAACCTGCCAGATGCTCGATATTCTGCCCAAAGTATTGTTCATCTGTTCTCATTAGAGCTGGCAGGAAGTCCAGCTTTATGAGGTGGGATTTATTTCGGTTTTTTATGTTTTTTCCTCTTCTCCACTTTTCCCTTGTGCGTCTTGCTGCAGGTCTTATTCTCTCCTTTGTCTAAAAGCAGAACAAAGTGAAGATGCATTACAGTCTTCTGTACCTGTTTTTTTTTCTCTTTTGAATATCTGTATGTTATTCTGTGGAATTTTCATGCATTTAATATTTTGTGGGCATGTCAATGTCAATGATGCAGAGATATTTATTCAAATGCGTATTTGTGGATAAGTCCTTGCAAGCACCTGGCAATTAGTCACAAATAAAATTGTGGTCAAAAGAGGAAAATTCTCCTCCAGATTTATATTAGTCCCCTGTCTGGTCTTGCTTCATTCAAGTAAGTAATGGTACTTATTGCTCATTAGACAGTGGCAGAGTAAATTATAGAGCAGTGGATGGAGAGAGCAGGTGTATCTGCTTGCCTCTAGTGCCAGGACACTACCTACTATAACAAACACAGATGCTGTATTGTGGTATTGCTCAGCTGGAGTCTGAATGCCGGAGATGAGCGATAACCACTGTAAAATCTGCCTGGCATTGCAGCAGATCCAGTTCCTCTCCAGTCCCCTAAGATGGGTGGCTATTTATCCTACATAGTGCCATAAATGTCAATGAATTTCTTTGCAAGGAAAAAAAGGTACATATATAAAAAAAAATCCATGAGTATGGAAGTAGCATTAATCTTATTTTATGTGGTTCCATTTGAACAACATTAATGGAGAAAGCTTTGCTAGGCAACTGTGGATGACTAAATGCATTAGGTAGCTGTATTAACATAACAGAGGATATTAGAGTTACAAGAAACACATTGGTGTAAACTACTTAGCTAATGACAGAAAATGAGGTAGAAAGGGAATGGGATGATAGGGAAGCGGGGCAAACAGAGATCCAAGTCTGCTGGTCTTTTTTCCTTTATACCATCCTGAAAATTGTCCTTAATATGATCCTATTGAGCATTCAAGAGAGCGGTAACATACATCCTCTTGACCACTTTAAGAAATATCTTTGCCGGTTCAGTAGGATGGTAGATAATCAGTGCTGGACGTACTCCGGAGTGCTTCACTGGGCCAGTGACCAGGATAAGGATGTGTTTGATCAGGCTGGGGGAACGGGGATACAAGCCACAGTAGCTGACTTCATGCGTAAGACTCTGCATGCATTAAAAGTAAAAAGGAAAAAGCAAATAGAACATTTCTATAGAATAAAAATAGGAACTATAGAGTTGTATAGGTGTTCAAGACATTTTCAGTTATTTTGGTGCATAAAGTGTGTTTGAGTCAGTGAGCTCGTTTAGTTGCCTCTGACTATGTGCGACAATCGTGTTTATTATGATTGTATAATCAAAAGTGAATGCCTGTATTCTCAGGCAGGGGGCGAATTAAAAGCAGACCTAAAGATTAACACCAAAGAACTTTCTGGGTGTCATTCAAAACAGAGCAACGGGCCGAGTAACGGACTCATCAGGGTAAACATTTAGAGATACAGAATCCAGGGCCACGAACAGAAATCAAACAAGTGTCACGCAGAATACATCACTGAACTTCCCTCTATGGCGAGATGGCGAAGAAGGCTACTGCATGACATCAAATAAAAGTGACATTAGCTAATGGGGCATTAAGATGTTAGTGACCTTGGGGGATTTCGTCCTGTGTTTACTCACAACCAGACGGCAGCCACCAAAGTGGGAACAGCTTGGGGACAGCTTGTTTTTAATTACATTTTAATAACATCAAGGAGCTGAGAAGCAACTAGTTGAGAAAGTTTTTAATCAGGGAAAATGTGTTGTGTTTGTAAAGAGATCCATCTCTTCCTATTCCATTCAGTCATGCATTTTTCATTCTGATTCTGATTTTCCCCAAAAAACAGCTTACATCTTATGATAATAATAATAATAATAATAATAATAATAATAATAATAATACCCCGCGACCCACTGGGATAAGCAGTTTGGACAATGGATGGATGGATAATAATAATACTTAGGGAACCAGTGGGGAGCCACTTCACCCACCACCACTGTGTAACACCCGCCTGAATCACACAACAGCAGCCATTCTGCACCAGTATGCTCACCACACAGTAGCTACAGTGCTGAAGGGGAAGGAGAGAATTCACCAGTTAGATATGGGGGATGATTAGGAGGCCAGATTTGAAATGGCCACAGTGTGCAGTTTAGCCAGGGGTACCAGCCCTACTCTAACAAAACATGCGCAGGGATCTTTTATGACCTCAGAGAGTCAGGACCTCACTTTTAGGTCTCATCCGAAGGACGGCACCATTTTTACAGCACAGTGTCCCCATCACTGCAACGGGGCTTTGGGATCCACACGGACCACAGGGTGGGCTAACCTGCTGGCCACACCAGCACCTCTTCCAGCAGCATCCAAGTACTGGCCAGGCCCAAACCTGCTTAGCTTTAGATAGATTGCATAGAATGCAACTGCATCCATCCATCCTTCCTTTCTTCTTTCATTCCTCCCTCCACCCTTCCCTCCCTCCACAACTTATCCGAGGCCGAGTCGCGGGGGCAGCAGTCTAAGCAGAGATGTCCAGACCTCCCTCTCCCCAGCCACCTCCTCCAGCTCCTCTGGAGGGATGCTAAGGTGTCCTGGGTCTGCCCCGGGGTCTCCTCCCAGTTGGACATGCCCAAAGCAACTCCCCGGGGAGGCGTCTAGGACGCATCCTAGATAGATACCCGAACCGCCTCAGCAGGCTCCTTTTGATGATGTCATAATTGATCTTGTTAATTAGACTGATGTATAAGATAAACTGAAACTGGTATAATCATTCCCATTATATACATATTTCATATTATCACTTTGTCAAAAACTGGACTGAAAGTAGATCGTGAAGAAACTTTCTGGATTGTTTTTAGCTAAATCCATGTCGAGAATTTAATACAGATATAAAGAGATTGTAGAGACTTCAGGCAAAATATTCTGTAACTCCACAGAACCTATTCCTTATTATGGATTACCATGGGAGAAAAATAATTTCCTTCACCCCTCTAGGACACTAAAGTGCCAAAAAAAGATGTTTTGCCTTTTTAAAGGCACAGAATGAGTTAGTCTTTCACTGCTTTGTCCTGTAATGGGACTGAAGTGCAGCTTCGGTTCCTCCTTTGGTGAACTGCTGTCTTTTATGAGTTCAATGTATAGCAGAGTCTGTTTCAGAGTAATATTGCAGTTTTAAGTTTAAAAACTAAAATCCCTGTAATCTCGTACTGGCACCTGATGTTCCTTTAGTCATAAATTGCTGGTAAATGTTTGCAAAGCCACATTATTATATTAATCCATTATTGCAGCTTATGCAACTGCACATCTGATAAGTGATGTTTATGTAATATCCGGTACCTACCACCCTTCTGGCACATGTTTTGTAAGTTATAATCATTTTTTGCATCTCAGTCCTGCAAGTCACACGATCATTTAAAAACAAAATGCTGCAGGAAGTCACTGTTATGTGGAGCATGATTTAGTGAAGAATTCTGATTCACAAGTAGCTGAAATGAGCATCAGCGCCTCCATCCAGAGACACTCTCTCGTCTTCGGTGTCAACCCAGGCTAAGGTGCCCTAATTACAGACCAGATAATTGTTCACAGTTAAATTAAGCTGATGCAACAGTAAAAATAACTCCAGCCTATATATCCACCAGTGACGTGTGCTTTTGCCACTTTCTGCTATGTGCAAATTCACATCAAAACTTGAAGAGCAACTCTAGGTTACAGCAGCATAAAACTCATTTTTTAAAATTAAATTTTAACCCTTTTCAAAGTTATTAGTACCGAAGATTAGATCCATATTGGACTCTAAATGATCAACATGAATCAGGGAAAAGACAAGTGCATAAAAGATGGATAGATGAGAAAAGTGTGAAAGAATATGCTGGGAGAAGATTGATGGATGCTACAAAAATATTATTTCACTCAAGCTTCAGACAGCCACACAAGTTTATGTTATTTATTTTTTATTTTGCCTTTTGTGTAGTATGCAGATATTAAAACTCTCCATACCAGCCAAAATGTAGCCTGGAATTCCTGTGATTCCATCATGAGGGAGGGGGGAGCTAACACTAAGAATTTATTATTGTCTTTTTCTAGTTCAGTTTGACTCGGAAAATCAGAAATTTCCCCCTTTTTTCTACTTGCTGCAGTCTATTGAGCCATTAAACATGCTCAGCTCAGTGCTGGACTCAGGAGAGACCTTCAGTGCTCACCAGACAGACAATTACACACTTTGCAAAGAACAACATGCTTATGTGGTACCCAGGATGACTGTTGGACAGGAATCTCTGAAGATACACCAGATGCATGGTCCTCTATAAACTTGGGGGTTTATTCATCAGACTGCAGTGTGATATTGGATCAGTCCAAGTTCCGATTGTCATGTCCTGCACACCTGACCCTCCTGTCTCCTCCCTACCGTGGCCCTGATGAGCTACACCTGGTGCTTTTTACCCCTTGTTAGTCCTTGTATTTAAGTACCTGTTTGCCTCATCAGGCCCAGTCCGGTCATTGACGTTGAACCCTCTTGTTGCTTGTGCTCTTCCGTATTCTGCTCCTCCCGTCTTGTGATCCCTCAGAAACAGAAACTGGTTTATTTCCAGTTTCTGTTCTTTGAGTTCAATAAACCCCCCCCTTCTTTTGCTACAACGCCTGCCCTTGAGTCCTTTGTTCCTCAAGAAGCGACATCTATCATTAATTTAACAGTGAAGCAAATTAGAACAAACTGTGATATGCACTGCTTGTTTATGACAACAGAATTTGTTTGTGACAAAAAAACTTGGATGCAATCCACCTCGTTTTGAGAACCTGAGAATTGAATAAAAATAAGAGGAGAAACAAAACATCAGGGTGATTTGTGAGCTGTGTGCTACATGCTAACCGGATAGATGGATATTTCTAATCAAACTTTATAGATGGTACTGCTCACATAAACAACCAAAAAAAGGAAAAACATACAAATGAACCATCGCAGACAGAGCTTAACAACACATGTGTCCATTGCAACCAAGAACTCTCCTGAAAGGAGATATACAGGGCATATCTGAGGCCTTTGCATTCTATATCACATCCATACAAAATGAAGGTGTCCCAAAGCTGTCAATCAACAGTGAAAACAGAAGGACCACATTAGATCATGCTGGGATTACAAATCGTGGTCAATTCAATAGGACTCATCTTGGTTTTATTCTCAGACAAAGGGAAGCCCTTTTTGAATCAGATTCCTATGACTGAAAACAAAACCTTACTCTTCGACCCTCGTGTGATTGCAATCCACGTGGAAAAAGTGGCCCCTTCACTATCATGTCACCTATAAAACTTTACTTGCTCCTCATCGCGTGCGCAATCTTGCGGTTTTACACTCGTCTCCTGAAAAAATGCAGACTTCTGCTCCCCCTAGTCACTAGATCAGGCCCAGCTCCAGCTTTATAATCTTGAGTGGGCCACAGGATTATTTTAGGGGGTTGGTGGGGGGGAGGGGTGATATCTTGATAGTGAATTAAACTGACTTTGAGTCCATTCATAAATTTTAGTCACTGGGGTATCATTGTCGGCAGAAGTGTATTAAAACTTGCAAACTACCAATTTACTAAAACTAGGAGGGTCATACTCTTGGCATAAGGGTGGACCAACCTTGTGATGGGGGGGGGGGGGGCAGGCCTACTCTGGGCCTGTGCTGGAATAACAATTACAAAAGAGACCTCGTGATAAGATTGTTACAGTACACATCAACGTCGACAAGTAAGGTTTGCTAAGAAGCTGGAGTGCAAAGAAGGAGTCCAGTGTGTACTTGGGTGAAGATTAATGGAGACATCAAAGTGATCCTTATGACCAGATGGTTCAGGAAGCCCTTTCTGTTGACTCAGACTCCTGGCATATCACTCAGTCAGTACATGTCCAGAAGAAAAATAAACTCTATACGCAGCATTGCGGGTGCACGCTGATTCCTGGTGAATGGGCTTGGGAATTAGTCAGCAAAGTAGGATCACAGAAGTGGATGAATTGCATATGCAAAGGATGGGTCCACAGAAAGTGACTGCTCATCTGTTCTTGATGAGGGAGCATAAATCCTGCCAGGGGAAGCGTGTTGATTCATGGGCTGGCCGGGTCATCGTCTGGCGTTTTACTGACAGCAGCTGGACGGAGGTGAGCTCCAGCTGTTACACCATCTGAGGAAAGCAACGATTCAGTCAGGCGCAGCATAAATTCAGAGGTCTGATGGAGAGCAGGGCTCTTCACCATCTCTGGCTGCCACTTTGGGGGTAACATTTTACATTGAAACAGTAGGCTGCATTATTAGCAAAATAAAGAGCATTTCATATTCATATTAGCATTGCTAATTCCCAGGATCTTTAAACCTCAGTTGCTCCAGGGATGGTCTGACTATGCTTTCTCAAAAAAATAAAAAGTCCAACGCCTTGCATAAAAGTGTACGCTAAATAATATGTAAGAAAATGACTGAAAGTGTAATTTCTGTTTGAGACAGTAATTTTCCATGCCTCGCAAGTAATAATGCACCTATTTGAATAGAAGATTTAAAGGACATTAATAATTATTTAAAGTAATTTTAAAACCTTAGAACACTGCCAGCATATCATGGCAGAGCTCAATCCCACGTTCCTCGTTCATCTAACGATCATGCTATTATTCAATGTTATGCCAGTCGTTACTCTTTCCATCGACTGACTCCTTTTCAAAGACCACTGTCCTCGATGCTTATTACACAATGCTGCACAAATCACTTCAGTCACAATGGTCTGCAGACTTGATGCTATCGCTTGCAAATGAATAGTTTCACAAGGCTTTCAGACTGAGAGAAGTTTTTAATTAATCAGCTGGGTACGACAAGCAAATGAGGGGAGCTGAAAGATGCTTGTGTAAGGGAGAAAGTTTAGCCTCACACTGTTTGCACTAGTAATGCATGATTTCCTAATTTAAAAGTACGTACCGACAAATAGAAAGTTTCAAGGTGAATAGACACATAGGCCAAATTACAATAAAAACTTCTAAATAAAAAAAAAACTACATTGCATAAAATATTTGTTCTCTTACATTGAAATCCTTCAAACATTTGTTTTAATAATGGTTTTGAATATACACTACATTGCCAAAAGTATTGGGACACTTCCCTTCACACGAATAAGCTTTAATGACATCCCATTCTTAATACATAGGCTTTATTATGGAGTTGGCCCACGCTTGCAGCTATAACAGCTTCAACTCTTCTGGGAAGGCTGTCCACAAGGTTTAGGATTGTCTTTTTGGGAATTTTTGAGCATTCTTCCAGGAGATCATTTGTGAGGTCAGGCACTCATGTTGGACGAGAAGGCCTGGCTTGCAGTCTCCACTCTAATTCATCAGAAAGGTGTTCCATCGGGTTGAGGTCAGGGCTCTGTGCAGACCAGTCAATTATCTCCACACCAGACTTGCTCGGCCATGTCCTTATGGACCTTGCTTTGTGCACTGGTGCACAGTCATGTGGGAACAGGAAGGGGCCATCCCCAAACTGTTCCTACAAAGTTGGGAACATGAAATTGTCCAAAATGGCTTTGAATGCTGCAGCATTAAGAGTTCCTTTTACTGGAACTAAAGGGCCAAGCCAAACCCCTGAAAAACGATGCCACACCATAATCCCCCTTCACCAAACTTTACACTTGGCACAGTGCACACAGGCAAGTACCGTTCTCCTGGCAACCGCCAAACTCAGACTCATCCATCGAATTGCCAGACAGAGAAGTGTGATTCATCACTCCAGAGAACACGTCTCCACTGCTCTAGAGTCCAGTAGCGACGTGCTTTACACCACTGCATCCAACGCTTTGCATTGCACTTGGTGATGTAAGGCTTGGATGCAGCTGCTTGGCCATGGAAACCCATTCCATGAAGTTCTCTATGCACTGCTCTTGAGCTAATCTGAAGGCCTCAAGAAGTTTGAAAGTCTGTAGCCATTGACTCAGACAGTTGCCGACTCAGCATGCGTTGTCCCTGCTCTGTGATTTTACGTGGCCTACCACTTTGTGGCTGAGTTGTTGTTCCCAGTTGCTTCCACTTTGTTATAATACCACTAACAGTTGAATATTTAGTAGCAAGGAGATTTCATGAATGGACTTATTGCACATCCTATCCTATCACGGTACCACGCTTGAATTCACTGAGTTCCTGAGAGCGACCCATTCTTTCGCAAATGGTTGTAGAAACAGTCTGCATGCCTAGGTGCTTGATTTTATACATCTGTGGATATGGAAGTGATTGGAACACCAGAATTCAATGATTTGGTGGGCTGTCCCAATACTTTTGGCAATATAGCGTATGTACATCCTGTGTGTGCATGTGTGTGCCCTTGCTGCAAATGCAGGAAAGATAGATGCTTGTCCTCTACAAGTTTACTAGCGTCCTAGTGGTTTGGATCTTCCTAATTACTGCCCACATACTGTAGTGGTATATTTAATTATTTAATTACGTTTTGTGCCTCTCTCCTAACTTTCCATGGTCACGAGCCATTTGTCTCTTTTGTTAGGAACTTTGTCGCCTTTCCCCATGGTGATGGATAACAAATTGACTTACATGCATAAAGCCTCATTTTTACACCCAGGTGAAACTGGAGGCCGAGAAAGGCCACTATGCATCTCCTTAACCCGGAGATAAACATAAGGAAGTACTAAACGTAGTTTGCTCGTTAGGGGCTCTGCCCACCCATTTAACGCAAAACAAAAGGAAATATGTCCACAATCTTTTTGTTATACCTGTTCTTGTTTCATTCATTTTACAAAGTATTTTTGCTTTAAAATAATAAGTGCTTGGGCTTTATTATTATTCCAGGGTAATGGGAAAATAGAAAACCAGATACTTGAAAGTGATTAAACATTTTTTGGGCATATTTCTTCATCTGCTAGGCCTCTTTCATAAGGCTGTTCTGCTGAGACGTGTTTACTCTTTTAGATAAAACAGTTGGCACAGAATAAAGCACATTCCCATTACACAGACAGGGGCCGCATGGCTTCAATTTAAACAACATAGACCACCCACACCACACAGGCTGAGGCGTGAATTTCAGTGATATTACACCAGCACGTGGTTTATGGGAACACAAGTTCATATATTGAATAAAGTGATAAAGGACACAGCACAAGGGGAATGTCTCTGTACTGCTCCTGTGAGCTGTTCTGAAAAAGACCAGCTAATGAACAAATTATACTCTATAATTTCGACTGAAGTTATTTTGACCAAATGATTCCAGAAAACCCAGGTAAGTCCATAACTTTCATGGAAAAGGTCAGGAAATTCCCTGCTTTCATAAAACAAGTGAATAACTGATTTTTTTTACCTTAATAAAACACTTGCACTAATGTTCCTGTTCCTTTCCATAAGTAACACCCTGACTGAGTGCAGTATACCACACTGCATGCAACTGTCCGAATTAGTCACAGAGGACATACTGGCAGCACTCAAATTGACACTGTGCCTGATTTTGGGCAAACAATTACTCTAAATAAATTCCCAGCAACACTGCAAACCATGGTGGCCATAAATCAGAAATTATCAGGTGTGCTGTTAAATCTGATCCTTTACTGAAGTCCTCAACCTTGTGTTAAAATTGAGATACAGCAGCCCCCCCCCCGCCGTACCCATAGATGACATGTTCCAAGATTCACCGCATATAGCTGAAACAACGGATAATAGCAAAAAGTATTTGTGGGCCCTACAGGGATGGCCCCGGGTATTCTGGTGCCTTAGGAGAGATTCCGTAGAGCACCCCCCAAGCCAACCCCCCCCCCTCCACCAGAGCAGCGGAAAACAAATTTGTAATTTTTTTGTCAATTTTCATTTCATTTTAGCCTATATTACCTATATTAAAACCTATATTACCTATATTAAAACATTTCATTTCATTAGCACAGGGCACAGAGTAAGTGGCTGCTAACTACAGTGATCTGTTTGACAAGGGGAGCAGAAAATTATTAAAACTAGTACAAATAACTGTAATGTCACGGTGTTTCTTTGGAATATTATCTTTTGCTCCCCATAATTAAATGATGAACAAGACAAAGGCCTGTGCTGCCAGTAAGATGGGGGCAGCCCTGTCCACATATAACCTGCTTTTCATGTACAGACATTTCGTAAAAATTAATTGAAAAATGATGCACAGTAAGATATTACCAACATTCAATACAGTAATACATTGTACATAGTACATTGTACACAATTCTATAGTACTGTATAGTACTGAACTCTTTAATGAAAGGGATTCTAAGGATTTTAGCCTAATTCTCAAGAGACAATACAGCGACGAATAAATGTCGTGTATCGAGGGATGATAGAGCAACGAAAAACATGTTGTTTTATTCATTTTTCTAACATACACTGCGGTAACCTGACAATGAATGTGATCAGCGAGAACGCTACAGGCAAACTGGGTGAGAGTTCAGCAGGGAGGCGTGCGTCTGGGGCCAAGGCGTACTGGGCGTGACTGGGCTGGAGGGTTTCACCATGTTACAGTCTGTACTCGCTTGGTGCGTGGTCTGGATTTCGGGGATTTTCCAATTTTATTTGGAACATGGCCACTTAAATGAAACCGTTGATACGGGGGTCGCACTGTATTAACTACTGTGGCTTAAAGTGTCTTTCTTTGGTCCCCCTGCCCTTTGGAGGAAAGGCAGACTATGAAATTTGGGGAAAGCAGCTTGTGTGAACAAATTGCAAACCCTGGCCATCGCATGAGCTTCTCCTCTAGATACATTTCAGCACTTCATCTGCACCAGTGCAGTTCCGGGCTATTTTCTTCCCCACAAATGGTATCAGAGTAATTCTCAGAAGTGGACAGTAACTCACAGTGCATTTACCCTGACTAGGCTTTTTAAACTATTCTCTTGGAAAAAAAAATGTACTGACTGTGCTACTATATTACAAAAATAACACGTTACTGGACCTGCAAATCTCTGAAAAAGGATATTGCAATTTTCCACTAGAGCCTTTCGACTTCCATGGGAGTGGGCATGGTAAATGTAATCGAATGACGCTACTGATCTTCACATTTCTAGAATTTCCTACTTCCATAATGATTTCCCCAATTCCTTTTGCTGTTCAGAGTACATCAACAAGTTCTCCTGCAGGCTGAGACACTTCTACAGCTCCTTAGAAGTATTCTGTAAAAAGAAGGCCCTTGTAACTATCTAATGACATATTATTTTTCATGTCGAAGGACCAGAGTAGGTCAGGTTCACATTACAGTTTGCCATTTTTTCAAAGGAAATAAAATAATACTGAATTTGTTCAGTAATGAGGACAAATAGATGCTTGATAACATACCTTATCTTTTCCATTTGCATTTTATGAATATCCATGTTTTAAAGTCCGCTAAACAAATGTGTAATTAACAATAAAAGTCTGAGTTCACTGCACTTAAAATATACTTATTTTCTGTACTATAAATTATAGTATATAAGAACTGATTTTTATTTATTGGTCTGTGTATTGGAAGAGTACATCTCCTATGATTCCTTTAACTATTTAGCACCAAGATTAACTACACCATAAAGATGACAAGGTGAGATTCCCTTAATGTGTGAACTCACCCATGAGTTCAGAGTGTGGCGAAGGGTAAAGCTGCTTAATCCTGGTGCACCTCTGCTCAGAATCCTATCACCCATGCACCTCCAGCACGTGCAAATGGCAGTTATCAGGTGTCCTGAGTGGTTTGTGCACAGTAGCTCTGCAATGATACCCCAGCATTCGGTGCCCTCTCGGGACTTTTCGTGATGAAAAAGTGACCCGACCCGAATCGACCTCCATTTATACTCGTGTGATGCATGAGGCCATTTCAGTGCACGCTTACGCCTGCCTTGTTGTGTCTCTGTGTCTTTTTCCATTTTCCATCCCCTTTGAGACACTCCATAGTTAATGTTAGCTGCCCCGGCATCCTTTGCATCCGTGACATCTAAACAAGAAATGATATCTTGCTCAGTTGCATCTTAAAACAGCCTCATTCAGTCCAACCTATCTATATTTGCTCTCAAAACATGGGGGAAGAGGCTTCAACATATACAGTGAGATTACGTTTCGTATTTGGAGGGCAACGCAGGATAATATTCGGTAATTTGAAAAATTAAAGCAAAATGTATTTCTGTTAGAGAAGGGAGAAGATTACATGAGAAAATTTTACTATTATGGTTTTATGTCTTGTGAAAAGGACTGGATATTTCATTTCTAATTCTGAAAGGTATTTCTGAGGAAAAAGAGAAATAACTAGCAGGAGAAAGGATGAAGACGTGACATATCAGTGAGTGATATGAGAAATAATACGGGTTTCAGATATATGAACAGGCGTAATACTTGGCACAGGAAATAGTTCTGTTAATTGCATTATGAGATATTTGGAGTGGCAATGAAGTGAGACTTTACTGAGATCCTACTGAGATTTTATATTCACACAGAGTAGCAAGCAAAAGCCATCAAATCCTGGCAAAACATTGGCAATCTATGTAAAAAGTATAAACAGTTTAAGTACTGTAGCAATTAATGTTTCCTATAAATTGACAATTATAAAGAAAAGAAGTATGTACATATTTAACCACAAATGCCAAGGATTAATTAATTTAGAAAGTCGCACGTACTTTACGGAAACCGGATTAATGAGTTGTCTCTGTCTGTGAACAATAGTCTTTCTCATAACTTTAGAATAGTAAAAAAGTTAAAACATGAATAAGCTGTGGATTTGAGGCGCACACTAAGCATTCAGGGTCATTTTAATTCAATTCATCATTTCAATAAGATTATGTTATATTAACATCTCAACATGCATGTGATCAGCAGACATTGTGTAAGATAGGAGGATCCCCAAAGAGTTTCAGTTTGGATGATAAAGAAGTTGAAACTGAGTAACGTTTAACAAAATCCAGATGTCTAAAGCAAAGCATGGCGTGTGTAGATAAAAAGATAAAAGTGAGACTCTGCATGGGCTTCATCTATATCACCAATGTGTCAATATACTTGGCCAGAATTTTCACTAGTAAAACATACAGAGAGACAAACAAACAAATTGAAGTTGAAGGCCCACTGCTTTGTAGAGAGTTTAAAAAAGAAAAACCAGGACAGCAATGAGTAGATAGATAGATAGATAGATAGATAGATAGATAGATAGATAGATAGATAGGAGATAATACTATAAAAAAGTCTACATGAAGAAGGGGTGTACATGTAATGTGTGTAGTTTTACATATTCTGCATTACCATGGATAAAAACAGCTACTGTCAACACAACAATAATTATCCAGCTATAGCAAGTAGTCAGAATGTTGTTATTTTTTCTGCAACAAATAACCCAGCAGTCAGTTCTCTAATTCCCCTCGTAGAGTGAGTCAGCAGGGAAGCATGACAGCGGAATCAGTCAGGGGCAACATGTATTATTACTTTGTTTTTCCTTCCAAGTTGTTTTCATAATTTCATACCGCGTTGTGATTAATCAAACTGTTAGGGAGCATGCATTACATATACAGAGCATGATCTGCCCACTTGGGGACCATTCCTGATTACAGTCACTAGGTGCCGGTGTGTGTGTGACTTTTTTATGTCACTCTGTTCTTCAGCTTCCTATGAACACTGCCTCCCTATGATGTTTACCCAGTAAAGGCAGCCATGCATGATCAGTTTCGTCAAGATTTTCATCTAGTTGCTTCTTTTGAACCACTGGGATATAGAATATTAATTCTGAAGTATCATATGCTGCACATCATTCTTATTTATATCTATTTATTTACTCGATATACTTTTTCAGGATGTTATGTTTGTGTACTGTGTACTTTTTAAGCCTGTTTACACCACAATTACTTGCCTACGCTTTGTGTACTGCCGTGCACTTTGTCCAGTATTACACTGTACATTTTTATCTTTGCACATTACGTACCTTGTTGCTGTATGCACAGGAATTTCCCCCTGGGATCAAGTTTATCTTATAATCCATCCATGCAACCTGTAACAGCTTATCCTGGTCAGGGGGTGGGGGCGAGGGGGGGTCTGCTAGAGCCTATCTCAGGCAGAGCAGGGCACACAGGCTGCGGGACACCCTGTACCATACGCAGGCCACTTGAAATGTATGAATGCAATGATACATAAATCTTACATGAAGTAGCCAAAAGTCAAACTGAATATGATGCCACGTCCAGGAGCCATATACATCCTATTTTAGTGCCAAGCATAAAATGCAGCCCATAACGTGTCCATGCTGTCATAAATCTGCAGTATTTCAGATACACAGGTACGATATTGTAATTGGATTTATGCTGAATGTGGCAGCCAGTTGTGTTCTTATATAAAATATAACTGATGTTAAAAGGTCATACAAAGTAAATCCTGCCTCGCCGTGATAAGGCTGCTCATTCGCTACATCTGTAGAACTTCAAGATATCTGGAGGAGCACTGAAAGCATTGCCGGGTATCGTGAATTTGTAAAAGGGTGGCTGTGTGCAATCTGAAGGCCCATTATACAGCTCTAAATCAGACTGTAGTGGGGCTATTTAATTAAAAGCAAGACTCAAATGTGGTTAGAAAAGGCAATTTAATGGAACAAGTGCAACCACCATGTACTGAGACCTCATCACAATTTACCCAGTTTCTTCACCATTGGAAACGATACGGATCTATATTAATTAAGTAGAATATCCTTCTTCGTCATTGTGATATTATTATTATTATTATTAATAGAGGTGTCTTGATTTTCTGTGCCATTTTTTTATATGCAGGAGGAAGCTGGAGAACCCGAATAAAGCCCGTAGTGACTGGAGGAGCCGGGGGGGGGTCGGCAGTCAAAGGTGCACCCACCACACCCTAACCGCTGATCCACACCCAACTAACTTGATTATAATGGTCAAAATGAACAAAGGTGAGTCAATCAACAATCCTTTAGTAGTTAATCGCTATTACTCCAACCTTGAAAGTAATTACTGACTTCCTGCCACCGATAACTGTGAGTTAGCACTGTATTATATGCTACTGTCCTGATGGAAGTCATCACCTTGGGAATCAGAAAAAAAAACTGCAGCTACATTAAAAATCGCTGTATTACTATCAAAGTTATTGATCCCGAATCTGCTGGATATATGCTGAGGAAGGACTCTGCTCCACCTAAACCCCCCGCCCCCCGGCGGTGGATGCGCGTTAGCTGGCAGTGGTGCACTCGCGTGCAGGGCCCAAGACCTGCACACTGTGCAGAAGCCACGACGATGTCCTCTCGACCCTTTGGTTCCTCTTATGAAACATTTTTAAAAATCTGTCAGATGACCCAGGAGATTCTTTTTATATTTCAGTGCCGTATTCGCTTACGACAGTCGCTGATTTTAGAATATACTGCGTTCCACCCCATCTCTCATCTCCATCCCCGTACTGCCTGACCTGAAACTCTCTCTCTTCAGGCTCAGTCAAAGTGAAACAAGAGCCAGTTCTGAATTACACAGCATATGACTTGTTGCATTGGCTGTGACTTACGGAGTCCAGCCATGATGCATTTTCAGGTATTCGCGATTTAAAGGCAGCCAGGCCTGAAACCCATCCTGTCGGGCAGTTGGCACCGGGACTGTGCGATAGAGATTCCATTTCTCTGGGCTACATATTTA
This sequence comes from Mormyrops boulengeri, assembly GCA_026781065.1. Lineage (NCBI taxonomy): Eukaryota > Metazoa > Chordata > Actinopteri > Osteoglossiformes > Mormyridae > Mormyrops > Mormyrops boulengeri. The sequence continues at coordinate 6,451,921 of JAODLD010000040.1, read as the reverse complement.
AAATCTTTAAACATCACCCATTTTAAAATAGGACTCCAGTTGAATTTCCATTTAGAGAAGGTACCTATATGGTCAGGTAAATGAATACAACCTACTGTTTTTTTTCATTTGTGTTCCACATCCAAAACAGCATTTAACTTATTTTAGTAAAATGCATACTGTATATCATTTAAAGTTTAAATATCTAAATCACAAAAAGAAAGAAAACAGTATTGCATGATACTGCTTTTATATGTTCCTGGCATTACATGCTACCGTGCCACGCTTTGATAAAAATAACCAAAATGCAAAATTTTTCCCCTTGTGTTCTCTCTTGGGAATTCTCTGTCACATTAGATAACTGCGATCTGCATCCAATAAAATGCACTAATTATGCAATATGAAATCTAACAACAGCACTTGAGCTGATTTTGGAAAATTTGTTCCTCGTCTCAAACCCCTCTGGACTTAGAAAGTGTATCCAGCCACTTCCTGCATTATCTGCTCGGCTAACGGGGAACAGGCTCATAGCCGACAGGACGTGTCCAAACACGGGAGTCACCGACACCCAAGACCCGAGATGCTGGCACTGTAAGCAACGGAAACACCGCTTTAATGGAGCCCTATTGGTCGCCGTTTCGCCATCAGATCGATAAGGGGAGCACGCAAGTCAGCTTTAAGTGTCATCGTCCTTAAAATGATGTGACAGCTGGCGAGGCCGGAATACAGCGGACACTGGTGGGATTTCAGGCTCCCGCCGCTGTGTAGCGGGTCGGGGGGGTTTACATAGCGCGGCCATGTGCAGAGTGCGTCATAGCCTGACACTGGGGCAAAATACAGATGAACCATTGTCATGTACTAGAGAAAACAGCGAGATACAAGCAAAACATGCTGTTTATTTATGCTTTGTGACTTATGTATCTCGTGCCACAGAGAGACAGACAAATATTCTAAAAGTCCATGACTGTCACCACTGTTGGGAAGGTTACTTCTGAAATGTAATAGGCTACAGATTACTAGTTATCCTGTTAAAAATGTAATAAGTAATGTAACTGGTTTGATTACTTTGTCAAAGTAATGTAACATATTTGATTACTCTTTGATTACTTTTCTAACAAATGCTTTAAACTGTGTAAATATGTGCCTGGAAATATGCCAAAAGAAGACATCTCTGCATAGTGAAAAGACACAAAGCAACAAAATGAATGTTATATTCTACATATAAGCTTTTTATCTGTAGAATATATTACGATGTAACCCGCTTGTAATCACCAACATTGTCATTAGTATACAGCTATAATTTAATAGCATATTTTTTTTGCAGTTACTGTAACATATTACAATTGTGGGCAGTGGGGTCTTAATGGTTAGGGAAGCGCACTTGTAATTGAAAGATTGCTGGTTTGAATCCCCGACCAGCAAGGCACCACTGAGGTACCCTGAGCAAAGTACTGCCCCCCAGCACTGCTCCCCGGGTGCTGAATTAGCTGCCCCCTGCTATGTCACAATGTCACATATGGGTTAAATTCAGAGATCACATTTCGTTGTTGTGTACTGTGTGCTGTGGTGTGTCAACAATGACCACTGATCACCAAATTCTAGATTTATTTTGTAATTAAATTATGCAACGGTGTTACATATAACTAGTTACTGATCATCACTGACTGTCACCAGCAATTGCAAATGCCTGTTTCAGGCTGAGTTCAGGTCAGTGCCAGGCAGTCTGTCTCAGCCAAATGCCATGCAATTAACCCTGTTCACTTGATCTGACTGCTGATCTGTCACAAGCCATTTGCTTGACACATGGATGAAAGTCTGAAATATATTGTCATACTTATGCATTAACACCTATTATTACAAATAGCTTTACATTATAACTTTGGATTACCTAGCCATATATTTTGATAACTGAAAACGCTGCATAAATACAAAGATAAGTCACTTGTGTGTATGTGTGTGTGTCTGTGTGTGTATTACCGCAGTGTGACAACATTCAGTGTGATACCCCTCATTTGAACACAATGCCTTGCACTCCATTGATGTAAATTTTAGCCACAGGTCCCCTGGCCCGCTCACCCTAGGAGAACCCCCCCCCCCCCTTCCCTGGGATGATCCGTCGCTCTCACCTCTCCACCGTCTTCTGCTGCAAACCACACGTTCAATTACCGCTGAGGAAGTCTCCATTACTCACCGAGCCGACCAGAGGAGGGGTGTTGATGGCTTTAAAAGCACACAGGGTGATCAATATGCCATCAAAGGGCTGATCCGGGGGCAGTGCCACCTCTTCCCTACTCTTTCTGTAAAAAAATGAGGCATTCCAGTGAGTTCTCCAACATAACAGTTAAAAAGGTATGCCGTCATTTTAATAAACTGGCAAGAGCACTGATTTCATGGATGTAAAAGTCTTCTGCCTGGGTTTTAATGTCCGGAACTGGCCCCCGTCAGTATAAAGAGTCTAAACATGATTCTCACTCACATTCAGTATAAATTGCTGTGATGTACCAGCTGTTTGATTGAAGCAATTAAAAATGTGCATAAATAAACAGACACAGTAAACGAAAAAATCTCAACAAGTAATCAAATCAGTCTCTTTTCAGCAGAGGAGCATTTGACGTGCGTATAAACTTTTCTCAGTTAGGTGATTATTTAGTTAAATGAATGAATAACATGTTGGTCGTTGGCCGCGGAGACATTCTGCTGACAGTGTTCCAAGGGTCGGGATCTGCTGATCACTGCTGTAGGGCTGCAGCACAAGAGGAATTTAAACCAGACATCTGCAGTCACGCTGGCACATGATAAACAGGCAGGCAGCGAATGCCAGTTTGGGCATATGGTTATCTGTGCTGTTTTCACACTGTGTGTGTGTGTGTGTGTGTGTGCACATGAACACAGCCAGGAACAGGACTGCTATGGCAGCCCTAATGTCAAACACTACAAAACATTTTCTGATTTTTTAATTCATCTTTTATTCTTTACACCTAGTTCTGAATGAACTGAATGCTAATTCCTCTCTGGTTTCCTGTGAGCTGTGATAATACAATATTGTCTTGGCTTGTCGGCAGAGATATTTTGAGGGGCTGGTGATCAAAGGGTTAACAAGGGGCACTCAGTACATTTACAGCTCCTGCACACATTCACATAAAATAGTTTGGGGAAAATGGGCAGGCGCTCGCCCCCAGTAATTCCCCCCCACCAATCCTCACAGATGCTGCATTTTCACGTTCCTACCCTCCAAAATCACCTCACTGCAGCCAGATAACATGCGTGTGTGATGTGCTTTGTGATCTTCTCTCTTTGCAGCTTTTTGTCATAGCAAATTTAGCGTGCAAAGGCACAGTAATCAAGGCAACAGCAAGCAAAAAATAATGCCTATATGATTTGTTTTAAAAAATCCCGTTCTAGATGAATCCAGGTGTGGAATCGAGTGTTTCGTTTACCGCAAGGTCCATGGAACAGCATAATGAAGCCATTTCAGTGGTATATGTGATCATTCTGGTTTATACTAACTGGAAGGTCAGAAGTACTTTTAAATTACATTTTTCCAATAGAAATATATTCCTTTCACAAGTTTGGGGAATTCCACTTTCAATCTCCGACCCTGAAATATGCAAGGGCCTCAGGGCACCAGTGCAATATATATTGATATGTCCCATTGCATTAAAGTCTCCCCTAATGTTTGCAGCACTGCCAGCTCATTCCTGAAAGTGACCACAGCATGTGACAAGCTGGATATGTAACGGCCATTATTAGTCTGCTCACGTCGCACGGTCACATTAATACTAGCTGTATTTTTGTACTTTAGGGAAATTTAGGTCTTTTGTAAATGATCATTAATTTGGATTTCTTGAATCAGCCCCAAAACATTGATACCTGTTCAGAATAAAATGGAAGTATGTCTTAACCAGGGGCGTCAGAAGCATTTTGAATGTGAGGGGGACACACTGGCGGTGAACTAATATTTTATATTAAATGTGCCTTAAGATGTCAACTTGCTAGGAAAAATGCTTACCCTGTTGTCCTTCTAATTTAACTTTTCATTGTCTTATGATGTTTCACATTTTAGTACTAAATTAAATAACAAAAATAGCACTGAAATGTAACGTAATAGAGAGCATAAAAGCTTGATATCTGTTGATCATCTGTTGAATGAAAATTTTGTTCTTGAGTAACTGAGCAGACATTTTGGTAGAAACTCGATGGCACCTTCTACTCACTTAAGGGCCTCTTACTTAAATACGAAGCACATTTTTTCTTCATATTGAAGCCTCTAAACCCTCTAAGCTTTTCAGAGCTTGACCTCATTGTAACTTGCAGGAATGATGCTGATCCAGTAGCCTGCCATCTGGTTTCTGCTCCAAGCTTTTATGACAGATAAGATAATGTGTACGGTCTTATTAATAGAAGATGAGTCATCTTCTGTTTACCATTCCTATTTCTAATGAGGTCTAGAACCTTCAGCACTACTCCTTTGGGTGCCGACCACAAATTCCTTTGTGCCTTTAGATTTGAGGGCCTCATTAAAGGCATGCTTTTTTAATCCTACTATTCTCTGGTAAGGGCTGTACCTGCTGGACCATTTAACAGCTACATGAGGGTCACCAAGACAGGCTAAAAGCTAAAAACATGTCATTTTATTGCACGTTTAGAGACAACAATCCACCTAATGGCATTTTTTTACATGAATACAAACACACACAGAAGGCTAGGCGAGGGAACGAATGTCAGGCTCAGCTCCTGTTGTTCCACTCTGTGTTCCCTTCCCCGTTTGGCCAGCAGGCGTTGCTGGTCATCCCGTCCCCCGTGTTGTCAGTCTTTGTGTTTTCCCCTGCTCCCTGTCGGCGCAGCATGTGGTTGTCTGTATTCTTCCCCCTCTGTTTTTGTATTTTGTTCCCTACTGCTTCATTTATATGAGTTTTTCTAGTTCCTGTGTCTGGTGATTTGTATTTGGTTTTGGTTTCGTTCTTTGTGCCCGTGCTTGTGTTTCATCCTGTCTGTTATTCCCCCAGTGATAGATTCTGTTTTCCCTCTTTCTTGGTTAGTTCTTAGTTTTAGTTCCTTGAGTTAATTATTAGTTTCACCTGTGACCTGTTTTCCCAACCCTTGTTGATTAATCTCACCTGCCCCTTGTTAGTCTTGTTACCCCTCTGTATTTAAGTTCCTGCCTCTGTTTAGTTCCCCAGTGGTTCATTGATTGTGACTGTTTGATGTTTATTGCTGATGGTCTTGCTGCTGTGTTTTCTGCTATTTTTGATTCCCTGCTTGTTTCCCTGTGTAGTTAGTTTCCCTTTGTAGATCATTTAGTTTTCTTAGTTATATTAGACCCTTTTAGTTTCCACCCCTCGTGGTCTCATTTTGTTTTTGTAGTGTTTCCCCGTATTCAGTTTTGTAAAATAAACCCCTGTTGTCCCGTGAAGCCGCCAGTGGGTCGTCCACCTTCCTATCTGCCCACATCATGCCTCGCCATCGCGCCAAATCCATAACAACGAATGAGAGTGATGTCACAATGATAAACGCCGCACCCCTTTGCACCGCACCTATTTGTTACATCATGCTTTTAAATATGAGATCCAAAGGTTTTCAGTGAATGGTGCTGCAGTTGAGCTTAAGATAGCTGAAAAAGTTACTTAGTTTCGTTAATTCAGAGCAGCTACCACGTTGTGTATTTAGTAAAGAACTCCTCAACTTCTGTCTAACACTAGCACCCATCTGTCTATGTGGAAAAAGTCATTTGAGGTTAAACTGTTCTATATTCATGGAGGAGGAAGGGAGTGCATGTCATTTTTTTTCAATATGAGGCTTTTTAGAGTGATTTTCATATGAGGATTTAAGCATACACATTCGGGCAGCCTGCAAGGTACATTTTTATGTCACAGAATGTGTCATTTCTACAAGTGAGGCAGAACACCTCAAGAGGTCCACAAGAAAGACTCTGAATGAAATGCTCAGTGTCATTTCAGATGTAGAACTGTGTTTGCAGGTCTTTTATTACCATTTTTACCTTGTTATGAATATAAAGGGCATATAAAGGAGTACTGTATTTCTGTGGGCTGTTTCTATAACATTGTACCATTTTATTTTCACATCTAGCTGTACTACAGAATAGGAGTTCCAAACCTTTTAATGTCCATGGTCCAGTCCACGTCTTACAGACATTTCACGGAGCGATTTCAGGGGATGCAGGGGGAAGGTGGGTGCTTGTCCATTGATTGGCAATTTCATAACTTTAACCTTTATTCAAAATGTTTGAAAACAATCTAATTTTGGAAATTAACCACCCCTCCGGTGAACTCCCACCATTCCGTGACCCGGTGGAATACTGACCCCAGGACCTGGCATTTGGGGACCCTGCTACAGACTTTCAGCACCATGGACAGTGGACATTGTGTGTTTTGCGGGAAGTGGACTTTTTTTTGCGGAGATGAGTTTCACCCTCATAAACATTGTGATACACACATGATAGTGCATCTCTGCTCCTTTCCATACTTTCCTGGGGGATGAGTGTTTATCAACAATAATACCACAAAATTATAATGTGTAAAACAATGACCACTCAGTTAAGCAGACGTGTACAGAATTGTCTTTCTCAGCTTCAGACAGAAGTTTCACTTGCTGTATAACTTTATTAATTTGTACAATTTATTTAACATACTGGGATTAAGTGATTGACACAGCTACTGAGGTATGAAGCAGGTATGGGTCATGGTCCATTAAACAGCTGAATCAAAGGCCACGCCCCCCATTTCCAAGACTCTTACTGGCCTCATTTGGAAGCTGTATTTGTTTACACTTTTCAGGACTGAAGGAGCCAGGCTGGTTTTATCTGGCCTCATCATTCAGGTCCCTCTTTGGTTATGCTACTTCAGGATCACTTACATGGAACATTAAACTGGCCACAACCTAAGTTCCTAAAGAACCAGGGCCACGTGATCCTTGCTGCAAAATCCATGATACATTAGTAATGCTCTTTCCATTTTTGTTGTGTTTGGGACAGCTAAATTCATATTTTATAGCAATAATAAATGCAGTTTTTCAATAATTTTTCAGTTAATTTTTGTAAAAAAGAAGATATTAATTCGACAACGAAAACCAGACGCATGCCTCGAGACCTTCCTAAACCGGAATTCTGAGATCTAATGGAAGCCCTTTTACTGAAAAGATGCCACAAAGAAAGTTATTAGGTGCTATAACCGAAGATAATACTGCTCTGGCTTTACTTCAGCAAACCTATAAGCATGTTCACTTGGGCGTGGAAGATGATGATAGGATTAACCACCCTCCCACATTTTATTCTTAGCATAGATGGGGTGGTGTTTACAAATATTCATATACTATCAGTAAAAATTTGGCCATACACAAGCCAAATCCCACAAAGTACTACAATCTGTCCATCTTCTAATCACATATTCCAGGCAGAGTCATGGGCAAGGATGTAACTTTGGCTTGGTCATGGACAATCAAAATATCTTCCATCCATCCATCATCCATCCATCCATCATCCATCCTTTTCCATCCACATCCTATGCAGGCTCACCACAAGCATGAAGTCAATCCCAGTGCATGAAATGAAGAAGGGTAGAACTTGGATGGGACACAATATGAAATTAAATTACCTGATGAGCTGGAAGTGTAACTCAGGGTTAAAGCTTACAGTACCATGTGTCAGGACCAGTCCCTACCCTGTTCAGTTTGTTCTGTCCCTGTTTGGCCAGCAGGTGTCGCTAGCCATCCCATTCCTAACATTTGAGACCTGAGTGTTTAGTGATTATGACCCCTACATTACCTATATCTTGTTCCCAGCCCTAGTCTTTAGTCTTTAGTGGCCTACACTTGTCTCTCATGTGGCCCTGGTTATAAGTGTGTGAATGTATGTGTGTGTGTGTGTGTGTGTGTGTATATGTGAGTTTGCATAGATCACATCTGAGGACCAAATTGTCCCCAAACTGTAGTAAAACCTGAAATTTCCCTACTTTTGGGGACATCTTTTGAAGTCCCCATTTGGATAACCTCAGTTTTATAAAAATCTGTGAATGCAATCAAAAAAGTAAAAATGCCAAAAGTCTTGTATTTGGGTTTTTTACTTATGGTTAAGGTTAGGGATGAGTAGAGGTTAAGGGTGTCGTGATTGGGATTAGGGCTTTTCCCATAGAAATGAATGGACGGTCCCCATTTAGATAGGAACACCAAAGTGTGTGTGTGTGTGTGCGTGCGTGTGTGCGTGTGTGTGTGTATGTGTGTGTGTGTGTGCGTGTATGCTTGCCCTTGCCCTACTCCATTGTCGGTCATTGTAGATGTCGGTGCTGTATGCCTTAGTCTCCTGTTTGTTCTCAGATCTGGTAGGCGCTGTTAGTGTATTAAATGTGTCTTGTGCATATCCCTGCATTTAGGTACAGCCCCTGTTAGTTCTACATAGCTCATGTCCTTTTCACTGGATCCCTCTTGGACCCTATCACTTCTGGTGTTTGTTTGTATTCAGCTTATAATAAAGTCCCCTTGATTGCTATTTCTGTGGATCGTCATTCCTTTTCTGTGCCTTGTCGTGACACTGGGCTGTTTAGACTGTCTTTAACATATGAAAAATAGTGGTATACAAGGTAGAATATTCTCTCATTTTACATAAAATAAATGCAAGAAATACATTTATGCAAATCTGGTGACTGAACATGCCTATTGTTTTATTTTCTCTCAAGAAAGATAAAATCACGGATTTCGTTATATGATAATTTCAAAGTGCAGATATTTCTTCATTTTTCTTTCAATATCTGCAAGCGGAATGTATTAAGAACTTATTTTTCTTTATATTCTTTTCATTAAACAATACTTTTAAGATTAAGCACAGCTGTTCAAGCGTGGCATCTTTCGGAGTGCAATCAAAGGGGATTTAATGAAAGCCTCTTCCTGCTATGAATGATTTATGGCCAATTAAAAGAGAAATAGGCAATAGTTTCTGTGTTTCTTTTCCTGAATAAAAAAGAATATAAACTTACTTAACAATATTAACTTTTTTAGCCCTGAGGTTGTGAAAGGTTTTCATTCTCATGTAGAGTTGGTATTTTCAACATCTGTCAGAATGTCAAATAGTGTGTGGTAGTCAATGACAATCTATCTTTCAGCATAACTTTCAATCAGTCTGTCTGTCTGTTTATCTGCCCATCTGTCTGTCTTTCTTTCTGTACGCCTGTCTCTTTGGTCTCTTCCCACATAAGTCTTGAGAGAAACAAGTGAAGGGCCCGTTGTACTTGTATTTCACATTACTGGAATAAATAGTTAATTGAACATGACATTTTATGCTACAAATATTTTAATACACACACACACACACACAACCACAGCTCAACACCTCAACATAAACTAAATCAAAAGCAACTTCTCTGTCTGTAAGTTAAGAATAAAGATGTAAAGGTCAAAGTCATTCTTCTCAAAATTAATTAAAACCATTCATACATGCTGATTATGAATCACAGTGGAAAGCCTTTATCTGAGGCCTGCAACCTCTGGGGTCAACGTGAACGGAATAGCGCTATTTAGATGGCTCTGTTAAGGCAATATAAAAATGACATATTACTGCCAAGGTATATTAATCACAGATTATCTAAAGTAATAAAGTCCGCAATGATTCATCCCTTCAGGATAATATTACTTTCCCTGAACCCTAACAAAGCTTTCATATGTTTATTGTTGCTAAAAAAAAACCCTCTCTTTCTGATATTTAATTTGAAACAAAGTTAATTAAATGATAAAAGTCAATTAATTTTCTAATTTTAATAAAAGTTAATTGCACATTATTTATCACTTAATTACAATGTGATTGTAAGTTTACACTAAATGATCATTTGGGGAGAACAACATTGCACAGTGTGGTGACCCAGAAAACACATTAGCAAACGTAAGACGATATTCATATCAATTAGTATTTTGTTAAACAGCAGTTTGCAGTCAATTTCTCCCAGTTGCTGTTATATTTCAGAGCTGCCCCTGAATGTCAGAGTGTGTTGCCTGGAGACAGTATCGCAAGTATAGGTCCTGGCAGGGAAAAGGCTGATTGGTAGGGTAAGTGGTCTTTTCAGAGAGAAAATGAATATTGCCACTGGGGGACAAAAGTTAGTTACCCGAAAGGACCGCCTTTTTTTGGCTATTACACCATCTGGGCCTCTGTGTGGTTCCAGCATGGAGGTGACTGACTTGAGACCGTAAGTACAGTCCCCTCTCAGTTAAGCCATGCAGTCACACCTTCCACTCTGCTTTCTCAGCAAAAGAACCATTATGATGCTCTGAGATTTGATAAGACTGCAACAGAAGGTAGCAGTTTAAGCATTTTATCACGGAGCATTCTAGAATGAAATATAGATTTCCTACTGCAAACCTTCTTTGAAGGCTACCATTGCAAAGAATAAATCAATAACGAATGCTTTTGACAATATAGTAAGGCAACTATTAGCTTTTCATGTCCGGCACTGCGCAAAGCTCGCCATGACAAAGATATGGAATTTCCTGTAATTTTTTTAGAGATCTGTTTTATAAAGATGTGCTTCTCCTTACAGTTTTCAGACTTACGCTATGTCTTATGAGTACAAAGAGTACAAAGATTAAGTTGTTGATGTTTCTGCCAAATTCAATCCTCTTGCCCTGCATCTAACAATGGTATCTAACACTGGACTAACACTGCACCCTGTTCCTCCAAGTTTCCAGACAAAATCAAAAAACAAAAACAGGCTGTAAATAAATGTAAAATGTAGCATTGCTTCTTAATTTTATTGGCATTGTTCACCTTTACTGCTGGATAATAAAAATTGATTTGATGAGTTTGCAATGCACTTACATCACTTGGATAATGTTTGGAATAATTTCCTATAAAAATGGACTATAATTTAGTTTAACTGTAATTCCAGTAACTTGGTGCCAGGTTGAATTTAATTGTACAGCCTCATTATGTCACTGTTGAAATATCAATACTTCCCCTTAGCCTTGCCAGAAGGTAATGTACGGGCCCGTTATCCCCGAGCCCAAATCAGCAGCGTTGTGACAGTTTGCCCGCTCTGGGGATGATGGGGATGGTCCCTGTCATCATTGCGAGGTCCAGTAGCTGCATAACGAGAGCTGCCAGCCTTGCTCAGACCTCCACATTGTTTGATGTCCACCAGATAAGACATAGTTGGCTGCCCTGTCTGAGCTGTGCAAACCTGCCTTTACTTTAGTTCCCAGTTACAGTTTCTTGTAATCTGTCAGAATTTTGTCACTTAGTCCTGTGCTATCTGTAATAGGCCCCAGCACCCCACCTCAACCCTGATCAGGATGGATGGATAGATGGATGGCTATCTTGTAATTGCAGTGATGCGTTTATAGCTTATTCAAGTCTGAATGAGGGATAGAGGTGCTGTGCTACTGAATAAATGTCCACCAAACAGATACACAATAGTCAGAATAAATTGAAAAGCCCTTTGTAATCAAATTACAAGTATACAAGTGCTGAAGCTGTCTGCTTACATCCCCTCTACTGTTACTGAAATAATCCCCTGATCACAAGCATCAGATGCTCTCAGTTTCCAGGAATCTTATACCACGTGTGGATAAAAACCCAAGTGAGAGGAATGAGGACTGAAAAGAGGGACAGAAGTTGCACTGACAGCGAGTTGCATGTCTGAGCTGAGTGAGCATGTGAGCACAAGTCGAAGATCTGGGAAAGCGAATATAGTAGCCAAATAAGAAGTCAGCGGAGTACATGGACTCAATCACATGGCTTTTCGAAACTACATTTTAATTAGAAGGATACCTATTTAGTGTTCGATTATGTGTGAGTGATTGCGCGCATATATGTAACCTGCAATCAGAGGTGGATAGTTCAGGTCCAGATCATGATTTTCTTTCAACCAACCACTTGAGTATAAAAAGTCACAGTCACAGAGGACTCAACTGGTTGGTTGAAACAAAACCTTGGTCTGGATGTTTACTTTCTGGACCTGAACTATCCACCTGGGACAGCAGGAAATGCATCCTAGGAGACCACTTCTCGAAACTGGCATAGAGGACAAAGTAGGGTCAGCCAGTACCTGGAGCAACTGGGGTTAATGGCCTTGCTCAAGGGCCCAGTGGTGGCATCACTCTGCCAATCCAGGGATTTGAACCAGCAACCTTATGAGAGCCAACCCACAGATCCGCCCCACCCCGAGAAGTTATAATTTTTTTGTTTGGTCAGTGCATAATTCCATGTATGCTATTTTATAGTTTTTATGTCTTTATAATTATTCTAAAATGTAGCAAGTAGTACAAATAAACCTTTCTATGGGTAGGTGTGTCCAAAGTTTTTACTGGTACTCTACAGTATATAACAGTGAAGAAATGAGTTCTAAAAATGAAATAAAATTAATCTATTTTTATTTCATAAATATACAACTTCTGTTTTTGTCATGCATGCAAAAAAATCCATAAATATAAATATAAAAGTACCTTAGTCTTGATCTCTACCTCTAACATTGCATTAACATGCACATTTTTTAGATATAATAAACCAGTCTAAAAGCAAAAAGCGTTCTTGATCTGTGTAGAAAGAAACTATCGCTCAGAGTGAATAATATGAAAAAATGACTGGAGTTTTTTGGAGTCAGAAGGTGTGCTAGTTAAGGTCTTGAGGTTGGATACGATGATTATGGAGATCTTAGGCCACAATTCAAAGTGCTGCGTAGTGCAAACTTAAAACTGTCTATACCATGAGAAAAACACCATCCCTACAATACGATATAAACGGCTGCATGGACGCTTCTCACCATCAGGGACTGAAGGATTTAAAAGGGACAATGGATGGAGGGAAAGCCAGAGGAATAGCCCTACAGTGGCCGAGTCAAATTCCTGGGGTGAATCTCAATATGCATACTTGGCCGTACTTGTGTTCTCATGACCCGTTTTATGTCATCTTCCATTGCATAAGACCAGTTCCAATACTAAGAACACAAGTACATGAGGATGGTAAAAATCTGTAGATGTTGGTCTTGCTTCCCCCCAGATATAAAAGATACATCAGTTGCATCTTCGCTGAATGAGACCACTCCCATGATTCAGTTCATTCTTGGAAAGCAAGTTAGAAAGACCACAAGTATGGTCTTTGTGTTCTGGGTATTGAGATTCACCCCTGATCTCAGTCTCACTGAAAATTTATGACATTACAGAAATTTTGCAGTGCACAAGGGCTAGCTAGGTAAGTAGAACAGCCTGGAGAAAATCTGCCAAGAGTCTGGTGAAAGGTGAACAGGTAGCTAGGAAACATTTCACGCTGATATAGCAGGAACACATTTCCCGGACATGCTGGGCTGGGGCTGCAAATCCCACCCCTGCCCTGCTTGTCTGACGTTATTGTATATTGTGTTGTGCAAATTTCTTCCTGCAGTCCAGAGACGTACATGTACGTGAACCGCTTTCTCTGCATTTCCCATAGTGTATCATTATGTGTGTGATGTTCCCTGGCATCCCTGTCATCTCATGCCGCGTGTAACCCCTCCCCAGCCCACTCTAGAGTTTACAGAGAAGGGTTTGATAAACAGAAAATCACCCTGTCAGCAGTAGTTCTTTTGCCAAAACCCAACTTGTTAAAGCAAACAGGAAGTATACAAATAGCTTATTATAACAAAAGTGAGGTACACACAACAAAAGAGGTTCTAGTGACAAGAGGGGGTCCTACTGGTACTGCATCAGAGTATCTAATAAAATGGCCACTTTATTCAAAGAGTACTTCTTTTGTCTTGGACAGTTAAACTAAGTTAAGTTATTTGACCAGATAAAATATTTTCATGATGTGTCTGTCTGTTGTTCCTGCTGGGGGCAAGTGCAATCAACAAATCCACCTGCGTTCTTCTAAAAAAGTGTAAATCACCTTTAAGGTGTATTACGACCCGTCTAGGGGTGGACGTCACAACAGAAAGGGCAGGGAAAAGCAGTCTGACAAAATACACCGCAAGTGGGATACAAGTAAACAAAAGGCTATATTTACAACAATATATATACATGACTCCAAGCAACAGTGTTACACAGGGCAAGGCGCAAATCATAGTCCAGTATACAGGTAAAAGAGGTCAGTAAATACCAGAAATCCAATACAAAAACCTAGCAAACAAAATGAAGGGATAGTCCAGAAATCATAGGCCAAAGGGGAAATATACGTCAAACACTGCAAAATCTACCATTAACACAAATGATTGCTATGTCACATTGTCACATGTGGGTTAAATGCAGAGGACACATTTCGTTGTTGTGCACTGTGTGCTGAGGTGTGTTAACAATGACCACTGATCACTTAATTCTAATTGTGGGAAATTGTAGGCTGGAAGACAGGGACTGGACTGGCTGGACTGGAGTACCTACTGCATAGAGCAAGCAGAGGATATGACAGTGTGAGTGAATCGCTGACTGACAGCCCTGCGGTAGGTAGGGGTCCCACCTGGTGCCTAATTAATCTGAGCACCATTTACTCCTCAGGATGAACTCTGGTTTCACTGTTCACTGAAAATCAATGAATGGATGATGTCATGAATGAATAGAAACTACCTTCTCTCTGTGACAACAAGCATTACATTTAGAATATTATGAAATAAGGTGTATTGGGGAGCAGTGTGTGTGGCTCAGTGGTCTCCCTGCCCAGCAGAACAGTCACATTGCCGTCGGGCCCTTGACGGGACCCAGTACAGCCGAAAAGTGCTCCAGGGTGCCAGACCTCAAGCTTTGCTCTCATGTGTATGTGTGTGTGTGTGTGTGTGTGTGTGTCTCAAAGGAGAGCAAGACGGCATAAATGAAAAGAAGCAATACAGTGCAAATGACAAATAAGGCATCATTTCATCACTTCAAATACAGACAGATTAGGCATGGATACCCTGGCAAATTCATCGTGGGACCCGCCCAGCAAAAACTCATGTGCCCCCCC
>JAODLD010000040.1:6383710-6429421 GCA_026781065.1 Mormyrops boulengeri | reverse complement strand
ATATAATCGTAGCATCACCTCCCTTGACTTAAACTCCACACACTTAGAGATGTAACCCAACATCCTATTCGCCTTTTAATTGCTTCCCCACACTGTCTTTCTCAGCTACCTTTATTTCAGTGGAACCCATAAAATATCTGTACTTTATTTGTTGGTATTAAGATAAATTTGGTAATTGGTTAATTAAGTATTAATTCTATATTCTATATCCAGAATGTTAACAAAGGCATCAAATGTAGTTTAAATTAACAGATTATGTCTATTTGTAAACTATAAAGATCCTTTTCTGTTGATAGATAATAATCATCATCAAGCATCTGTATTTGACCTGGTTATTTGTGTAATCTTTTAATTGACTTTCCAAATGTTTTATATTAAAGCAAAAGTCTAGTGATATATTTGTATTCTGGAATAAAAAAATCTAAATGGTGAAGATTCAAGATTCTAGAAAATGCTACTGTCTATTAAAAAGTAAGAGAAATTCCTTTTAGACTCAGCTCATACACCATGCATCAGATAACTGAAAAAACAGCCAATAAAAACCACAAAGACAATAATAATACTTATTTTGAAACGGTTAAGATGCTAATGGCCGAGGGAATCAATGACTTTTTATGTGTAATCTTCCAGGCCAGAGGAACTCTCTAGAGGAACATTGTTTGGTGGTGCAGAAATTGCTAGTTGTGCATTATATAAATAAGGATTCATTGATGTCTGAAGGATTCTAGAAAGCTTTATGAAAATTAAAATCTCATTAAACTTTGTGTCACAAATTTTCCATAGAAAATCCTTAAATGTAATTTAGAAACTGTTGTGAAAAACATTTCTAAAACAATGCATACTATTTCAGGCACTGTCAGAGGCTATAGCTGTTGCTATGTGTGTTGTCTCAGCTGTCACAAACTGTCATAACCAGATATTATAAAGTTTCAAATATTATAAAGTTTCAGACAATCACTATGACGAAGGTATAACACTAACTGTTATCATGTATATCATGCAAATCATCAAGCTATTTTTCTCAAACGGTCCCCAGCTCTGACAGCATAGTGTATTTATTTAAATGTCCCAGTTATTCAGTCCTGATAAACTTTCCATCAGTCGCCGCCAGGATAAAAAACTCACCACGAAGCTGAATTGAAAAGGAATGCATATAGCTGTAGATTTACAGATGTTTAACCTATCCAAATGGCAGCGTGCAAAATGTGATATTTCCATCACTCTCCTATAGTAATACTACGGTATCTTACAGTAATCGTGATGCATAGATGTCAAATAAAGCATATTGATGCATGTGTTCAGATGAGACCCAAGGATTGTGTTTTTACCGGTTTACCGATAACGATAAGGCGTGCCGAACTTAAAATCTCTTCAAGAAATAGATCTTCAATGCCAACGATACACTGACAGTAAGAACAGTTTAAGTAATGACTATTCCCTGCATTTCTACAATGAGATCAAAATTAACCATGCACTAAAAATATATTGACAGACAAACGACTTAAAAAAAAGAAAAGAAAAATGCGTGCTCTGGAATTATTAAAAAGATGCTTAAATAAAATTTCAAAAGAATAACCTTTTCTCGGCTCGAAGAACAAATTAACTCACCCACAAATGACACACTGTAGTTCCTGATCACAGTGTTCCAAATGAGAATGTAGACCAAAATAAATGTGAAATAAAAATGAGGGACAGGTTATAAGCTACAAGTCTGTAGCCTGCTAGCTAAAATGAGAGAGGGTACAAGAAAGCCATTAGCAATAAATGTGGGCAGTGAGGAAAGTCAGGGACAGCTGGACCAGCTACAAGGAGCTTTCAGTTTCAGTTTCACTTACTGCACTGCAGTGTTCCAGTGGCTTGGCATCTGCTGCTGCCGCTGTCCCTGATATCTGCCGGGCATGATTCTCCTCGTTTGAGGCAGTACACAGGCCTACTATGATGCTTTAGGGACAAACCATCAATATAAATGACGGAATTATGATAAAATAATTTTGGTAAAATGATAACAAATTAAAATGGTTACAAAATGAAGAAAAATACACAATTTTGTGATAGGATAATCACTAAATTTACCCATAGAGGTACACGATTTCAATATAATTGATAAATGGTTCTAATACTGTTACCCACATTTCATTGGACATGACTGTAGAAGTAATTGATTTTGTGTTGACCTTTGCTTCAGTAGTACATTAGGCTCTGTCACTGATTACATATTGTAAGGGCATTATAAAGTCAATTGTGCACAAGTTCCTGGGTGAATTGCAGCTTAGTTACTCGAGTGGATGATTTGTAATTACTGACTGTGTTTTGGCTTGGAAAGTTATTTGTTACATTTCTTATTTATCAGTGGGATGCTGACCTATTTACCTGTAGCACCCCCATATCGTATGCACATGTAGCATGGTGATCCTTATGGACAGTGGTGGTGCTTATCACCACTCAAACCATGATTGTGCATAGGGGCTCTTCTTGGCCAAAAACAATCGCTACACTAAATATTAAACAAACACACATTCCATATTTAGGAGATGCTGACAGTAACCACCGAGCTAGCTACAATTTTCTATTTTGAAGGGGGGGGGGGGTCCCAGAAATGACACGTGATATAGGCAGCCAATGATGTAAAAAGTGCGAGATCTATGCTAATAAAATCACCCCAATTATCCCTTTTAAATCCGAAAAAAAAACAAACACAGAAAAAATATTCCTCAGCATCATACGGTAGAGGTTAAAAACATTTAGGGAAAATTTCATTGTTAATTAAGTGTAATAGCATGGCAGCCGTTAAATTAAAGTGGTCGGTGTAAGAGAGGAGGAAGGCAGGAGAAGGAAAGGTCACAACGGAGAGGGTACCACTCACTTATCATGTACTGCTTGGATCATCTTGTAGGCTCCTCACCCTTTGATGTTTTTTATGTGTCAGCACTCCATCTACATTATTTAGAAATAATTAATTATTCCGGCCCAGGGGCTGCACAGCGACTCATTGCATATCCTCCGCAGCCCACACACTGGGATTTAGGGGTGGAAGGCTCCCACTTTATATTTAAGTGTGCATCAGTACATTATAAATGTGACCTCCAGGGGGCGGTAGACTTCAGTTTTCAAATTAAATTTCAACAAGCAAAATTAATGAGTCTGGATCTCTGAAGAAAAAAGTATATCGGATGTAAGAGATGAGTCCTGTCCAGCTGTAGTAATACATATCGTCTGAAATTGAGTTTGAAACATACTGAAGTAGAGATGCTGACGTGAAGGACCATAACTTGCTTTGACATTTTTAGCAAAAGCATTGATGGTGCAACTCTTATTTTCACAGAAATATTTAGCCACAGTAAATTTAAGATTTTGTTTCCACGTTTCGTTAAATATTACACCCAAACAGCTTGTGGAAAAATGTGTTTTTTTTTCTTTTTGTTTCCAGATTTTCACTTAACTTAAACTCTTCACAGGGATATCACTTCTTCCAAGGATGCTGCTACCACAGACATCCATTATTAACTGAAAATTAAATCAGGTGGACCCTCCCTGAATCGTATTTTAAGAAGGCTACCCTTTAGGCAGTGCTCAGAAGAGTTCAATATTCAAAGCCCAAGGTTATTTATTTAGCAGACACTTTTACCCGAACTGACGTACAGCTAAGTAAGCAGGTCGGCCAGTCCCTGGAGCAGCTGGGGGTCAAAGCTTGAGGAGCAATTATAGGCTAAGATCACAGCTCAAGGGCCCAACGGTGAAATCAGAGGATTTGAACCTCCTGATCATTGACACAGTGTCCTAACTTGCCGTGCACGACACCTTATGTGCAAGACACTGTAAGTTATCCCACCGGAGTCTATTTTGAATGGGATGTTCATGATTGAGAATTAACTGTCTTCCAGATGACACCACGTCAGCTAGCTGTGGAAAGACAGGCTGTCATTGACATCTGAAGGCTGCTTATTGTTCTCACAACTCCCCCATGCCCTACCTCCAATTCACACATTGCTTTACCAGATTATTTGCTCGTTCATTCGTTCGGTCATTCATTTGTTTGTTTTCTTGTAGGATCTCAGAGAAGTGTCCCTATGGTAGTACTCTGTATTAGCTCAGCTGCTCCTATCGCCTACTTTAGGATGTCTACACCCCCTTCCATCACTCTGTTGTTGTCTTTCTGATAGAGATCAGTCAAGCAAGGTCACAGTTTGACGGCAGTAGCAGGGAAAGTGCAGGGGGGAGAGAGAAATGCTTTTATTGCAGGGTGTAGTCATAAAACGATATTGTGGATTTGCAAACTGTGCAGAAAAAAACACTGACGGTGTCTGTAAAGCCAGTCGCACCTGTAAAGAATATCATTCCCACCTCATACGAAGCTCTAGAAGCTCCTTAAATACCGTGGCTCCCGTCGGAGATGGACGACTCCGAAGTTTAAATACAGTGTCTAGGAGAGATAGGCTGGAGAGAGTGGCTTATAAAAAGCCACAGAGAGCTTTACCCAAACGTGGATTTGTTGCTTTACCTGTGGGAGGTGTGTGTCAGAGTGTTTTTCAGAACACGCCATCTGGGTTGTTGTTGTCTCGCTGGCCCGTAACTCAGACCATTTCTATCCAGAAATATCACAATCCAACACTAAAAGTATCAACAAAATCAAGTTCTGAGCGAGTGTCGCTGTGCTAACTATTCATTGCATTTCTACCTCTTTGTTTCATCACCAGGCATGGATTCTCAACTGTTGTACAAATGATTATATTTTATTGATCCCTGTGGGTTACAGCCATCTCACACTCTGTTGGTGAGAGCAAGCGCGGCAGTGAAGGGCAGCCACCTGTAGCGACACCCTGGGAGCTGGGGGTGAAGGACCTTACTCAATAGCTCACAGACATGCTAAGGGCAGGTTTGTACCAGCAACCTTCCTACCAAAGACACCGAGCCATAGCCCACTGAGCCACACACTACCCCAACAGGGCATTAATAAGGATGTTAATACATATGCATATTTTTTAGTATATGCGATACTCTTTATAATTAGTTATTCCACGAAACATTCAGCCACAAAGCAATAACAGAAACAAACTGCAGCAATAATAATACTGTAATAAATCAGATTCCAAAATAGTGAATTATGTAATATAGACATAATTATATAAATGACATATTAATAGCTAAAGGAATGGGAGAGGGGGCAGAGCATGTGTAATCCCCTGGAGTACACCTTCTTCCGCCAAAACAGGGGGATGCCTGCCACCTATCAGCACAGTGAGAACGCACCCAAGAATAACTACAGTAATCCGAGTTTGCAGGCAATTATAGCACTGTCACCCATAAATAGTGAGAATGATGTGTTCAGTTTCAATGAGCACTTATCCTAAACAGATTACAAGCTTAGGTAGGCCACAGGACATGAACACCACTCCATCATGGTGGAGGTGTGCATGCACACACGCACATACACACAGATGCACACAAACAGGTTTGTAATCATATCTTTGTGGGGACTCTCCATTCATGTCTATGGGGAAAACTCTAATCACAGCATGACGACCTCAGCCCCTACCCAGCCCTAACCTTAGCCATAAGTAACCAAACAAAATATGAGACTTTTGTCATTTTCAGTTTTTTGATTGAAGGCTTTTATTACATTGTGGGGGACATTCGGTCCCCACAATGTAATATAAACCTAATCCACACACACATACGCACACACACACACACACCGATCGATCTATCTATCTATCTATCTATCTATCTATCTATCTATCTATCAATTCTACATATAATAAAAATTACAAAATGAAACAAAATTACAAGGGAGAAAAAGTGCCATGAGTGCATCCTTTGCACACTCACATGCATGAGGGCAGTTTATTGACAAGATCTAATGAAGAAGATGACAAGATAAAGTGTTATCAGCCTGGCTTTGGAGAGACTGCGCCATCGTCTGACAACAGATGAAACAGCCAAATCACATAAATAACTCCATCGCAAAACTGGGAAACATGGGCTCACTTAGAGAGCAGTTTGACGATTCCATCTTTTGTGTCCTTTGAGACCACCAGTCTTTATGAAGTACTGTGGTTTTTCCCTGTTATGGACCGAACAATCGTTCATAGCTCAGGTCTTTCCTCAATGCAGGCCAGCTTAAGAGGGGTGAAGACGAATCGATGTCTACGACAGACTGCCAGCATCTTTGGATGTAGGAGGTGCAGGCTTCTTGCAGCCATATGACGTGCTGTTTACTCCATCCCACCCATGGGCTTGTGGGTGTCCATCTGAGTGGAGGTCACTGTAGCGAGATGAGAAGCACCCAGTCATTCCACCCACTCGATGGAAAACAAGCCCTCAGCATAACATGTCGCTCTCCTTGGCTGCTGAGAACCACTGAAGTATTCTGGAGGATTTTAAAGAAAATAAATGGAGGCCTACAATCAATGAATGATTCTCACTAGGGTCGAGCTTATTTTTGGCTGCTGCCAACCTCATAATGCAGTAATGATTTTTGTGGTACCCTGAAACTAATAACTCTGTAAAGTGAGTGTAATAAAGATATAATGATCAGTAACCATATTTTGTTTTTTACTTAGGGTGACCTTTTTTTCCCTATATTACTGACTAATTTGTAGAATGTTCCGGAGCCCTGATGCTTCCAAGGACAATAAGTCCCTGGGCAATCCATAAAGACCCCATCTGACACAGACCCCGGAGCTAAAACCCCGGCTGACACAGACCCCCGGTGCTAAAGACCCCAGCTGGAAAACAAAGACAAGAGTCATAATATCACGGACACTTTTACTCCAGTCAGGTGTGGTCTCATTCTGAGGTGTGACCATCCTGAAACAGACAGATGTGAAAGAGGCAGGCTGTGAATCCCAATCGCTGCTGTGCATGCCGGAGCGCGCTCACAAGGCATAAATTGAATTTACCTGGGAGATCACATTCTTACAAACCCCAGCACGGTCAGTCTCTATGTTCTCATGAAGAACCACACTGAGCCTACTAGTTTACTGTCAAATATACTTCAGATGCTACCTTATGCCAGCAATGAAGTCACGTTACCATTTCTTTGCTCCTGCTGAATGTGTGAGATTCTTTTGCTTCTTATTTTAGAAAAAAAAAAGATTGGGTCCGAATTCAGATGGCTCTTATTCTTTTTATTATATTATAGATCCACCATTGGTGTAACACAAATGTTTCAGCAGTAGACCTTCATCAGTGTGTTTTCAATAGGGTTAGCAGCCGCAATACACCACACATGCGACCGCATATACTACAAATTAATAAATCCAGATTAACATGGCATTGTTGACAGACCAATGGTATCAATCATGTGAGAATATAGATTGCACTATTTGTTTTTTTGTTTTTTTTGGTCAGTGAATATAAGTCACGCAGATTTTGATTTATGGGTTTGGACACAAACAGATTTCCAGGGACATTTATAAAACATATTAATTTCATCAAATGATTGGGCTACAAACTGAGAACCTCTTAGGCACTTTTACTCTTACTTGTGCCTACAAGCAGGAGATGCACGTGAAGCATAAATCCCCCCCCCCCACTGCGCTTGTTTGGTGGCACCAAGAGATAAAGAGCGGAAGGAGTCATGTGACTCTGGTCTCCAGCTCCCTTTCTGGGGCCAGACTTACTGTCGCGCTGCTTCCCCCATTAGTTTTCACTGTCCATTTTTGTCAGGGATTTTGTAACTGTAGGGTTTGGAGGAAACCATATCCATCACAGTGTGTTAGGGGGCAGATGTTACAGTACAACCTCACCAGTAATAATGTGACTGGAGCAGCAACTGAAAATAACTTATATGCGTGTAAATAAATATGACCAAAGTCAGAAAACATACATAGGGCTCTAACAAAATATATATCTCAGGAGCTACACGGCACTGCCACCATTCTCTAGTAGGAGTGACTCCAGAGATTTATTGTATTTGTATCATTGTGGAAAAATCCAAACAGTGGAATGCAAAGAGATACAGTTCAGATAAAACATATTGATTGTGAGGAAAGCATTGACATGTGCCGTGATTTTTAATGGGAACAATATTTTGAATAAAGTGGCCATTCCCTCGTGACAGTGCACTAACTTATTCATTTATTTACAGTAGCAATACTCTCAAAGATGTAACCGCATGGCCTTTCCAGACACATTAGTTGATGTCTGCTTACAACGGATACTTAATAACAACAAATAAAAAATAATTATAAAACAGGATTCTGATGCTACAAAATATCCAGAAACCAATGAATAGGTAATCAAGATCAAGTAATAAATAAATCTATCTACATATTTATCTATGTTATTAATAAATAAATGGAAGGTGTATGACACCTATGTCTTAAATATAAGGAAGGTATACGTTACCTATTTACTTATCTGTATGGTACCTATTTAATAAATAAAAGGAAGGTGTACGTTACCTATTTACTTATCTCTATGTTATCTATATAATAAAGAAATGCAAGGTGTATGTTACCTATTTAATTGTCAGTATTTTACCTATTTAATAAATATAAGGAAAGTGTACGTTACCTGTTTACTTATCAGTATGTTACATATTTAATAAATAAAAGGAAGGTGTACGTTACCTATTTACTTATCAGTATGTTACCTATTTAATAAATAAAAGGAAGGTGTACGTTACCTGTTTACTTATCAGTATGTTACATATTTAATAAATAAAAGGAAGGTGCATGTTGCCTATTTACTTATCTGTATGTTACCTATTTAATAAATATAAGGAAGGTGTATGTTACCTATTTAATTGTCAGTATTTTACCTATTTAATAAATATAAGGAAGGTGCATGTTGCCTATTTACTTATCTGTATGTTACCTATTTAATAAATAAAAGGAAGGTATACGTTACCTATTTACTTATCTGTATGTTATCTATATAATAAAGAAATGGAAGGTGTATGTTACCTATTTCATAACAAAATGATGGTGTATGATACCTACTAACCTATATGTATGTTGTCTATTAAATAAATGGAAGGAATATGTTACTTGTTTATTCATCTCTATATTGTCTATTTAATAAATGAAAGGAAGGTGCATGTTACCTATTTAATAAATAAAAGGAAGGTGTACGTTACCTATTTACTTATCCATATGTTACCTATTTAATAAATAAAAGGAAGGTGTATCTTACTCATTCCCCTTCAAACAGCTTCTCCAGTTCATGAGGGGAGCGGGCAGCACATAGCCCACATAGCCCCTGGCAGGGGTACAGCCTGGACAGTGTACTGTATCAGGGACACACACACACACATACTCTGTGCCCAGAGGAGGACACATGGAGAACATGCCAACACCACACTCCTGCAGAGGAGGCGGGATTTAAACCGCCAACACTGTTAAAGTGATGGTGCTACCCACTGTGTCACCAGGCCATCCATCAAAAGCAGACGTGTAGTCTTATCGTAAAACCTCCCTGGTGTGTGGTGGAGGGTCACAGAATAGCCAAGAAAAAGAAGCAGCTCTTCTACACTCCGCGTTTAGCTTCTATGTCAAATTTACCTTTTATTATAGCATAACATATACAAAAAGAATCATAAATATAAAGCAGCTATCAAATAAACCAATAAGCAAACAAATGATGTCAAACTAATTATATTAAAACTTTTTATTAATTTTCACATCTGGCATATAAAAAAATGAACGTATGTTAAGTACCTGTGAAAATACACGTGGAGTAGGGTTTACTTAGTGTTTATAAATGTTAAATATTTAATATATATTGGACATATGAAATATGATATATTTAATAAAGTATTAAATATTTAATAAATGTTAAATATTTAATGTATTTAATTTAACAGATTGAACTTTCAATTTCTTTTTCATGTCTGAAATTCTCACGTCCTCTTCGTAGTCTAACCAGAAAGCGGTGTAGCCGATCACACAGCAGGTGTAGTGCGGGAGCTCCAGGCTTCCCCTCCCCTCGCTCCTCTCCTGATTTTTGGCTTCACTTGTACCTCTGGCTCCTGTCATGGCTCAGAGTCTATCAGCCACCTACCGCCCCCCTGCCCACTGCAGTGAGCTGCCTGTGCTCGTCCTCACGTGTGGTCCTACTAACCCCCCCCACGCCTTCTCCTCCGCTCTCCCGTCTTGCTGTTGACTCCCCCCTCCACACAGTGTCATCACACATCCCTTAATGCAACTCAAGGCATCATTTTCCCGCTTCATGATCCGCCTGAAATACCGGTGCTGATGTCCAGCAGTATCATCGTCACACGGGCTGCTGTGTATCCAAGGAATCACCTGTTAAAGTAATGTCAACACTGTAGTGGTAAGGGGCAACAATTGTCTCCTTTATACAAAAAGAATATTAGCTAGTCACAGTGTTTGAGAAATTTCTTTTTTGCTTGTTTTCATAAATAACATTTTTGCTAATTACTTAATTAATTAACAAATTAAGCATCTATCCATCCTGTTCAATATGTATTAATATTGCTTTTTCTGCAGTATCATAGTTTTAAATATTTGAGGAGCAATGGAATGAATTTGTAGCTAATTTATATTACAAAAGCATAGGACTATAGAGAAAGTTATATTATATTATATTATATTATATTATATTTATTATATTATTGACTCATTTTATTTCTTTAGGGACGGAGAGCTGGGCAATCCGTAGGCCTGTGCTCCTCTCTCCCTCCACAGCCAGGGGATGTTTCAGGAGGAGATACAAACGTTAAAGCTGAGGCCCAATCATCACTGGCGGTGAGAGCCCGAAGGGATCGAAGGCAGGGCTCACAGCCGCCATCAGTCGCCGTTCGTTACGGTGCCGTGCTAAAGGGAATCAGGATTAGCCGAGCGAGAGCCCACGAGACCCGTTCACTCCCTGCTTGTTCACGCTGCAGAAAGCAGCCGCTTGAATGACCCCCTTCCCTCACTGCTGAGTGACTCTATCCCATCAGGTTCAGCCTGTTCCTGCCTTTGACTGCCTCATGCCATTCTGCCCCCCACCAATTGCAATAATGCACCAGAAATTCTTCCCGCTGATCGCCTAAATACACCGTAATTTGCATCATCTAACATAGCTAGTTTGCTCTGCGGTACTTAACTTTAAAATCATGCATATTAACAGTGGAAAAGGCATTAACAAAGAAAAACCCCATTTTATTTTATTTAGTAATTCATGTTCTGGCAGTGTACCACTGCAATCAGTTTGCTTTTTGTTTTCATTGACGGAATTCTCTGCCACATTGTTCTCGGACTTTGCAGGTATTTTGGAACATAAAAAATATAAAACGTGCACTGTGTCATTTATTATAGGTTGTATAAATGTGTAACGACTCTGAGCCACAGCTGATGTGAGTCAGTAATAAAAAAATTGATATAAAAAGAAAACGGTCCAAAAGCGAGCATCACACCGCCGCCGTTGCCGCCGCCACCTCGGTGCTCGGGTTTCCGGCATTCGGAGCAGCCTCCGTAGCTCTTCTGCTCCAAACTGAGCACGGTGTCATTTTTCTCTCACGTCTTGTCAACCTTGAAAGCGGCTATTTCTTCCCTCTTATGCAGAGTGTCCCTCGGGATCGTGGACGAGGAAGTTAATGGGATGTGAGAGGGAGTGAGCTATTGTGGGAGGCCGGCTCTGTCCTCTCCTGATGCCGAGATGAACAAATACCATGTTAAAGAGACAACTGGATGTCACTCGCTCCTTCCCTGACCGGCTGTGCCCCTGCCTGTATGCGCTGTAGCGTTTGGCACCTCCCAGCAGCAAAAGATGAGGACATCGCCAGATAAAACTGTCAACATGGTAGGCCGTGGTGAAATGTATTCCAAACACGGGGGATTAGTGTGTGGCGCAGTGCCACTGCCCTTAAGGTTGGTACATTTCTATGAACAACAACCGCAGTGACATTTTTATTAAAATGGAACTGCATGTGCATGTTCAATCACTGGCATGACTGCAACAACAAGAACAACAAATAATGTACGGTTCAGCAGGTTAAGATTTCTGTGCCTGTGATTGGATGGTTATTGATTCCTGGGGCCCCGATGGTGCCATTGGGCCCTTGAGTAAGGCCCTTAACCCCCCAATTGCTCCAGCACTGCTGCATATGTAAATGTGTGGGTATAGGATAGGTGAAAAGACGATTTTCCCACAGGGATCCATGAAAGTATCACTCTTCTATAATTAGAATAATAATGTATCCTGCGGTTTTAATGTATTTCTTAACATTATGCTTATGATTCATCAAAGCACACATGGTCATCGTCAAATCATAGTCAGTATTTGCCCTAATTACATGGTGGAGCTGGAAGGGCTTAGACAGCACTCGGCATTGCTGCTCCACGCCTCCACGGTGTGGGCTTCAATTCCTCGCCTGCTCTCTGTGTGTGAAACTCACATGCTCTCCTTGTGTCTTGCAGCGTTCCTCCGGCAGTCCAAAAACATGCGGCCAGGAGAGCTGGCATCTCTGAATTGCCCACGGTGTGTGTGCCATGTGCAGGGCTGGCATCCTGGCTGGGGTGTGCCCCTGCCTTGGGCCCCATGCTGCCTGAGACAGGCTCCAGGCTCCCGTGTGACCCTGTATTGGATAAGCGGTTGGAAGATGGATCGATGCCCCTGCACTTCCTGGAGAACAATTTTCACATTCCAGAAACAGATGACTACATCGTTAGTGCTTAATTCTCCCGCCCCAGGCTTGATTAAGGCAGTATTCACCATCTGATTAACCTTAATTTGTAGAAATGTCATTTTTTGAAGCTGCTGATGGTCAGAACAGGGTGCTTTTGTCCACATGGAGGCGCCCATACATGTGGTGCCTTCCTAACTGAAACATGTGCTCTCTAAATAGTTGAATTTAAGTTTTACACTAAATTGGTCAAAGAACAATTATCATTAATATAGCTAGGTCCAGAAATACTAATTTAAAACGTCTGTAATTGTTAAGTTTGAAATACTAATTTAAATTTAATAAAGAATTCAGAATAACACCCTTACACTGGTAATCCGAATTTTTTTGCATTTTATGCCTTTCTGAAGGTTACTGCCTCACTGCATTAAATTAAGATATACATAGTAATATAGAACATATCATAAATGTCTCTACTAAAGTTGATACAGCTGATCCTTTTTACTACAAATTCTTTTTAATGGCATTTCCAGAAAGTATACTGTGTGGATGTGTGAAATTACTTTTATTTATGCTACATTGTTAAAAGTTATTGCAGTGTGTTCATCTCTAAGCCAAGACTCTCTCTCAGAACTGAAGATGTAATCATTTAACCACCCGAGCCAAAGTACTTGCTCACAACCATTTGCATAAAAATTACTCTGTAATGGTTTTTTCACTTCTCTTACATAAGGTATAAAAGTTCGTCCTGGAGATCAAATGCACACATGTAAGTACACACACATTAGACAGAATTAAAAAATACAGTAGTTTAAAACAAATATGCTAAAGGACTTTTAGGGACCAATATGAAAAGGGACTTTTAGGGACCGATATTCTAAGGGACTTTTAGGGACCGATATCCCTCTGAGCACTAGGGGTAGGAAACACACTTTCACTGACTGGGGCACGATCACACATTTCTTCAAATATCATAAACTTAATTCATGGCAAATAAATTACTTCTTATATATTTGTTTTGCCATTGCACTAATCTTTATTTTAATGAATATTGTAAATATGTCAGATATTTGTTAAGTTTGTAATTTGACATCAAAGACATCAAAGTATAGACATTGCAAAATGCAGTTTGGAACATTTGCAGAAACCTTATTAAAGTATATAGTAAGCAATGGTGGCAGTTTGTTTTGATCCCAGATATCTACATGAAGATGCCTAAATGGTGCAGTTGCAACAATCAGTTCGATAAATAAATAAGAAAAAGCTAGCTCATGTCACTATTTCTGGTCTCCTCTCATTGAATATTTAGGAGCTCTCATGTGTAAGCATGAGCCATTCACACCTGGCCACATCCCTCCCCCTTTCATGGCGCTGATGGGGATTTACCTGGATCATGTTTCACCGCTGCGGTGTTCATTAGATTACCATGCGAATGCGATTTGAATACGTAGAATGCGAGTAGTGATCTTCGTGTGAGGGCGGTACTACAGGCCCCTGATGCAGGTAAAACAAAGAAAGATTACATGGTTACTTTTTGCTGATTTAACCTAATTTTAAAAACTTGAAGTACTTCCGACAATGGACGTTTTGAAAAGAAGACAGATTACGGATTTAGCCAGCGTTTTTTTCATGATTCTACACGACGATTTCAGCAAGATACAAACGGAAATAGACGAGAAAGATACGTGGCATCGCCGAGGATGCCGTCATCCCCAAAGGGAGATTCTAAGGTACTTTTTGGGACCAATATACTAAGGAACTTTTAGGGACCAATATAATAAGGGACTTTTAGGGACCGATATGCTAAGGGAATTTAGGGACAAATATACTAAGGGAGTTATAGGGACCGATATGCTAAGGGACTTTTAGGGACCGATATACTAAGGGACGTTTAGGGACCAATATACTAAGGGACTTTTAGGGACCAATATGCTAATGGACTTTTAGGGATCAATATACTAAAGGACTTTTAGGGACCGATATGCTAAGGGACTTTTAGGGACCGATATTCTAAGAGACTTTTCTCATTTAGAAATGTTTGGTAAATCTATTTTTATTACATTCCAGGCAAAGAAAATTGTTTTAAATAAACACTCAATGTTTTTCCACCTCCAACAGTGACGCTTTTTTAATTTGCTACTGATGTTCCTGCTATGCCAAGAATCGATAAAATCTGTGGTTTTATGTCTTCCTGCCATTTACTGGCCATTAGGAATGAGGAGTCCTTCGTCAGAGGACTCGGAGTAAGTGGAGGACCTACACCATCACAAACCGGCCTTTATTTTAGACCACTGAGTTGCAATGAGCTGTTTACTGCTTTGCTGTATCTAGTAGGCTGAAATGGCTTCTTCTGTCATTCTGCCATTCTACCATGTGCCATTGTAATCCAGATATTTTAGATTTGAATTTTAATCTAGTCTAGGTAGCAAAAAAAGATTTTAAAAAAGGCTTTCCATCAATACCACCCTTCTCGTGTATTTCATCAGTTTTCTTTGGATTGCCTCCAGGGGCAAAGTATTAACAATGAGGCTGTTTCCCATGGATTCCAAAGTCATGCAAATTCCATTCTCCAGTCGCATCAAAATCACTGCTCCTCATCTCTAGCACATCTTTAATTTCTTTTCCTTCTTTAATATTTCTTCTTCTTTATTTCACAGGACCCTCAACTTCATGCATTTGCATTTGCCACCATGGAAAAGTAAGACTCTCATAAAGTGCAAAAAAAGAATAACAGTGGTGTTTTGAAATGGTGCACTGTACAAAAACACATTTTCCTGGTATAAATAATCCTGAGAATCTCAGCGAGATTTAAGTTTTACAGGTAGGCATATATTTACCAACAATTCTGCTTTTCATCCAGGAATGTTGGCATTTCATTTATTTTATTTCATTTATGCATAACTGTAAGTGAAACCGCATCATATTATTCACTGTGGAATATCTTTCCTGCAGTAATAACTGCGTTTAAAGTTTAAACCTGCATCATTGTTTCTACACATTAGAGAAAAGGTCAACAGCAAAGGGATTTACACAAAAAGAAACTCCTCCTCAGATATTAAACAGAAATAAATATTATATTATAAGAGAGGGTAGTGTGGTGGTTCACTGCTGCCGCCACAGCATCGTACCTCCCAGCTTGAGGTTTTGATATGTGTCCCTGGGTCTGTGTTGGTGGAGTTTGCATCACCCTAGTGTTTCTGCAGCTATCCTCTCGGTATTCTGTTTTCCTCTTTTTAAATGTGTGAATACCTCTTGTTAAATTTGGACTGGTGTCCCCAAACTTGTGACCTTTCTGTCCTGGGATCGTTCCAGGCTCTCCATATTCCAGTACTCGATAAGCAAGAATGGAAAGTGGATGGATGGGTGATCGGGTGGGTGGTATGATTTGATATATAAATCAGTTGATATTTAGTGTCTGAGCTTATAACCTTATTCTGAAGACGAGAGACTTGTATCATTTCACACTGGCCACAAACCCCAGAGTCTCCTGTCACTTTAAGTAACTCCTCCTGGCCCCCTCTGGTGAAACATCTGTCACCAGCTGGACTGAGTTTGTCCCCTATGAGGGACTAGCAACCTGCCCAGGGTGTTCTGGGATAGTCTTTAAGCTCATGCAGAAGGATGGATGGGTAGATGGATGGATGGTTGCTTGGAATAAGCTATATGGTTTATCCTTAAACTAGTGTCAAGATTCACATGAAATATGAGTGTACTTCTTGGCACGGACATGCCCAGTGGAACAGCACAACATGGAGAAAAACAAAATCTTCCATTTTTCATGTCTTATTCCCTATGCCATTTATATTTGATGACTGATGTAATGATCAGACAAAGGGAATCCAAGGGCAGCAGGTGTGAATGTTTAATTCGGAAGTTCAAGTCGTAGTCAGAGACAGACAGGGTCAAAACCGGTAAGACAGAGAGGTAAAACGATCCGAAGACGTAATCCAAAGGCAAACAAAACCAGGAAAGCACGCAGGGAAGAGTTACATGGGCAGGGGGTCAGAAAGACAGATCAGGCACAAAAGGGCTCTGATAGCCATAAGAGACACTCAGTAAGGTGCAGGTACTCAGTACTTCGCAAGTTCTTAAGGGAAAGCATAGGGCTTATATTCAGTCTAATTGCGGGTGAAGGTGGGCGTGGTCAGGGCTGATCAGATGCAGATTTATGGTGACAACAGACGTGCAAAGGAAGTGATATAATATGTTAAAAACAGAAGGGTGTAGTTAGCTAGAGAATTACGCTGTTTAGTTTCTAAATGTAATGTTATTCTGGGTAATTTAACAACCTGGCCATGATGAATTCCCCATGGACTAAATCATGTTACAATGTCATGTGTCATTCGTGAATCATGTTTTTTTTTTCATTTTAAGTGGTTACGGTTTATTCTTTGATCACAGTGTTGCTTTAATAGATAACCAAGCAAACAAACTCCGCCCAAAACTTTTTTTTTTATGTAGAAATGATACAAATACATAATAAAATAAACAATAAATATGAATGCCCTGGATGTTTAGAAGATGTATTCTGCATTTTACTGGAATATCTGATTAATTTTATTCGATTTAAATTGCTACGGATAAGTTAATCATTACATTCACTCGTTTGAAGGCACAGGGAGATTTTTCTGGTCAAGATTTATCTGACCATATCGTTCGTCCACACCCCTAGCTCTACCACCGCTTGTCATCTTTCTTACACCAGTCATGTGGACAGACATTAGGAAACCCGATAGACGCTCAGTTCACTGAAACAATGATATTCCGCTCGGCGGGGCTCTCGACGGACCGTTTTTTGATTAAACTGACAGGTTGACATTTGCGGCCAATTGATCCGCGGTGGCGCACCTGTTCCGTCCGGCCCTTGAATTAATGCAGAGATATTATGATCGCGCTGCACTATGCACTCCAGCCCTGCGGTGCCCTTTCCTGTTGACGCCTCTCCATCTCGCTTACATGCCGCATCAGCAGCTCCAGCTACCCTCGTCTCGGAGAATGCTCCCGAAAAGTGCCCTCCTACCGCAGACACAGAAGTGCCGAAAATCAGCCATGTCCGGTATATTTGTACATGACGCCAAGCGTACTGCGGCGTTATGTGCTGTATCACCGAATGAGCCACGCCCTTTCCCAGCATTCTAGTAGAACTTATTAATATAATTCATGACATTAATTACTCTATATACCAATTACTTCAGAAATACAATGCGGATGTTTTTCACCCCCCTCGTAATCGACTTGCATAACTACTTCTGGACATGATTCAAAGAAGGCTGGAGTAACAACAAACTTTATAAAGTATCAGCTGTGCGGCATTTGATGAATAGCAATATGAAAATCAGTCTGTCTGTTTATAAAGAGCCAGGTTTGAGCCCGCGCCTTGTTTCTCGGTGTTTGATGTTTGATGCCTGCACTCAGATATTAAGTGACGTTTTCTTTTGTTCCTTTTCAGAAACTGGGTCATTTTAGGTCAGCAGATAATTAGTATTAACAAAAGGAGCATTTCTTATTTTAATGAATGGAAAAATAAGTACAATAGAAAAGGATTAGGTGTGACGTACAGTTTAAATTAAAACAGCTACCGTCCATTCAGTTTTGTCTGCAGCATTAGTATTATACTATAGAGGGATCCTCTCAACTGGAAAAATTTTTAATAACACTTGAAAGATTATGTCAAAGTCTATTCTTTGCTGTCTGTTATAACCTTATGAGTAAACTTTTTTTTGTTGCTTTTGAGCATCAACAATAATTTACAATTAATATGAAAAATAACAATTAGCATAATTTACAATATCATGCGAGATGACTTTTGTATGGGTGGATAATGTGTAAATGTGACAGCTGGGAAAATTACTTTCATTCTCATGTGGAATTGAAATGTAAAGTACTCCCCGGGTAAATTAATTTATGACATTACAATTTAACTATGCATGCACACATTGTTGTGTTTATTTCTTGTGATCATAACAAGCACGAAACAAGCTATTGTAAGAGCTGCTTTCATCCGGCCTAGTGACAACATCTCAGTATTGCGGGGACAGAAAGGTGAAAAGGAATTCTTCTGTGCTTCTTGGTATAACAGGTAGTGAGAACAACACAAAGACCTGAACTGAACCATTTCAGGGTTAACAGTGAAAACAGGACAGGGACTATAGCGAGGGTGCAAAAGGTCATGGTCTTATGCACCTTTTATTTGTAGGTTTTGGGTGTTTTCGTAAAAGGTGTGGTCTGTGTTGCCTTGTGGCAATATATGATCTTTAAAATCCCCTTTGAGCCGGAAAAGCAATGGAATGTAGCTTAGATTGTTGGCATGGTGATGGTCATTGATGGAAAATCCCACTGCAACAGGTGCTTCCGTAATGGCCAGCTGACCTTTATTAAAAGCTACTTTAGTACATTGTGAAGCCAGCAGAAGAGATCTCAAGTCGCTATCGGCAAACGACTGGCTGCATAATCTCACTAATCTGTTTATTTATTTACTTGGTTGTTTCTTAGTTATTTGGTTCATTTTTTTGTGGAATATATTCAAACATTTTTGCATGAGTTATTTCATCAGTGCTGAGTTACTAGACTAAGCAGGAAATAGTAAAATACCACAGTTCGGTTTAAAGTTATGAGCTGAGAAAGATTTCACCCTTTTTATTATAGATTTTACAGCCGATGTTCTGTATCAATTATGTTCAGGTAAATTAGTCAAAAAAAACACCAGCTATGGTAAATTTAAAAAGTAAAAGTCTTGTGAGGAGAAATGTGTATATATGTCTCATTTATTAAAGCTAAATATTTCTAAGCTATTTATCACTGGTGAATAAGAAGGGCCTATATATTGTGGGAGTACCATGTGCGTTTAGGAGAATGAGGCTGATTTGGTCCCTACAGTACCAAAAGCAAACCTATTCCCTTAGTGAATTACAATGCTAAAATAACAGTAACATATTTAAATTTATTGGAGAGTTTATCAATATTCCATAATTTTTATTATCTCTTTGGAAATTACGCCAGGGTACCCTGAGTAAGTTCTGGGTGAACCTCCTGAAACTGGCAATGCAGTAACCAGGAGGGTCTGGTCCCAGTAGCAGCAGTCACAGGCACACTAGGATAAGCTACATCCAAATACCAGCAATTAAGCAATGCAGTTAAAAATAATCACTATATTTTGTTAATTTTATTATTATTTAATTTTTTTAGTGAAGACTCATTTTAGCCATTTGTATTTTTTTCTGTGGTATGAAAAGAGGAGTTTCTTTGAGCATATCCTCCTCCCAGCCTTACTGTGGGGAGAGGAATGTGTGACCTTGTTTTGGCTGGGAATCATGCATTTTCTCTGAACTTATTAACCTACAAATTAAAGCAACTTAGGGAACCAAGGTCCCTGCGATGCGTTTTCTTCCTGGGCACAGCTCCCGTACAAATAACGTGGTTTATTCAGGGTGCCGCTTCCTCAGGCAGATAAATTGATTATGACGTGCTGTGATTACTGTGTGAATTAAATCAGAACTTCTACACGGAGCCCAGACTGGAGTTTTAACAATTTAAGTTTGGACTTAAACAGTTACTGGAGTCAAACTGTTCAAGTCAGAGATTGCATCAGCTGCCCACCCAAATTCTCACCAAGAGCAAGGAGTGAAACCTAAACCATTTAGCTTACCGTAAAACCACACCTATTAAAAAATATTTTGAATTATATCATTAATTCAGCATGACATTCTCTTATGAGTATATGGCCTTTGTAAATTGTTTTTGAGTTATGTCACTTTATTCTTCAAAGCTTCCTGCAGTGTTCACCTGAGTACTAACGTCTGCACAGATCTGGAGGTCATAACTATATAGACAAAGACAGCTTTACTCACTCCTTTGATGAGTCCTTCTAGTGATTCACGTAAATGCTGTGCCGTGTACGGTTATCTCACATCTACTGAAGGTAAAATATCAGTGTTCAATCTAGTCAAGAGCTTGTAAAGCAAACTAGATCAAAACATTGATAGTTATTTCAATGAAATCTCCAAGAAAAAGAAATGCTGGGCTCCGCTTAGCATTCATGCGAAACATTGTTTCAAAGGCAAAATTATTGTGAGGCCTGATAAATGTTCAGTATCACTCTCCTGTCAGTAACCTTCTTGCACGCTTCATCCATCTCATTTGCTATTTAAATCTTGCTATCAATGTGGCACCATCTTCTCTCTGTCATTTAAACTGCGTTCTGATGCAAGGGGACTGGAAAATGGATTTTTTTTGCTAATCCTTTCTTTCTGATCATTAGAATGTTACTGGTGGTTATTCAAACACTGTGGAAATAACAGAAGTACACAAAAAAAGTGCAGCTGTACACAAGAAAAATGGCCATTTGTTATGGAACACATATATCCTTTACATTAGCATTAATATTTCAGATAGAGATGATCATAAAAAAATCTATGTATGCTAAACAAGGGTGCATTGCGTAGATACAAGTAAACAGCCCTTGACTGAATTACAGGAAGCATAAAGATTAGCCTGGTGCTGGACCTCTTTCTTCTGATGTAACGTGGCTTCCACATTCTATCACAGCCCATGTGTCAATCCCAAGAGACACTCTTCTGCTTCTTTTAAACACGAGGAGTATTTTACAGCAAGACTTTATACTCGATAAGAAAAAAAGGGCACAGCATCCACACAGTGGGGGTATCTAAATATCCAGAGGCAGTGATTCCACGCTCTTCTGAATAGATCTTTTCAAAGCTTTGTCAGACTTCTCCAAACTTCTCCTGTCACTTTGCCTTGGTCGCACTTTCTACTTGGGAAGCTGAGACAGTACATAGCCCAGCACAGTGCCATGCTGTACTGTATGTGCCAGGAAAAGGGCTGCCTGCCGCCTTCCCCTTCACTGTGGTCCTTTCAAAACCCATCTGAAATCATCTTCCACGTATCATAACTAAGAAATGCCCCCTAACTCGCCCCAGTTCTCAGGTTGTACTTAATGGCAAAATATCACCGTTTTCCTCACTGAAAGGTGACCTAACTCCAATATGATTTTTGACCAAAGCTCTACCAACTCTTTCATGATGATATAACTTCCCAGTACTCACACCAATGCCTGCCTGCATTTCTACTGCTCAGTAGCTTCTTGAGAAATGACTTCTCAGACAAGGGCGTAAATTTGGTTATGGATGGTATGGGCACGTCCCTACCAATACTGTGGGAGTACTATGCGTGTTTAGTGGATGCCGGGCTTCAGGGATGGTTTCTGTCCTGTATCATGAAGCTGGATTTCTTACTGAGCCAGATAACTTGCAGGATTTAAGGTAGTCTGGGCTAAAAGTAAGTGAATAAAAATGAAGTCCATTTCAACTGCGCTACCTTAAATATGACATGTTATCCAACTAAGGAACAAATCTCGCTTTGTGATACAGGCCGTGGTCCCTACCAGTGCTGAAACCAATCCTACTGTATGCTCTCACTCTCAGATGATGATGTTGGTCATAAAACGGGAGGAGTGCAGCTTCAATTGTTTATTTATTTTATTGATTTAGCAGATGCTTATATCCAAAATGGCATAAATTGAG
This sequence comes from Mormyrops boulengeri, assembly GCA_026781065.1. NCBI lineage: Eukaryota > Metazoa > Chordata > Actinopteri > Osteoglossiformes > Mormyridae > Mormyrops > Mormyrops boulengeri. The sequence continues at coordinate 6,407,308 of JAODLD010000040.1, read as the reverse complement.
AAAGGGTGGTCAGCCCCTGGGGTTTTCGGGCATTGCTCAAAGTCCCAGTGGTGAAATTGCTCTGTCAATCGTGGGATCTCAGTCAGCAACCTTCCAGTCATTGGCACAGAATCCTAACTTACATAGCGAGCTAGTTTATGGGAATGAACTACAGCCCTCAGTACTTAATTTGCAGCTAATCTACCCCTCAAATTGTACTGGAGGGCCACTTTCCTGCTTACCTCTCATTTGCATAATATTTCTGATTTTGACATTTTAGACATATCTAACACAAAATTTCATACCACCGTATGCTGTTTATGGTTGGCGTGACAATAAAGTCCCGCTTCTGTTGACTTGAGACATCTGTCCATGTTAAGCACATCTATAATGAACGTAACGTGACACAGAGCAAGTGCAAAATTGTGCTACTTGCGAAACTTTTATCCATAATTTAATCTTCTTATTAGTAGAAAGCAATATATACTCAAATATAAACTTGTCAATATATTTGCACATATAAGCTGACATATTAAACTGGTAATTTCTACGTCTTAATTCAATTTGCGCAGCACAGTCTCAGAGTAAATTAAGACCGATATTAGCCCAATTATGATTTTTTATTGCAATATGTTGAGATAATAAACTGTGGCAGTGTGTAAAAGGTGTTATAATGCCTATGGTGCTTGTGAAGAAGCCTGCACATATTAAAGAGCCACGACAATGCCAGTCTTGTGGCGACTGAGAACCGCTGCTGTTCACATGGTGTTATGGCAGGTTACGTGCTTCTTGTGAACTGTGGATCAGTTTGCAGAATCCTATTCTAGATATAGTGTGTGTCTCACTAACCTGACCCTCATTTTGGCATCTTTTATTCAAAACAGTGTGTCTACATACTCTACATTTCACACTTAAAGTAATGTGTAAACTTTCAAGACCAAGACCATCTTGTCTTTCACCAGTTACCTTAAATAATAAATAACAACAATAACAACATAGGTAACTGTGATGATAATCATAATTATTATGACTATATATTTTTTATATGTTTGAATCCAGACATAAAAGTGAAGTGTAGCGAGTCCATGGGGGATAACCAGCAGGGGTGGATTTACTTATCTGGCAACCCTAAACTGATATCCGGATGGAAATTCAGGTGTTGCGCTTTAACAGTTCCATTTTTCCTGAGGCGGGGTGGGGCCCTGATGTTTGCTGGGGCCCTGGGCTATAGCCTAGGACAGCCTGTGCATTAATCCCCTCCTGATATCCTGTGATGAAACTCAAAGCCTGGCAGGAATTATTATATTGCCCTGTGCCCTCATGCTGGATTTATACTGGGTATGGAACAAATGAAAACAAGCCTGCTCATTCACTGACTCTCCTTCATCAAATGGTCGCTGAATTCAGTCCTATTAAGCATTTTATGCTGAACTAATATGACTCCAAAGCTTCAAAACCGTGTTTTATCCATGCTCGTATAGCTCACACCATATTTTGTTAAAAGAAATTCCGGTGTTTTTGATCTGATGATTATTTTTTAATTATTTATACTGTAATTCCTATGGGAATTTTATGTGATTTTGAAAGACGTAATTTGGGCCAACGCAAAATGAGACTCCACCTAATAACTGAAAATGAAAATTAGTAAACAAATAAATAGACAAACAAACAAATAAATACAGTAGCCTGAAATATAAGCTAGTACTCGACAGAAAATCTGAAATAAAAACCAGAAAGAAAGACAGAAAAGTTTGAGAGGAGATGAGCAGAGATTGTATCTAATCTATACCTCTTCCTCTCAGTTTATGAGTTTATATGTAATGACTGTGTTCCTGTGGACACATCAAAAGACTACAGGTACATCTTATGATATCATATAGCACCACATGGTCATTATTGGCCTTGTGGTCAAGATAAGAATGGCTTAGATCGTTCTGAGGTGAAGAGGGGACACCAGCCACTCTATCATCCTACAGGTAACACAGATGATAAAGACACTTTGCCCAGGTACTGGGGAAAAAAGGAACATTTTTATTACATCACCAGATTTGTTAATTATTGCTGTTAGTAGCTTATCTTTAGGCATGATAAGGAAATACAGGCTTTGACATAAAAACACATGCCATTGGCACTTAACGTATTACACCCATATAAAATGGTCTTCACACAGGACAGTTTTTAATGAAAAAATATGGAAATGCAGGAAATGACAATACTTGAAGATGCACTTGAAAATGCTTATTTTGCAACCAGCATTCTAAGTTAAAACAAACATACAAACAAACATCGTGAGCAAGGCGGAGAAGGTAAATAAATGGTGTAAATACTGAAATCTTTCACCTTGTAATACTCCTTGGTAATCATGCTTTTTTTGTCCCCGATGCTGTTACCACACTGATTTATGATCCAGTGTGATTGTTCCCATCCATCTTCTCCTGCCCGCCAAGGTAAGACACCAGCCAGCGGGAATTCCAAAAGGTCTACGAAGAATGGGAGAAAAAATAGTGATTGAGCATTAGGGCAAGTGCTTGTCAAACCATTTCTCCCCACTCTCAAGTTTCCTTTAATATTCCAACAAATTGGACATTTCGGTGCAGAGACTCTTGCCAAACCGCTGAGGGGAAAGCAGAACCACAGCTGTTATTATTTTTTACTTCTTTTTTTCCTTTTTAAACTCTGAGTCTGAGCCAGAAGACCAGTGCAGTTAGAGAACCTCAATTATTACTGAACTATTACTCTCCAACAACTGTGCCAATTTGGCATGTCACACACGACTAGTCCGTGCTGTAATTTCTGTCAGTGCCGTAGTCACGCAGGGCATTCACATGCAGACGGATACGGCAGAATTTATTTCTCCTTTCAAGGTCAATTCCATCAAAGTGAAGCCGTGATACAGCAAGACCTAATAGACATGACAAGCATGCCGACCGGGCGCTAGGGTTACAGCGCTGACCGTAACCTGTTTGATAGCCGCAGTACGAAATGAAAGTCTCCCTGATTCTCTCTGATTCGGAATGCCACAGAGGGCAGATCGTATGAATTTCATTTAGGATGTCATAAATAAAAGAGTGATACTTCAGTGTTAGAGCAGGGAGGGCAGTGGTTGGTGTCCCGGGGCATGATAAAGTCAGGTGGGGGGCGCAGTCAATTCACCTGTGCCTTGTTCCACAAAGCTACATAACTCTCAATTTTCTCTGCTGTTGTTCTGCATATCAACATCCCAACCTTGGTCCTCATCCACACAATCACATCTCTTCTAAGGTCCATTTTGGCCTTTTGGGTGCGTGTGTGTGTGTGTTTTCTCTGTGTTGATGTGAAAATGGCTGCCGCTTCTTAAACGTGTTCAGCTCTGTTGCTCCCTCCCACCCCTCTCTCACCGACTCACTTGACGACTCGACACACTCAGCGACTATTTTGCAGTTTCACAATCAAATTAAGAAAAAAATGCTGGATCTGGTTCCTTATCTGTCACATTTATCCAAAGCCAATTATACCTTTTGCCCATTCCTGCAACTGAATATATTTATTGAAGTAATTTAAGGAGCTTGGCCAGGAACCACACTGGGAGTTAAAATGGCAGACTTAAGGCAATCTTAAGTCCTTTCACATTAGGCTACCCACAGCTAAGTATGCACTCCAATAAAATAGTTTTATAAAGCATAACAAATATGTCCCCATAAACTGGCAAAAAATGTAAGCCATATACTAAATACACAGTATAAGGACAAAAGTTTTGAGACATCTGGCCTTTACACCTACAGGAACTTTTATGACATGCCATTCTAAATCCATAGGCATCAATATGGAGTTTGTCACCCCCGTTGCAGCTATAACAGCTGCCACTCTTCTGGGAAGGCTTTCCACAGTTTAAGAAGTGTATCTGTGGAAATTTTTGCCCATTCATCCAAAAGAGCATTTCTGAGGTCAGGCAGTGATGTTGGATGTGAATGCCTGGCTCGCAATCTGCTTTCTAGTTAATCCCAAAGGTGTTTGATGGGGCTGAGGTCAGGGCTCTGTGTGGCCCAGTCAAGTGCTTCCACACCAAGCTCACCCAGCCATGTCTTTCTAGACCTTGCTTTGTGCACTGAGGCACAGTCATGCTGGAACAGAAAAGGACATTCCCTAAACTGTTCCCACAAAGTTGGAAGCATAGAATTATGCAAAATGTCTTGAAGTATTAAGAGTTCCCTTCACTGGAACTAAGGAGCCTAGCCCAACTGCTGAAAAACAACCCCATACTATTGTCCCTCCTCCACCAAACTTCACAGTTGGCACAATATAGTCAGGCAGGTAACATTCTTCTGGCATCTGCCAAACCCAGACTCGCCCATTCGTCACTCCACAAAACACGTTTCCACTGCTCCAGAGTCCAGTGGCGGTATGCTTTACACCATTTCTTCCGACACTTGGCATTGTGCTTGGTGATATAAGTCTGACATGCGGCTGCCCGCCTATAGAAGCCCATTCCATAAAGCTCCATGAAGATTAAAGCCAGAGGAAGTTTGGAACTTGGCAGTTATTGAGTCAGTAGTGCCTTGCCGACTTTTATGCACTATGCGTCTCAGCACTCAGCGACCCCGCCCTGTTACTTTAAATGGTCTGCCACTTCATTGTTGAGTTCCGGTAGTTCCTAAATGCTTCCACTTTGCAACAATTCCACTTACAGTTGACCGTGGAATATCTAGCAGGGAAGAAATTTTATGCACTGACCTATTGCAAAAGTGGCATCCCATGACAGTACCACACTTCAATTCACTGAGCTCTTCAGAATGACCCATTCTTTAAAAAAGGCTTTGTACACCTGACTGCTTGGCTAGGTGCTTGATATTATACAGTTGTGGCAATGGGTCTGAATGAAACATTTGAATTCATTGATTAAAATGTGTGTCTCGATACATTAATGAAGGTATGTATAGTGCATTATAGATGAAAGCTTCATAAAGCATTCATAATGCATAAAATACATGGTTATAATGCTTTATGAATACATTATAATGTGTTATGAATGTGTTCATAGATTCTTATAGATATGGCATGCATAAAATATGTTGACATGATATCAAAAAGAAAGGCCCATCATGATTTGTTCAAAAGGACGCAGGTCAGTATAAAAATGACCAGCACCGGTCGACATTCATAGCAACGGCACCATAGGTTGAGATCCAGTCCACGATGTGGTGTGGTTGCCCCGAAATATTCAGGGTTGGGTGACTGAGGCAATCCTCCATCACCGAATATTGTGCAAAGATGTTGCTGAGTCCTGCAGTGATGAATTCCTCTCCTTCCTATCTCTCAGTCTGTATCATCTCAGTCAGAACCCAATCAGACAGCAGTCACACTTAACTAACCCCGAAGCTGTAGCTGCAGTCCGAGGATGAGGAAGACAGATTGTCCGGTGTAGAGCTCCATGAATAAATCGTGTTTTGAATCAGTCTTTTTCTCCTCAGGGGCAACTTTTGGAGGGAGGGTAGGAGCAGTTTTGGCTGGGTCCTAATCCATGTCAGCTCTTCCCCGATCTTTACACGGCCACATTGGGACGATAAGCGTGCCTGCCGGGCAGGACAGGCTGTTTGTCACCGTGCCAAGCGGATGTTTCCAATACATCCGGAATACTGGGGAATCTCCCAAAATCTCCTTCCTCGCACGCAAAGCAAGGGTAGCATTGAACTGAGGGAAATGTACTCTGCAAATAGGCACAAAAAATAATAATGCAGAAACAGCATCCAGTGTTTCCTCCCTGTGTTTTCCAAATAGGGCTGAAATATGCCATTTACTTTTCACACACATTTTTCTGCGCGTTCACGAGACAGCAGTGTGTGTTTTGGGATATTTATTTAAAAAAAATGGTGGATGAATAAACGGCAGGAGAGCTGTTGATTGCTTTCTTCCCTGAGTGCAGCCTTAAATTTTCGGCGAATAAATTGCCTCGGTACAGACAGCCTCAGATTAATTCAACCCCTATCACAAAAATCAAAATTCCAGTGCAGCACAGAGTTCTCAGTGGTTCTCTGCACTTGATTTGTGTTCCCCATTTCCTTCATGCTCTTGGGCTCTCGCAGACTGGAAAGTTATTCCTGGAGCCCATTAGAGATATATAATACATAAGGAGGTCTCCTCTCCTCATTCATTCACAGTAAAGTGCACAGACATGAAATATACCCATTTCCATAATAAAAAAAAAAGTTGGCGACCATGTACGGCCAACTATGAAATACATTTTATAAAATACTTTCAAATGGATTTTCCGACAGTCCGGTTCGCATCGACTTGATGGATGAGACACATTTCTATCCCTATAATGCTTACAACAGTTTTTTGGTATTAATGACCATTTAAGTATCTGATAATTACTTAATTGGCAGTCAACATCACTAGTCACCATTAATCCAGATATTTAACAGCCCCCCCTCCCCCATTTATTTGCCAATGGCATTTTTTATACCCATGCATTAAATTTTGCGTGTAGATTTAGCAATTTTAACACATTCTTTTCTTTTTCTTTATTTTTCAGTCTAATTTGCCCCTCGTTTATGAATTGCACAGGGAAAGCATAGCCAAACAGCAATGTGACATCAATATTTAGATGTTAATTAAAGTGAATTATGAATGCCCTTCTTGCCCAGAATTAGTCTATTTATCTTATTACATGGGCAAACTTGACAGTGGGCAAATTGGCACAGCATAATTAAAAGAAAGTATACTTGATTATAGCACATTGCATCTGATCAGCCATAATAGTATGTTCTGCCTCCTGCTATATTGATTTTCAGACTTGTAAAGGCCCAGTAAACAGACAGCCAAATTAAATGTCGGCATTGTGAATGTATATGCACATTCAATACATAATTGCTGCATGAGCATCCAAAGCATACATCCAATAGACTGTAAATTACAAATAGAGAGTGTGAATTTAAACTCAATAATTCCACACCTAATTGTGCCAAATTTGGATGTCTGCTGCCTCTTAAGTGAGAAACCAGTAACACAACAAAATCTTTTCTTTACACAACAAAAGTAGATTTGAAGGTGATGCATCTTCGAGGTCAAGCTTTACCTGACAGAGTGATGGTTCTGAATCAGAGGTGATGCTATAAGACAAATCACAGTCGGAGGCTGTTGACTTTAGGCCATCTGTAAAAACTGATTGAACTGCTGGTGATATTTGTCAAACGGGCTATTGTTCCTAAACAGGTATGGGACAAATAATACAGATATTACCAGTGATTAGTGAGGAAGAATCTGTAGGGGGGGGGCATTAAGTAACAGGAAGATCTTTCTTCAAACTTGTTCTAAAGACATTATTATTATTATTATTATTATTATTATTATTATTATTATTAATGAGAGACAGAAGGAAAAGAAGGAGAAGAAGACAACCAAGAAGAACAAGACTCAAAGAGAATCAGTGAGGATGTAACTAAATGAGTGCGTTTCACATGCGGTCCTTTCCCAAACATACAGGGAATTATTGCCCAAAAGCAAACCCAGAATGCCTGGAAAAAGCCAATGTAATTACAGAACTACATACGTGACATTCATATTGAAATTTTTCAAATTTAATTTAATTCAAATTTATACATTTTGATTTGTACCTTTGTACATTTATTACCACTTCCAGTCCCAATGTTATTTTAACTTTATTTTTTTCATATGTAAACTACCAGTTCAACTATTCAGTTCAAAAAGCCCAAAACCTTTTGAATGTTTGCCAAATATGTTCAGTTCTCACTGAATATGCACCAAATAACTTGTCTAAACCGATCTTACAAAATCGTTCTGAGTATTACATTGACTTTGGCTGTCTGAATAAAAAAATAATAATAAAACACTGGAATGAATCACTGGTAAATATTCACTGTAAAATCCATGCGAATGCAAGATTCCCATGCAAGAGTTTCTGAAAATGTAAGAAGGAAGATTACTATCTAATTTAAAAAGGGATTTTCAAATTTATCACTTAGTGTGAGATTTTCTTCAAAAGATTTTCATTCACACCCACAAACATGAATGAAATGAGCAATAGAGTGAATCATAGTATATGAAACGGATAATTATTGCAAAGAAATATTGAACAATTTTTCAGCCGGCGAGTGGTTTGGGAATGCATAATTTTACAAAATAAAGGGATAATTGGGGGGGAAAAGTAATTAAGCAACTTTTAAAACATCTTCCCAAAATCAGTTCTTGTATAAATAATTAATCTAATGTCATGATATACATCATTGAGACAGACAGAGAGATGTTTAACTGCTAAACTGCCCTGTAAAAGTTTTAAATTCAAGCACATCTTTTAATAATTACAGATACAATATTCAAAAGGCGTAAACATTTGCATGTGTATTCGATAAATTACAAAAAGTTTCTTCACTGAGCAATACGCACGCTAACCTTTAATTCAAATGCCATGCTCACTGATAAGGTTAGGGTAAATATCATCACAGTTTTTGGTGTAAAGGTATATAGAGAGTAATACTGATGTACTTTAGTTCAGAGTGGAACAACGACGCTCATTCGTTTTGAAAATGTCAGTAATGTCTACACTCCAAGAGTACCCACCCAGCACAGCACAATATATTACATTACTGTCTCTTTAAATCTTGCCCTCAGCTGAAGTGAGTGTAATATGGGAAATATTTCTTTTAAAAGAGCATACTGGTGAGTAGATCGTGCTGGGTGGATTGATTATTTAGAATGCATTATGGATTTTGGATGGTACTTTTATCTGATAGGTTATACGCCTACCTTCAATGCATCATCCATATTTTTACTTCAGCCACTTACCCAGTTGAGTTCACGGCAATATACCTGCCAAAGATGTTCATTAATGCATATTCAAGCTACCCTGAATCATTGTTTGAGCAGTGTAGTGTTGTCAAAAGGAATATATATTATCCTCCATGCTAAAATGTTTAGTTGTCAACTGATATAAAGCGTCAATTGTATAGCGACACACATCCAGATGTTCTGTCTACTCTCGCTGTCATGTGGTATAATCTTATACGATGTCGAATTGCATTATGTTATGTAGCCTGTAGAACCAATGCCAATGGTAGGTCTCAGCGCGCTTTTCTATTCTCTCTTTTCATATATGTTGTTACTGAGTGCTTGGATGCCATGGTACTTAGCACATGGGGTTCATGGATTTCTGACAGGTTTCACATTTTCTGGAGGGAATATATCTGTCTGTATGTGCCTGCCTCTATGAATAGGTGCATTTGTGTGGACAGCTTCTGGTGCCCCTGTCCATCGAATGTTGATAGAAACTAAGAATCAAATAAAAGACAGCCAATTTGAAACATACATCTGAATATGGACATACAGAAGTGAAGCAGAGACGACTATAGGCTCACCATATGCCTCCTAAAAGTTGACTTTTTTCTCTGTATATGACAAATACCTAAAAGCCATCACGATTGCTACTGCTCATCCTGCCACATCTACAACAGAATTTGCCTCATGGTTAATGAAGCAGAAAGTATACTGATTAAAGGCTGAACGTTCAAGGACAAGGATGGAACTTCTCTGTAGCACCATAACCAAAACACTTAACTAGACTTGCTAAAATAACATAGCCAGACGTATGCATACATTCAAAGTGTAGCTTGTTTTTTATTGCTATTTTTTATTTTTAGTGGAAGCATCAGGTAGCCAACAAAAAATATCAATATGAGAATAATGAATAAACCCGCACGATTCTTCTCCCAATATGCCTCGATATTCATCTTTGAACTCAATGATTGGAATTTTACTATGAACAACATGTTGCAACCTGGAAATGTAGGAGTAAAACGTTAGGTATAGACTGAGCAGCACTGTCGACGATGAAACAGGAAAATTAATTTGCACATGAATCAAATAGAGAAAACAAAATTATATAAATGGGTGACTAACTTTATTTGAAGTAAATGGAATTGGTTTTTCCTGATAGGAAAATGAATTGGTCTCCTATCTTTAACTCCGTTTAATAAATGTCATACAGCTTCATTGACATCCTTAGTTTTCTCTGTAAGGAAACAAATTATTCATGTGAGAACCAAGAATCATGATTTATTTTCATGGGTCGTGTAACTTCATTAAAACACTGCTGATATACGACTCTGTTTTATACGCAACAGCGTGCTGTGAATCAGCTGCGAAAATGTGCACATTAGATTTGTAAAAAGAAATTTTTTACATGAAATATGTATGACCATCTTTGGTGATTACGTCCTAATTACCTTCCATGATGTTCTTTATGTTTTAATACAGATTCAGAATAATACGAGAAGAATTACAGCTGACCTGCCTGTACAATGTTTGAAGCATCAGGATGAGATGGGCTTAGGATTTATTGTTAGGCTCAGAGTTGGGTTTAGGTTTGGTTAAGCTTTAGTGATAAGTTTAGAGTTAGTTATATGGTTTGGGTTTAAAGTTTGTTTTAGGCTAGGATTGTGTTTGGGGTTAGGACTGTTTAGTTTTAGTTTACCTTTAGGGTTTAACATTACCTAACATATTGGCAGAGGTGGACAAGCAAGGTAGCATTCTTTAGTAGAAGGATCGTTTATCATTTTGTCCACTTAACTGTAATTCACTCAGTTAGTTGTTTACTCTTATCCTTGGTTGCTCAGCACAGTAGAGCTATGAGTTTGTCATCTCGTTTCATCTTTAGCTACACCCACAAAACGATGCACAATGCAACAGAGTAATTACCAAACACAGGAAAGGCAAGCTTAGGTCTTACCATGAGATGACTTCAGTAAGTGGTATAAATGTATGTAGTATAATCTTCACTCATGTAACTCACCACAGCTGCTTCACTTTGTTATCTATTCTGAGAAGGCAGCAGCTGGGCACTGATATGAACAGGCTGAATAGCATCACGCATTTATCGCAATGTTTACATGCAAAATTATTATTTTTAATGGATGCTAAAGCTGACAGCCCTGGATGATGTCTGGGTGAACATTCACAAGCAAGTCCATGCAATGGAGTTTTTTTGCATAGTCACCTTAATATAGTCATTTTCTGTATTTTTATATTATTTGGATCATTCTGTCATTGACCTGCAGGGCCCTAATTTTACCGCATGATAAATCAACATAAGCAGTATTGCATCGTGTTATCTATCTGTTATATCTTGTTTTGAAAATATATCAATATGCCATCCAGCCCTAACAATCCATTTCACATTCTCTAGCTGAATACTGTACAACCATGATCAGTGGGTCAAATACTAACCCCCTGTGGCACGGAACACTTCCATTTTGAAAACTGCAACACATTAAGAAAACAATGCATCTAAAAATTAAATTTGATTCATTTTTTTGTCTTGATGTTTTTGTGTCTTCTAAATGTTTTTGTGTTGTGTTTATGTTGACTTGCTCAGAGCACTAGGAATCTGTACTCAGCGGGCTCCTTTTGCCTCCTGATCGCCCCCTCAACACAATGAGATCTATATTAGATAAAAAGTAGGATAAGTAGTATTGGGTACTTTTGCTTGCTAATGAAAAGACTGTGTTCCTCCAACCAATGAATAATGTGGCTGCAACTAAATACATACCGCACACAGACAGGATCAAGAGTTCATTTACTGTTCAACTAATGACTAAGACACTAGATGTAAGCGATTTTGAACATGGTGTTACTGTTGGTTCGAACATCTCAGAAAAAGCCACCCTCATCGGATTTTCATGCTTGAGTGTCAAACGTTTACACAAAATGGTATGATGAACAAAAACGCCCCTTAAGAGGCAGTTCTGCAGCCAAAAACACCGTATTAATACAAAAGTCTGAGGAGAATGGCCAGACTCGTCAAAGCTAACATGGAACACCACAACTTCAAAAATAACAGCTCACTACAAAGTGGTATACGAAATGGCTTTTCTGAATCCACAACTCTTGTACCCTTCATATGAGACATACCAGGTACTAGCAACGTGTAAAATAACCACTTTGTTTGGACCAACTAGTCTTTCACCCTGTTTTGATAAAATACAAATATAAAATATATAGTAACGTTTTACGTTACCTGCACCCTTATATGCCTTTATAACGCATTCATAGAACATTCATTGCACCTTCATAATGCATTCATAAGCACCACGCTTTAAAATACATGGATAACAAATATTATATGATGATAAACATTAGAATTGTATAATGTTACATACATTATAATCATATAATGTTCATTAATGTATATTAAAGCTGCTGAGGTATGTTAGGATGTCAAGGTGTACGTACATGCTGCTTATGAATGTTATATGAATGCATTATGAACGCATTATGAAGGTGCAGTTAATGTAAAGCGTTACCAAATATACAACACTGTGCAAAAGTCTTAGGAAGTCAGAGAAAAGGAGGTATAAAATCTCTTCGTTTTGCTGTAAAACTATGATATTATGTTAATCAAAGTATGTTAGCTCAACCATTTCAAAACCTCTCCTAAAATCAGCCAAGTATTTGCAGCAGCCATCCTATACAACCATATATATATTTTTTAACTCGACCACTACCCCATCTTGTATGGCTAATCAATACCTGAATTTCCAATCAAGACTTCATTTCTAATCAAGACTGAATTTACCGGAGTGACTGAATTTCCCGGAGGAACCTTCCCGAGGGATTAATAAAATTTTCTACCTACCTTTCTACCTACCTGATTGACCATTTTTATTTATTGTTTTCTTATCTATTTCAATTAATTAATTAAATGAGCTGGTTGTAAAATAAAACAAATGCTTGGAATGCCTGGGGCGCTTCTGCGGACTTTGGGAAATGAATTAAGCAGTGTTTTTCCAGTAATTTTCATCAGTGATGTCTTGGAGGGCAGAAGAAATTCTCATAATTGGCATATGTTCTAATGTTAAATCGTGTTTGTGTTCTGAACATATATCCACTTACTAACCAGATACATAAAAACCTCTTTGACTCTGCCTAAGACTTTTACACTGTACTGTTTGTTAGGAACATACAATTGACTAGAAAAGACCATTCCTGCCATAACAGTGCATACGCATGGTAACACACTGGTACTGTAGATCTACGACTTCATGGTGTCTGGAGTCTGAGATTCATTCCCAAACTGGCTGTGACTTTCAATATTTTCCCACTGTTCATATGTGGTGCCAAACACACGTTGTTCAGGTGGTGTCTGTAAATCACTCAAGTAACATGTGCCCACTTTTGCTTCTGTAACACTCTGCACCTATTTCAACCTAGTCTGACCTTGATTGTTCTATGAGAAAAAAAAATCTAAGTCATTTTTACTGCCAAAATTATGCCTTTGGTGAAAATAGTTTCTATATAGATGTTCAAGGCTACCCATTACACGTATTTACCAGGTTCAGACTCTTTGAAAAGCACAGTGGAAAATAAACAGTCTACAAAATCATTTCAAACAATGAAATGACAAGACTGTGCACTACAGCTATAAAGAAGAAGACACCGAAAAAATGGGTACAGAAACTGGGTAATTAACTAAAAAAAGGGAGGGGGGGTGAATTCAACGATGGAATAAATGTGAAAATATATTGTATAATTTCATTATAAACTATGCATTAAATTAAATTATTATCTGTTGATTTAACACTTGATTAACTTATTGTGTTTAATCAATTTTGTCTTAAATTGATTATGTAAATTTGCAATTTTTAATGTACACATATTTTTATTCGAAGGATAAAAAAAATCTTTTTTATGCATTTTACTAGTTATATGGAATATACTGTAGTTTTTAAATTTCATTTTGTCCGTGTAAGATACACTAAATAAATATTATTCTATGGAACAACGATTGAAAACGAAAACAAATGTGTTCCTGTTTTTCACTGAGAACTGAACTTCCTGTTTGACCTTAAAATATGTTTTTTTTTTTTTTTGTTGGACATGTTTTTGTTGGAAATGTAAGAGATTTTTATTGACGTAAGCAGGAGAAGTGTTACCTGGGTCCTGTACTGAGGATGTTTTTCCATACTTCTTGGCAATCAAAGCCATATCCACGTTCACATTTAATTTCGTTTCATTCTCCCCCGGCCCTCCTATTTTCGTTCTGGCGCGGCGCCACGGTGGGTTGCGGCCACTTACAAGCGAAAGTGTTTTAAAGCCTGGAGTCTTAGGGAAAATGCGGCGGAAGCTGTAGCGCAGGGGGCGATCAGGAGGCAAAAGGAGCCCGCCGAGTGCCAGAGGAGAGGCGGATGCTGGCACCTGGATGAAGATGAATGGCAATGATAGTGCAGAAGCTGCCTTTTTGACAGCGGCAATTTTGAAACTCTTGTGCGAGGTGATTTCTGCAGAGGGTGGAAGGAGATGTGTTGACAGGCGCCGAATCCCACAGTCCCTGCCAGGCATTTTCTGTGCGCTTTCACCAGTCTATCCGCTATATGCGCTCCTTTTGAGATAAAACATCGCGGCAGCCGGTAGATTTCGGAGGAAATGGCTTCTAAAAGCTCGGCACAGTAACTGCTATTGTAGCGCAGGTTAAAAATAAGCTAATTAAAAGTGAAATGTTTGCCCGGTTTCAAGCCCTTATTTTGTATCTTACATGATTTTGGCTACATTGCGTGCGCGCTGTCCATTATCTACTGCCTGAAATGCTAACTGTAAGTGGTAAACAAGCCGAATGTGGGTAGCACATTAATTTAATTGCATATAATTACCCTACATCTAAATAAGCATGCACGGTTGATGGGAGGGAAAAAAATCAACTGCATTATCATTAATTTGATAAATAATAGAACTTGCATGGCCAGCCACCCAATCATCTCATACCGTGTGTGAAATCAGCTCCCTGCCCATTTCATTTTTCGGTCCACCCCCACTGTTCAGCCTGAAACACCAGCCTCCCCTGCCTGTCCTGACGTGCCTCCTCCTCAGGTTGTACCCCTTGCTCCTGCTATTTATGAGCTGAGCCATTACTAGAACTTAAAGTCTTGCACGTGTCATTTTTTATTAGCGTTTTTTTTTTTTATGTATTAGCAGGCTAGGCATTGTGGGTACGTTCCCACAACATCTATCTTTCTGAAGGCACTGTTACTACATCATATTAATGTGTTTAGCGAATGGCTTTCTTCAAAGCCATGTATGAGTGAGGCAGATAGTACATCACAAGCATATTTATGGTCATAACCTTTATTTTCATTCCATCTAGCCATCTTTTTCACTTTTACTTTTTTAATGTCTGTATAAGACACTCCAGATCTTCATTTTCCACTGTAAATGTGGTCATCAAGCTATTAAAGAATATTGATAATTCTTGCAGCAATCTTGAGTTCACAATTATCATTTTCCAGTCCAGATTCTCATATATGTAAAAGGTGAATACTTTTGTTGATTATGCGAATCCTTGGCTAAATCATTTACTAGTCAGAAATAATACAGTGTCTCGATATTGTTTCCAGAGGGCACCCGTTTTCCTGAGAAGATAGTTGGACATGGTCAACAATCAAAGCTCTTTTTGCCTTCGGAGCACAGGTTGACCTCCTCTTGGTGTTTCTTTTGCGTCGGCAATGATGGCTGTACTTTCCTGAATATAGATTATAAATCAAGCGATTCTCCATCTGTGTAGAACTTTGGGTAGAATGATCTTTAACATAATCATAGTTGCATGACATATGAGGGAACCAGGACTATAACTGGCACACTCAGTCAGGTCTCCTTTCTTTAGTATTGGAATATAAACCAATATCTTCCATTCTATAGGTTATTGATCCAGCCATCTTCTATCTGCCCATTGTTTACAGGATTTTGGGGGCACTTGGACCCCATTCCAGGCAGCATAAGGCACCTGGCAGGCCTAGTCCTGCTGAGGATACCAGTCCATTTCAGTGCATATGCACACTAATACATTTAGAGACACCAATTAGCCTTACCGTATGTCTTCGGACCATGAGAGAGTGTTGGATGCATATGCATCCAGCTTGTTCCCCAGTTTTGTGTCCATACTGGCTAAGTGTATTTGCCACACTCTCATCTCAGTCTCTAGTCACCAGGAATATATTTTGTTTGCAAATTCTGTTTACTTCTGCTTGAACCTGGTCATGAAATTTTTGAATTTATCCTTCTTCAAAATCAGGACTTAGACCTATATGACTATCATATTGAAGGATTGTCCATGAAATTAAATTGATATTATCATTGTATCCAAATATAGTATTTCCACTGTCCTTCTGAATGAAAGCCACACCATTCTTCCATTGTCGTCCGTCAGTTTTTCGCATAACTGAAATTGCCCTAGTCCAGTCCATTTGAGTTTTATAATGCATAACATTTCAACTTGTTAGTGATCTTTTAGTAATTTTATTTTAAAGTATCAGCATTGGTTATAACTATCTGTTGTCGCTGTCTAATCATGAGTATAAATAACCTCATCATCTTCATCAATCTCAAAAATAAATGATCTATTATTAACTAAAAACTTTTCTTAAATTAAACCTAGACATAGCTGACAGTGACGTATAAACATAAATACCTGTATAAAATCCAATATTTGTTGATGCAAATCAACTGAAAGTATGTTGTGACAGCAGTAGAAAATATGGGAACAGTGCCTTAGAAAGCGTATCAATTTAGAATGCAGCACATTTTTTCAAGACGTCAAGTACAAAACCGCAGCAAAGCAAGTCAAAGGTCACAGAACAAGGCAAGGTCAGTGCCACTGAGAGGAGACTACAGAGTGGATTTTTTTAAAATTTAAGAATGGTAATGCGGATCCCTTGTGCGGCTTATTCGGGGGACTGTAGGCACTTCCCCCGAGGCTGAGATACTTTGTGTCCTAAGCAATTGAGCAGGAGCTTTCAGCGATGGGACATTATTTGCCTTATTCTGCCTCAGGCAGGGTCTGACGTAGATGGTGGGCAAAATCAGCCAAAGCATTTCATATGGTCTCAAGAACAACCTGTTAGATACTAAAAGGTAGCCAGTTTCCACTACTGACAAAACTGTCTATTTTAAAGAGAAGAAAAGCACACATAGGGTGTCTAAAATTATTTCCTCCAGAAATCTGCAAGAGTGGAAATGGAAGTAGTTTTTGGACTCCCATTGTATGCAGCATATAGGTAACACACAGCTTCTAAAAGCGTCGCAACTACTGTAGAGTGGAAGCATCTTATCCCACTCATGTGTTTGCACTTGTCTCTGCCCCCCTTTGCAAATTGCCTTCCCTGGCCTAATGTGCAGCAGAGATAGCTTCCAGCGGATTGTGATGAGCAAAGTGAGCAGTATCAAAGAGATCCCCACAGCAATTTTCATGACAGAAAAAAAAAAAATCTGTTATATTCGAGGGGAAAGCAGAGCATCACATGAGCCGACATCCACCGCACTCCTTCAGGACGGAATCAGCAAAGCGCTCTGCAGCTTAGCCATTCATGGTCCCTGCTACAAGCCTGCCTTCATTCATCACATATATCTATAGTGTGAATTTAATCTCATTTATTTCACTGGTGTGCTTCCCTACATTTTAAACATTTTGCCTTTTATTTATAAATGTGAATGTAGTCTTGCTGTTATCCTGTCACATCCCAATCATGCCGCTCCTCCTGTGTGCCACACCCCCTCGTTAACCTTGTGTGGAATCCTCTTGGTTACCAGCTGTACCTAGTCTTGTCTTTTAGTGCTTCCCGGTCTTGTCACTGACATCTCGACATCGCCAGTGTTTCTCTGTGCTCCCAATTGTGTCAACTAGAGTTGGGCGGTATACCGGTTCATACCGAAAACCATTTCTTATTATTGTATGATATGAATTTTTCTTATACCGCAATACCGGTTTAAATAGCCTACACAACGTTCGGAAAGTGGCACAGCTGGAAACTGTTTAAGGGGGGACCTTTTTCACTGCTGCACCGCTAAAAATGTACCGCGAAAGATCAGAAACGGAAGATATAGCTGACGCTGTTGAAAATAATGAGACACTGGGGTTGTCAAAAAATTTATTCTCAGATACTAATCGATATTAAAAATTAGTATCTCATTTGATACCCATTTTCAACATTATTGATACCAACAGTGCGGTTTAGCCTCATTCACCACACTTCACACAGCACCGCTACAGCGCAGGCACTCGTGCCCTCACGCACATACTCGCGCAGCCCCTCCCCTCCTCAACAGCCGCTGAACGCATTCGCGCTGCGTAACACACACATACCGTGTTGGCCAAACATGGCGTATGCTGCAGTTGAAGGCACTTCGCAAGCTGCTTAAGTAAAAAAAAAAAAACGCAAAAGTGCCGTTTGGAAGTATTTTGCAGACGAGCATGGAAAGGCTAAGGATGTGGATAAGCCTCTATGCAAACAGTGCTACAAAGTTGTTGCAACAAAGTCAAGCAGCACATCAAACTTGGTGAAGCATCATAAAGACCGACATCCCGGTCTTTATGAGAAATTTTGCGAGGTCAAATCTCGCGATCCAGCAGCACTCAACTATTACACACTTAGCAGTTAGCCAACAAACACGTTAGCCATATATTATCATTAAGGTAGCGGGTAGGCGCAATGGCTAATAATAAAATAATGTGGGAACAATGCAAAAATGTAAAACAAGAATGTGTCCTGTAAAATCCTGTAAAATGTGGTAAACGCCCAGTCATATACCATGATATAAATTTTTGGTCATACCGCCCAGCTCACGTGTCAACCCCTAATAAATCCTGAGTTTTACCCCCACGCCTGGGCTCCTGTGCTTGTCTCCCCGCCATGCTTCCAGCGGTTCTGACATATCCTCTCACCAACAAATGTCAGATAGGCCTCTTAACTCCTTTGATTTTTATATTCGTATCATTATAATGGATATTTAATTGTTTACGTAACATTGTTTATATCCATCCATCCATCCATCCATCAGCTGTATCTGTACATCCTTAGCTGTATGCAATACAGGGTTACAGTAATCCTGGAACAGAGAACACCCTGGCAAGGTTGCCAATCCATCGTGTAGCATACACGCACACATACACACACACACTCATATTCTATGGACAATCTATAGATAACCATTCACATAATTAGAGATGGGCACGAATACATCAAAAAGTGTCTTGTTACAAATTAAGATACTTGCTCATCAAATGTAAATAAAGTACATTATGTAATTTGAAAATACAAAAAAATACGTATATAATGGTAACGGTACACGACAAATACGTGCATGCTTACATCCCTAGTAATGTGTAATATTTAGAAAATATACAGCTACCTGAACATAATACAGAATAATAATTTTGTGATTTACATGTGTTATAGTGTTAATTGTGAAACGAAGAATGACTTTTGTGACATTGGTAATGTAATGAGAGCTCACCTGCAGTAGTGGGTTAGGGTTCAGGGGGTATCGCGATTCCAGAAGTCGGAACCTTTACAGAACTGTATTACGAGATTGTAAACGTTTGTATCGCGGTTTTGGTCTTGGATTCTGAACTGTTGCACCCTTAATTTATACCCAGTGTTTTTCACAGAATAAGTGATGGTGTCTAACAGGGGTGCTCGTGCACACAAGGTACACCTACGCTTTCAAAAATGTGTGAATTTCCTGCTTGTTAAACTCAAAGAAGAAACTGTTTTTTTAGGTATAAGTTCAAAACAAAAAAGAAACAAACACAAAACAGAACCATTCCTATAGTATGCAACGTTAAGTTCACCAGTCAGTCCTTCCTTTTAAACAGGCTCAGTGACTATAAAAACGCCAATGTTTAGCTAATAGAAATTAATTTTGTCCTTCGGAAACCAAAGTAGCTAGCCTGATTCATCGCTAATGAAGTCTTCCATATATGACAAGCTATAAGATGCCACCGCCTGAACATGCCTGTTGGAATTAACTAGAATGTCACTCTATTTCTCTGTCCTATAATAATTTTCAGTGAACAATATCTGATAGTGTATTTTACTGCATACTTTACCTTAAGGCAGTTTGCACTGAGCACCGAAGCAGCTTCTTTCTTTGGATTACTAGTCTTGGGGAAAAAGTTCACAACAAGTAAGCTGGGCACAGCAGAATGTGTCATGTGATTTACTTGCATCTAGCCAAAGACGGTGATAGGCTATATTTAAGCCTGGCGATAAATGTTCTTAAAATGACAGAAAATAAATTAATAAACTGACATTTTATGAAGTATTTAAGATATTTTAAATACATAAAATATAATCTCTCAAAGTATTTGGATTTTTTATTCCGTCCATCAAATAACAAGATACTCAAAAGTAATGAAACGCATGTTTTAAATACATTTCAGTGAAATACTGACCATCTCTGCACAATCTCATATTTTTGTATTGTATGAACTGGAGTACTGGAAGGAAATGCCACACAAAATACAAGGAAGACCCTGAATATCACATATACTTATTAACAAGGCCATGCAGAGAGTTTTCAGGGGCTGACCGAAAAGGGGCACTATCAGTCATTTGCTTTGCCTTCCCTGCCTATTAGCGTTCCTTTCTGCTAAAGCTGACAAAGAAAGAAAACTTCGAGGAAAAATGGAATTTCTCAGTGCAGTTATACGGTGTCAAAGTTCTAGTCCTGTGAGTTTAGAGAGGCACCTTTAAAATGGATTTTTACATCTCTATTATTCTATAAGAATAATCATGTCAAATGCTATTACTGTGTGGTGCTAGCAGCCCTTCATAACTGCCAATGGGTAATCTTACAATATGCATGAGATAAAACCATTCCAGAAATATTTTCATTACAGTAAACCTACACTAATAACGACAAACATGGCAACATTATCACAATGTACTATATACACACAGGTTGCGGACTGAATAAATATAAATGTGAATTATGATAATAAAACCCAAGCGAGGGTGTGGATGTGATAGTCCAGTGTGGTTTGAGTGTAACAAGGGAAGCAGGAGGCTCCTCGTCCACCCAAGCTTATCTACCTGCAACATGGTTTAAAGTTGTGCCAGTTGTGCACCAGCATCCGGTTTGCTGTCTGGAGATGTGGCGATGAATGTTGTCTGCTCTGCGGATCCCCGTGTGTCTCTGGTGTCACTGTTGGGCCGGATTTGTTATTTCTAGGGCTCGACTCAAAAAGTCATGCCCCCAATGTAGTGAGTGTCTGTGGTTAACAGCCCCCCCCCCCCAAACCTCTGGGGGTTAGGGATAGGGTTTGGGGGTGGGGGACATAATATACTGATTAATGCATGCAAACCCAAGTGAACTTAGTATTTTGATATATATGAAGCATAAAGACACCTTCAGCATTCTGGTTAGAATCAAACACAAACCCCTACATAAGCCTGCATTTTCACTTTCCCACAGTGCAATGCCTCTCATTACAAAACAAATTAATACCTAAATACAGCATAATAATTACAGAAATAAAATTTTAAAAGCGGCAATTCACCAAACAGACAAGTATAATCTTAATTACACTTTACACTAAAATCATAACACGGGCGTCCTATTTTTCTTGGCTTATTACACCACGGAGCACAAATGTGAACTTGCACACCTGCTTTTAAGAAGTTTCTCATTAATTTACTAAATTAGTCCCCTGTTTCTTGCATCATACATTTCTCTAATCATGAATTTTATTCATTATATATACACTCAAAGAGCATAAAAATTAAGCTTGAAAAAGCAAGGTTGGTAATGATGGTTAAAGATAATATTTTGATAATATATTGAGCATGAATTAAGCACCACATTTACATTTCTCTCCAAAGAGGGTTACTTTGCCCTGGCATGAAGTGCATGGAGACTAACAGCATCTGCACAAGCAAATAAGCAATGAGTCTCATGCTGTACCGCTAACCACACAATATGCATAATATTACTCTATAATATGGGAGTAAAGAAAGACCCTATAAAATATGCAGCACTGTGGTGCAATTTTACTGTAATTTAAGATATAATCAGTCAAATATGGACAACAACCACATTCTCTTTAGAAGTTAATACATTAATTTACAATAATCTAAACAGATGATTAATTCCACTGTAATGGACACGTACAAAAATGACAGATCTTTGTTTGTCATATTAAATATAGCACTTGGAGAGTGGATTCAAATAGCAAAACTCACTGCATGTTTTAAATCTAAGTTCCATAGCTCAAACTAAATATACAAGCACAGTACACAAAAAAATCTTAGTGCCAAATCCATTGTTCTATATGTTTTTATTATCATATAAAACACATATCAACAAGAATCAGTAACAAAACCATGAACTTTGTAAATATATAGGTGTTTTTGCCTGGTAGCATTGAGTTTTGTGAGTTTCGTTTTATACTTCTTTCTGTTTCACATATCACTTTGCCCATTTTTGTTTATAATTTAATTCCACAAGCATCACATATCCTGAGATATTAGCATTCGAGGCCCGCTTTACACCTGTGAACACCAACACAATGGCAGTTTCGTGAACTGCACAGTGATCTGTCTGCATTCTCCTTAATTGACATAGGGAGAATAATCCAGCCACTGTCAATGGAGGGGCTCTCACCCAGTAGAAACCGACAAAGCCTATTAACCATTCTGCCCTTAAATGAGTGTGACACAGATAAATGAAAGATAATTTAAATAAAGTAATGATGCATGCAAATTGTCAAGTTCCAACTCCTTCCTGGTTCAGTTCCTGTTCCACTCATTCATAACATTCACCCATAATATCATGACAATGTCCACAGCACTTTAGAGCATTATCTCATTAGAACATTATCAATGATCTGTACATTCACACAGAATCTTAAAGGATCAAAAAGTGAAAATATATTACCATCATATTTCTTTAGTATTTAAGCTATGCAAATGGAATTTCCCATAATTACTTGTACAGATTACACTCAAAAATGGTACAACATACATTTATTTCAATTCCTAAGAATAATGTGACCTTGGGAAATAATTACAGCTATAAACTTCATTGGCCTACAGCAGTACTCATCAACAGCATTCCCTCAGAGACATAACTGCAGATCAACCTTAAGTAGAATCCTGACTGTCCTCCTTTTAAAATAATTGTGGTTGGATTTGGTGGGGGGTCGCGTAGTGGCTCAGTGGGTAGCACAGTTTCCTCGCACCTCTCGGAGCTCTGCTCTGCGAGTGGAGCTTGACTGTTCTCCCTGTGCTTTGCAGGCTTCCTCTGGGTTCTCTGATTCCTCCCACAGTTCAAAGGCATGCTGTTAGGCTAATTGGCATCGCTAAAATGCCTGTAGTGTATGATTATGGGTGTGGGTGTATGAGTGTATGCTTGTGTGTGTGCCCTGCGTTGCACTGGCATCCTGTCCAGGCTGTACCCCTGCCCTGTGCCCTGTCTTGCACTGGCACCCTGTCCAAGCTGTACCCCTGCCCTGTGCCCTGTGTTGCACTGGTGTCCTGTCCAGGTTGTATCTCTGCCCTGTGCCCTGTGTTGCACTGGTATCCTGTCCAGGTTGTACCCCTGCCCTGTGCCCTGTGTTGCACTGGCACCCTGTCCAGGCTGTACCCCAGCCCTGTGCCCTGTGTTGCACTGGCGTCCTGTCCAGGTTGTATCCCTGCCCTGTGCCCTGTGTTGCACTGGCACCCTGTCCAGGTTGTACCCCTGCCCTGTGCCCTGTGTTGCACTGGCACCCTGTCCAGGTTGTATCCCTGCCCTGTGCCCTGTGTTGCACTGGCATCCTGTCCAGGCTGTACCCCTGCCCTGTGTTGCACTGGCACCCTGTCC
>JAODLD010000040.1:6359059-6371020 GCA_026781065.1 Mormyrops boulengeri | reverse complement strand
CACAACAAATGATTTTTTTTGGCCAATGCTTAATTCTTATTTGCTATTTTATAGTTTTCATGTCTTTATAATGTAATTCTAAAATGTAGAGAATAGTACAAATAAACCATTCTATGGGTAGACACATTCACACCTTTAACTGTTACTGTACAGAGGGAAAAATATGTAGTGTGCACTTAAGTGTGAACATCGGGAGAGGTCCCTGCCATTTTCTGTTTTGTCTGTCATTCTCCTAGGTACCCTGTTTGGCCAGTGGGTGTCACTGGACATCCCGTTCTGCTCCCCATGTTCCCCTAGTCTGTGCCCATAGTTCTCCCTCTTCCCTGGACCACTATATAGTTGAGTGTGCTGAGAGTATGGTTCATTAACTATTCATTCCAAACGGTTACAAGTCTCAACGACTTTGGAGTTTTTGGGAATTTGTGGGCCAGATCTCTGTTTTTGCAAACACTATGTTAATCAAGTTCCTTGTGTTTATGTACTCCAGTTTGATCTGTGCCTTTAGTGTCATTGTTATTCTGGTCTGCCCCTAGTTCGTATCTATACCCTGTGTTCTGGTATCTCCTGGTGTCTCAGTCCCTAGTGCATTAATGATTGTTAATGACCCTCATCTGTCCCCTGTTTACCTGTGTATATATATCCCTGCCCATTCTCTGTTCCCTTGTCGGCTATTGCATGTGTTTGCTGATAGATGTTCCCATCTGTTAACCTCCCATTTAGTTAAACCTTGGTTAGTTCTGCGTTGCCTACCTGCTTTTGTTTCATGGTCTCTCATTTTCTGAGCGTTTTGGTTTGTGTTTCAAAATAAAGTCCCCTGAACTTGTAAGCTGCCTAGTGGACCATCACTCATGCCCTGACATAACAGAGAACATAAATGTGAAGTGTGAACTTCATTATTACTTGTCTGTTTTGTAAGACAAATGCACATGGTTTGACTTCATGGTGAAGAGGATCTATTTGAAACGAGAAAATTTAATAACTGTTTTCAACATAATTGTTCTACTAACTTAGAACAATTAAGTTGTAGTTGTCCTCTTTTTTGGGACCTTAAATGCCTGAAATGTCATGGCGAGGCATGGTGGAAGGACAGTCTGTTTCGGGCAGCAACTTATTGACAAACGGGGATGTTATTAACAGAACTTACAGAACCACACTGACAATTAAGCAAATACTAAAGACTGGGGGCAACAAGACACAGGTGCACATCACCTTAGGATTTACTCTGTTATCCATCCATCCATCCATTGCCCAAACCGCTTATCCCAGTGGGTCGCCGGGAGCCCAGAGCCTATTTACTCTGTTATTCATTAATTAATTTTTTTAATTACATTTAGGTGATGCTTCTCACTTAACATTTTTCCTTAATTACCATTCCGTAGTGTTTTAATCCTTTGTATATGGCACTGGTAGTGCTTAATTTGTAACCAAACAGAAGCAAGCCCAAGTTTCCCTTTGACTGGCAGTGTATATCTATATAAAAACATGCCTATTCATTATCATTCATACATTCGTCCATCTTCCATACCTCTTTTTCAGTATTGAGTCACACAGACGGACATCCTGGAGAGGGAGACGATATTCATTTGTACACTTATGGATATTTATTTAAATGGGTTTATTGTTTGACGTTTTATTTTTTTAACATTATACAGGGATTCTCTGTTCATGTTTTGTGTCAAGACTATATTTGTAAGTGTGTGGTAAGACACTCTCCTCTACCTCCTTAACTCTTGGTATCTATTCTGAGCTTCAATAATAAGGAACGCCTTTCAGTATAATTTAAAAAGTTGTAACATGCAACTACATTTGAATTACGATCCATTTATCCATTCCTCCATCGGCTAACTGCTTATCCTACTCAGGGTCATGGTTGGGGGAGGGGTAATTGTATTCTTCCTCTTCTGTTCAAACATGGCCAAAACAGCTATGATTTGGTAATAATGGTAGGAGAACACATAAACCACCCCTTGCACTATACTTACGCGGATTATGAAAGCAGAAAATATGGCACTATATTGAATTTCTGTTTAACTAACCTTTGAATTTTACTGTGAATATAAAATGTTGGACTGATAGTTGCCAATACCCTGGAATCTCTATCATTACACAATAACCGTAAGGCCCAGTGTTCTAATAGGGACCGACTTCTGACACTTTTTATGTAATGCAGATTTCCATTATCAAAACCAAACAATGAACAGACAAAATTAAAGATACCACTACAGTTAGGCATACTGTAAGGACAACGCTCGATCAACAAATGCTAGAATTAATGCAGAGGAAATACAGATGGAACACTAACATGGAACACAAGTTTGGGCAGGAGTCAAATGCAACAGCTATAGCTGTGGGCAAAATGTTAAGAATGACACAAATTGTAATTTTCACAAAGTCTGCTGCCTTAGTTTTTATGATGGCAATTGGCATATACTCGAGAATGTTATAAAAAGTGATCAGATGAATTGCAATTAATTGCAAAGCTCCTCTTTGCCATGAAAATGAACTTAATCCCAAAAAACCCATTTCCACTGCATTTCAGCCCTGCCACAAAAGGACCTGCTGACATCATTTCAGTGATTCTCTCATTAACACAGGTGAGAGTGTTGATGAGGACAAGGCTGGAGATCACTCTGTCATGCTGATTGAGTTAGAATAGCAGACTGGATGCTTCAAAAGCAGGGTGGTGCTTGAAATCATAGTTCTT
Organism: Mormyrops boulengeri; assembly: GCA_026781065.1. NCBI lineage: Eukaryota > Metazoa > Chordata > Actinopteri > Osteoglossiformes > Mormyridae > Mormyrops > Mormyrops boulengeri. The sequence goes on along the minus strand of JAODLD010000040.1, from coordinate 6,368,316 downwards.
CCTCACATGCAGTCATCATTGCTTTGCACAAAAAGGGCTTCACAGGCAAGGGTATTGCTGCTAGTAGGATTACACCTAAATCAACCATTTATCGGATCATCGCGAACTTCAAGGAGAGAGGTTCAGTTGTTGTGAAGAAGACTTCAGGGCCCAAGAAAGTCCAGCAAGCACCAGGACTGTCTCCTAAAGTTGATTTAGCTGAGGAATCGGGGCACCATCAGTGCAGATCTTGCTCAGAAATGGCAGGAGGCAGTGAGGTGAAGACTTTTGGAGGATGGCCTGGTGTCAAGAAGGGCAGCAAAGAAGCCACTTCTCTCCAAGAAAAACATCAGGGACAGACTGATATTCCGCAAAAGGTACAGGGATTGGACTGCTGAGGACTGGGGTAAAGTCATTTTTCTGATGAATCCCCTTTCTGATTGTTTAGGGCATCATCAGTCCTGTGTCATGCCAACAGTAAAGTATCCTGTGACCATTCATGTGTGAGGTTGATTTGTGGTTCTGTACCAATTTACACTATTGCTTATATTTTAAATCTGCTTCATTATTTTTTTTTAGTGTATTTTCTATGAATGTCTTTGAATGTATGCACCAAAATACTTCCAAGACAAGTCCATATGTTGGTGTAGCTGGCCAACAAGGTGAATTCTGATTTTGCATGTAAGTGTCTTTCCAAAGCAGAACGCAACTCCATGAGTCAAACTCATAGCCATATTGGAATTATTAACTGCCTTCCTCATTAGTACCCTCCTGACATGGCAATTAACATGCACTCCTCTTTACTCATGATGAGACAAGGATTCCTAACCAGTCAAAAATATCTTTGATGTTTCAGCTGGATGTCTTATAATGAGGCATTGTTCCCCTCAACATTTGAATCCTTTTTAGTGTGTTTTTATTAGCTAAGTAACCAGATTGAGGATACCTTTGATCTACCAAAGGTGAGAAAGGGGCAACGTGACCCAGCCCAGATGCAAAGTAGGTCCTGCATGACTTTTCAGCATCCTTTAAGGAAGCCTGTTACATTTCGGTGCTGGCTACTCATACAATCGTTGCAAACATACATCTCAATTTGGAAGCTTGGATTTAACAAGAGTGAGTTATATTTTCATTGCTTCTATCATAAAAGGCCAGTTCCAGAATAATCCACAAAACAATTAATTATTTTGGAGTACTGACAGAGAAGTACTCATACTCTTAATATTAAATGTAAAAGACTTTTAGTTCAACCTGACAGTTTAGATCCTGTGTACTGTCTACTAAACATCCAGCCTTCACCAGGGTCTGGCGACAGCTAAGACCTGCGATGTTGGTCTTGACAGATAGCAAAGGATTTGATGCTGACACTCCCTGAGTACAGCTCCCCACTCAAGAGACGTAACACATGAAGCTGTGAGATGCTTCCACAAGTAGACAGCTGACCTTAGACCCACCAGAACAATGACATGGACATGTCCCTACAACTTCCCTAAAATGAAAAGCCATTATCAAAGTCATGTAATAATATCCAGTAAAGCCCAGAACTACAGCTAAATGTCAACAGATACACCTGTCATTTTGTTTAGACAAAATATACACACACAATAGGGCATTCATGCAACACCTTACAAACCTGACAAGTACATCTCTGAGTGAAAGTCTTATTTAATGTTTTGGCTATTCGAATCATGCTTTTCAATCTTTACACATCAGATAATATGTATTTCATACGTGAAATTCCACCCACAAGATTTATTTTGCATTGATTTAATCTCCACAATAATAATGTGGAGTAAATCAGCACAAATATAAAATAATTAATTTTGTTGGATTTATGCTTTTATAATACTTTTCTGGCTATACAAGTCTTTTGTAAATTCCAGCCTTTGTTAAACTATATACACAATGGAACTGTCTGACTTACCATTCAGGTTTCATTCTTCTCAAAGTTATATTCTGAGTGATGTCGACTTGTAACCACCCTCTTCAGCTTAACAGGCCTAAAGTGATTTCTTTTTCCATATTCTTTTTGGGTGACAATGATCCTGTTTCAGACAGATGAGCACACCTCTGGTTAGAACTGGCCACTACACATCCTATGGTGCATGTCAATATTTAGTAATTGTGAAAGTCCTTTATCTTAGTTAAGAGAGTAATCTTAGGATTTGGGTTTGCAGAGGATAAGGCTTGAAAAATAAACTTCTTAGCATGGCAAGGATCTAATCTCTGTAATTTTAGAAATGTAATGCAAATCCTGGCATTGTCATGTACTGCAATTTCAGTGTGGGACTGCTAATGCTAACAGATGGATTATGTGTCTTGATTTGTCATCCTGCCTGTCAGCTTCTGGAAAAACTGGATGTGGTGAAGTAATAAGGTAAAATGAACAACTTTTTAAATACACAGGGTGATTCTAAAATGGATTGCAGGTATATTTCTTTGAGTACTGTCATTTCAGCATGATAATGGGCAGTATATTTCAGGACAATGGACACTAGGGGCATCGCTGGAAATTCTGGACCTCCTAACAAAATGTCATTTGGGTCCTCACACTTTCCATGCATAGAAGTACGGGTCCCACCTGTAGAATTCGGGGGGGCTTTTACCCTTTCCTTTAGAATGAAATCAGACCAACCTTTAGTACTTAAAGCATGCATTTCTTACTATGCTCACAATATTCGTGGGTGCAATTTGTTCTGAGCAATCATTCCCATGAGGTAAAGTAACCAGGCATATTTAAGTTAAGCACTGACTTTACAGTAGAATTGAGACTCTACAGAGAGGGACATTATAGCTGGCAGCTAAAGTACTCTTTGATTTTGGTACAGTTACTTGTGGTCATCATATCATTCTCATTTTGTATCTATACATGTATTTAACTGCATTTTAAGCTCAAAGTAGGAGTTGAATGCAACATATTCACTATTAATACAAGTGATGTTTCATTTCAGCAAAACATGCTGTTAACTGATTTTGATGACAATTGAGAACAAGGTATGTCAATTCAGAAATACATGATGAACTGCAGACGCAAGAAAATGCTGACTCAACAAATGACTAATGAATTTTAATGCATTTTTTTTTGCATTGGAACATAATTAACATAATTGCTCTTTACAAGGTAATAAAAGAAAAAGAAGTATTTTATGGATTACTGTTTCATGCAAGTAAAAATAATTGCTTTTCATAGCCACGCAGAACGTTTATGTAACGTGTATATTGATCTGGTTCATTCAGAATTCATTCAGTATTAGCTTAAGCATATACTGAGGCTATGCCGACTTATGATAACATTTGCATGTTGGTAACCTCTTAGTCATACCTCATCATCTTCTAGGAAAACTTCTAAACAGAGCTTTAAGGTGTATTGTAAACAGCACAGTCATTAGCCTCTGCACTTTCAGGATATCTGGCAAGCGAGTCTGCAACATGGCCACGATGAACAGACAATAGCAGCTGCTCATTAATGCTCAGCTCAGGCTAGCTTGGTCATGAAGGGCCTTCGTTCTTGGATTTATGACAAAGGGATTTGGGCGTCTTTGGGTGCAACAGAAGGGGCCATGCAACTCAGCTTTTTAATTAATTTCAAAACAGGACAGTTAATGCCTTTCATTTGGAATAATACTGAAATGTCGAAATGTTTACAGTGCAAAACAGAAACAAAGCGAATTATTGACTGCATAGAATGCTAAAGCTCTACAATTGATCTTGTAATATATTTACATATCGGAAGAAAGCAGGGTTGCACAAACAAGCAATTGAACATAACAAACAAACAAAAATATTGAAATGATATTTATAAATTATCAGAAATTAGCTTTAATCACTTTGATTTTAAGAACTCAAAATTAGATTGAAATGTATCTTTAATATATATTTTTTGAATATTAGGCTGTTGCTTTAGTAAATATCTAGGGTGTTTTTACTTCTTGTTATAGTAAATGACATGCACGTTCATCTTTAGCATCTTTAGCTTTGACAGCTGAAACATTTGTAGGTTGTGTGATATAGGAAATTTGTTCAGAACTTTTAACTCCATGTAAACTTATGTTTGAAAGGCGATTGCATTGAAAAGTCAAGCCCTGTAAATCTTGTGTCTTCTCAGGGCTCAGTCAGAAGAATCAGTCCATCCTGAAGTGAACCTGGAAGCAATTATGGCCAAAAAGAAATCTCTTTCTGCCATACTTTTGCTCAAATAAAGTGCTTGAATCTTATTAACAGCTCACATCTCAAAGGGTCAGAGGTTTTGTAAATGCTGAGTGACATTAACACTAAAGAGACATTACTGGATCTCTGATTAAACGTGTCAGCTCGTGCAGACAGCAAGAAAACAATATATATGCAAATAATTTCCATTAAATAGTTCTGAGGCCCGTGAATGTATTTTACGACCCATCAGTGAGATGACAAACACTTTTCTTCACTATTTGCTTTTCAGCTAATTTCTGACAGTAAAGTTAAACTTGCAGAACAATACATTTGAATTTCACTTTTATGTGAATTTTGAAAATCTTTGGCTATATTGAATTCAGCAGGAGCACATTCTCCTATCCTCTGATCCTGATTTTGTTCTGAGACCTGTGATACTATGTGATACTGATATCGATCTCTGTTACACTACAAATTGGATTCCTATCGACGTTAGAAGTAAGGTAAATATTGTGTCATTCTGGTGTCTCTGTATTGCACCAAAAACAATAGATCTTAAAATTGTTGACCCTTCTTATTAAAATAATGATACATTTTAAATTTACTGAATAAACTGATAATTCATTCTATAATTTTTTATTGTAAATCTAGATTATTTAGTAATTTGTCTGAAGCTTAATGGGGCCTCAGAGTAAAATATTTTGGATGGGCAGTTGCACTTATATTTACCCAGGAAGATTATTTAAGGCTGTTCCTTCATGTCAGTCCTATAAGCACTGGCATTAACCTTTACCATGCGCGAATATGCTACCAGGCACAAAACTATGTAAATCCCCCGCTCCCCCCACCCGACCCTGAATCAGGCACTTAGCCTGGTAGTAAAATTATAAGTTTGAATCCCCTCGAAATTTGCTTCAGACCCCTGGTCTACCAAAAATGCTACGGGGGACCCCTGCCGTAATTGGCGAAATCTACCAAGAGGGACCTGTTGGTAAGGTTGGCGAATCCCTAGGAAATTTATTTCTGGATACAGGCATGTATGCTACACTTATCTTTTACCAGCTGAATCCTTATTCATGAATCTGAAGTCCCATTTTCATAGCTTTCCTAAATATGGGACACTGTTCTCATGGTGTTACAGCTCATCACAAGAGTGACATACAATATATTATACACTAATTTTCCAAATATCCTTCTCCGGAGACTAATTTAAATATGTCACACTATTTTGTTTTATTTGAATAATGTGTGGCTAACAATACTCAGTCTTGTTTTGTTTTTTTTCTTTAGGGGAACACGGACTAATCTTTAACTATGGTATATTAACTTTTGCATAATAGTCTTGCCAAAAGTAAGGAAACTAAATTATTGTGGTTTTATATGCTTATGATTATTTACAATTTTTTTGGTAGCTGTTGTAGCAATTCTAGCTATTGTATTTCTTTACAATGCTGTCCCTTTGCAGGATGTTCCTAGTCTTATAGCTTATTAGACATTATCTTTGCCCTCTCATCCAGAATGTAAACATATGCTAATTTACAGCCCTTAGCAACTGTTTTTTACCCAGTCTTATGGATTCTTGTTGTCAAAAGTTTGAGAAAATAGCAATAAGAGTTTTTTTTCTTAAAAGATGCTATATTTGCTCCAATCAACTAAACTGCAGGGGTTTTGTAAATTTCAAATTAACAACAAACACACTTGGTGATTTCAAATATATCGCAAGTCTCACGTACTATTCTACTTCGGAATGGAAAAGTCAAACGCTGACTGACCAGTAATGATATTATAGTGCACAGCTGTGATTAACATGGTCCTTTGAAAAGAAGGTCATCCTAATGACTATTTCAGCTGTAAATAATACAGCAGGTATGTGTTTGCTATAAATCAGGAGACCCCTGATAGTGATTGAGCGGAGTGAGACCTAATGAAAATTCCTCAAATCACTTTGGAAGCATAATCAGAATGCAGTTGAGTGCTGGATCCCTTAGGGCTGGGAAATGTAGACCTTGGTCTCCTGCTTTGTGCCCCGACTGAACACTTCTTTAATTAGCTGAGATTGAGCTGTTGGTTTATCTATCTTATGGCATTTACAGACTTTTTTGGACATTTTTTCCATTTACAAAAAACATTCTCGTATCCTCAGTTTACATCTATCTGTTGTTTGAAAAATAATAAAATCGATCCTTGCCAGTCTATGTATACATATGTCATCAACCTCTACTTTCTGATTACCTTGCATTACAATAAAGATTGTATTCTGATGATCAGTTTACGATGGATGCAGTCAGACGCCAATTTGTTTTTCTCTGGGGCGTCACTTAAAAAGTTACAACGACGCCCCCCCCTTCTGCCCAATCCCAACTTAAAAAAACATAGTTTTGTTCTGGCACAGCAGCTTCTGTCTGGGTCCTGATACCCGTGATGAATAATCATTCCAATCTGGCAGCTGTGGGACTCTGAAATATATTCCAACTCCACTCTTATTCATCAGCAATATCTGCGCATAAGTAACCAAAGGTGATTATTATTGATGATGCTGATTGGATTAGAAGTGACAGCAGACATTCATTGGCCCCAGTCAAAAAGTCCCGCCCCCCCCAAGATATTTCAAAGACTAAATAAATATCCAAACAGAAGGTCTTAGCTAGCTAGTGAGGTGAGCAGAACATATTGTTTCACTATCTCCAAAATAAGAAATGTTTTTAAATAATAAAGTATTTAGTTTGGTGTAGTAACTGTCTTTTGCCAAAAGGGGACCTCCAAAACATGAGGGCCCCTCATAAATGCACTGGTGGATGCAGAGTGAGGTAAAAGCATGCACCAACTACAGCAGGTTGCCACACCCACCACACAACAAACCACCTGAGGGATGAGAACTTGAGTGCAGCTGTGTAGCAGGTGAAACCTCAGCACCACACTAGTCTGAATGGAACAAGGTGAGCTTTTTCCAGTGGGTGGAGGGTCAATCCTGCCACCAAAGCCCAAGTTTTCCCTGTAAGTTGGAGGACCTCCTGGAGGGCTGGATGTAGATTAACATCATACCCAGGACAACGCAATTGCAGGTTAAGGGCCTTGCTCAGGGGACCAATGGAGTAGGATCACTCCAGGCATTCAAGAGATTCAAACCAACAACCTTTTGATTGCTGACACAGATCCCTAGCATCAGAAACGCCACTCCACCCCAGCAGAGCTAGGGCTGGCCAGAAATTAGCTCATTTACAATGAACCTTGATGTAATTACACCAATGGATAAATTTAACTGAACCCTCAAGTACAACTGGCTCAATCCATGTTGTTAAATTTTATACATGGGGTCCTTCACAAATTGCACTGCTATTATAACGTGGCATTTGAACTACAGTTTGATCAGCAGATCATTGATTAGATGTGTTAGTTCATAATGGTATTGAGTAAACAACATCAAATAAAATCAAAATAGTTTTGAGGCATAGTGTAAATAAATGACACTACTCTGCGCTAACCAGTAAGTATAAGATTTGTAATTAGGTGATTATTGCCTTGTATTTGCTATAGTCCATATCATTTACTACATTATTTTGCATTGCCATCTTTGTAGGACATTTCAATCGATCCTTAACAAAATGAAAACAAAAAAAAATGTTTCGCAGTTAAAAACAATAATTAACTGCGATGGGTGGGCACCCTGTCCTGTGTTAATGCCTGGCTTGCCCCCATAGCTTCTGAGTTAGGCTCCGGGTCCACTTGATCCTGCATAGGACATGGGGGTATGGAAAATGGATGGATAGATGGATTGATGGATGGATGGAATAGACAAGAAGGAATCAGATGCATTTTTCAAGTTAAAAGTAAGCAAACGTTTGCAAAGCCTGAAAATGTGCCTTCTGACCCAGAAAAAAATCCATTTAACAGGGACTTCAGGTACATGGTGTTGGTTATCTGCCCATCCTCCATTCAGAAAGCACAGAGATCCAGTGTGATCCGACAAGGGCTCATCAGGACCCCAACACATACACACACACACACACACACACACACAAGGGAAGTTACGATTTGCTTCATGACATCTGTACAGGCTCCTGGCCTGGTCTGCATAAAACAGCCCCCCCCACCAGCTACCTGCCCATTAGCCAGAGATCCATGAGCTGGAAGGGATAATTATTCTTGCACTGGCGGAAAAGCAAGGGCTCATTTCACATTATCATTTACACTCTTAGCATTGATGATTATATATCACTCTATGTTCCTTGAATCCTCTTCATTTTGCACTTTCTGCTGTTTTCTCTTATTGAGTTATTGCTTTGTTTGGAAGATGATGTGTAGCCCCTGTTCCAATACTGCTTGTACACAGGTACCAGGGCATTCATTGGATGCTTAGCCTAGCTGCACTCATACCTAGTCGATTCCTTGACAGCTGTACGTTTGTAATATATTATTTGCCTACGGTGCTTAATTTGTAGGAGCACAGAGACCTACTCTGATAACCATTATATGAAGAGCTGCAGCACACTGACCTTGAGTAACGTCATACACATGTATTAGTCTTTAACAATAATGCGCTATTAATTACGTTAACAGATAACAATGCTAATTTCTACACATCTGTTAGTTATATCAAACTGTAAGAGAGACATAGCCTATTAGATGAATTTAATGGTCCAGAAGATAACCTCATCTATTTTAGTGGCCATAAAGTAGATTTTTCGGAGTACGTGTGGTGCGTTTTTTCCCTTTCAAGTTAAAAGTCAGCTAAGCGAAACATACTAATTTAGGTAGATGCATGTCAAAAAACATTACACAACTGATTTTATAAATATACAGTAAAATCCCATTATACTGGACTCGCTTATAATGGAATATCGTATATAACGGACGAGGTCCGCTGGTCCCGACCGTGCGCCTTTACGAACATGCAGAAAAAGCATCGGATAAAGCGGAGTCGCATATAACGGAATTTTGCCGCTTTTACTGACATGCAGGCTGCGCCTATAAGGCGTGTGGCATGCTGGTGATATCCAGTGCAGATACATAGTCGGGATTTTTAATAGTCACGCTCTATAAGTAGGCATGGCATAACAGCAGGCAACACTGATTGGTCTGTGTGGCTGTCCATCACCAGGCACGCTGTGCGTCGGCAGACGACACTCGCA
>JAODLD010000040.1:6342302-6358959 GCA_026781065.1 Mormyrops boulengeri | reverse complement strand
ATACCACAAGTGTGTCTGCTGGGGTGTGGCATGAGTAAATGGTGTCCTGTAGTTGTGTTCTGGGCATACAGCAACTCAGGATATAACGGACTTTGGCTATAACGGACTGTTTTGCCAGGTCCCTTGAAGTCAGTTATAATGAGATTTTACTGTACATGTTTTTAACTCAATTTGTGTTTATTCCAAAGTTTAAATTAAATTCATTTTAAGTTTAATCATATAGGGTTTGAGTAATGTTTGTGTGACGGATCCTACCTGAGAGGTGCCGAAGGGGAGCCTGCTCTGAGACAGGGGTCCCGGATGTGAGCTCCGGCACAAACGAAACATCACTCGCGTGTCACTTTGGACAAAAGTGTCTGCAAAATTAAGCAAATGTGAGCAAGCATGGATGAGTGTCTCTGAGGGTGCAGGACATTAAGCAGTCATACTCACATCTCTTTCTAAAAATGAATTTTATCTTTAGGATGTCCATACAGTATATCCAACCAGCAGGGGAAGAAAAAAAAAAAAAACTTTGCTTCCAACCTTTAAGATCAATTGTTATTTATTGCTTTTTCTCCGAGTGATGCTGAGAATTCCAAGAAAAATACCTATGAACACAATATCCTCCTTATATGTCATCAATTGGCACATAAGAAAGAAAACCTGAACATCCCAGTGGATATACATCCGCAAAAATGTGGTGTACATCTTACCCTTACACTGACCTGAAATGCAGTGAAATTATTGAAGACACTCTATAGACAGATTGATGCCAGAGTCACTTTTGGGGTTTCTCTTTTAATGGTTCAAGAGATTCGTCTTCCAGTGTTTATTTAGCATAATCCTGGCCAGGAAGGAGTTTAATACAGTAAACTGTCTCCTTCCAGCTATGAAGCACTGGTTGCACAGGAATAAGGGAGTTCACAGCACCTCTTCAGCACAGCAGTAGTGATTTAATGTATTCAGTGTATTCAACAGGGCTGCACCTCAAATGCAGAAACGTGTTTCACTAAGAATAATCCACTCCTCTGAATTTGTGATGCTTTACAAACCATCATTAAACATAATAAGCTCATTTATATATTGAAACAATTTTTCAAAATATATTTTTCTTTTAATTATTGTAAAATTACCTTTATCTTTTAATTTCTTGCTCAGCATGCAATAACTACAGAAAAGGAAAGTTGATTTATTATCTTAAAGCAGATCTATTTTTATACTAAAAGAACATATATTAGTATGAATGAACTTCGTCTCTATGGTAAAGAGCGTCCGTGGCCTTGATCCTGAGGTAATTTATTATCTTAGCTCCTATTTACTTCCCTAATTAGCTACCACCAACCTCTGAAGATTCTGCTGCTGGCCATTTTGAAAGCAGGGCCTTTGAGCCTGCATAGCTCTTTAATGTCCCAAATCGACTGGTAAATTAATTAGCTATTATATTAAGCTACTTGTCTGCACTTTTCATTGCCTCCGTTACCATCACCAGCAGAGGGTTACTGGAAGCTTTCTAACCTATTTATATACTGCATTGTAAAGTCATTTATGTTAACTTTACTTTTTGTAACTTTCAGATTAAATACGGATTTTTAAAAATCTATTACAAATGTTTAGAATGAATTAGTTCTAGAATTAGAAATATTTAGAATTGGCTCTGTCTGAGCTTCTTCCGCGTAAATATGTAGCTGTGAATTTAGTGTAATAGTCAGCTAAGAAAATTTAATATCCTTTTCGGAGGGTTACTGTCTTGGGAAATAGGACAAAACAACAAGGGCTTTTACATTTTATCTTTCAGTGTCTCTTTCCAGGACATAGGAAGCAGATAGAGTTCAAGACCAAAATATTAACAAATCTGCAGTCGAGGCAATAGATTTAAAAAAAAGCAGAACTAACATTGACTCTGGTGGAGAGGCTCACTCTGCGAGGGTCCATCTCTGGCCCTGATCCAACTTACACATGACCTGCTTGTGTAGAGAGATTCCAGAGCAGGGTCGAGGTAGCTGGAATTGACCTAGAAGGGAGCTCGGACCCCTGTGACTCCCCCCCCGCCAAACCACCATGATGGACAGCAGTCAGTCCTGCCCTGACACCGCCCTCTCTTTTTCATATATCTGCTATTGTGTAGGTAATTTATTAATTTCATACAACATTACCTTAATATTTCCAGTACAGGTCATGCTGTTTTTTTTCCCAAGGCATCCCTGGGTTATTCATTAAAGCGACAAAATAAAAGCAGTTCTGTGGCTTAGAAGATAAAAAAAAATCAAGGAACAAAAGAAAAGAGGAAACCCTAAATGGCAGCCTGTAGCAAAGGCAAAACATGACAAGTCTGTGTGTGTCTTTCTCTTTTTTCTCAGTTTCCTATCTGACTCTCTTTGATAGCTCTGCTCTGTTCTTTGTTTGTACATTTAATATTTGCCTGGGTAAATTATCATCTGTTACTGGCAAGGACAATTTTCACTAATAAGTTACTGGGACATAAAAAGTAAGAGAAGAGAGGGGAGGACTGACACACGCACGCACACACCATGTTCCTACACTTCCTGTTGTGTGAACGATAGCATGCAGAATTTCTTCCGTTACTCACTGTTTACACCAAACAGTGACTGATCGACTTGCTAATACTGGAAGTGATCGTGTCTGAGCCAGGATGCTATGCCAGTGTCACAGACCTTCTCCTGCGTGACGGAGGAGGGCAACCTGCACAAGTCAGTCCTGCCAAGCTGCCTTCCCAAATTAGGGCCTTGATGCTGATGTCTTTCACAAATCAGGGGGAGATTTGCAAGGGAGGCACACATTTAATAAAATTAAGCTCATGCTCTAAACACAGTGCACATGAACAACAGTTTGCCGATTGTATCTAGCTATGCCATTTTAGTCATCTTTGAGATAATTAAGCTAGTGATTACATTTTATGTCACGTTTTATTTGTCATCTATTAATTAAAAGTAATTTATATGACCTTCACAGTGAAACTCTTTTATGCGTGTAACTCGATAAAAATATGTCCGCAGCTCAATAAAATTTTCCTTATTCAACGTTGAATTACCTTAGTCGTCACCAGCAGCAATGTCCAAAGTTACAGTAATATATAAAAGCTGTATACACATTATTCACCATAGTACAATTGGGAAAAAAGAAGAAAATAATAAAATATTTTATTTTTTTCCTTATGGAAGAAAACAGTTTAAACTGAAAAAAAAGTCTTTTGTGTTTTCAGAGCCACTGATCTGGGAAGCTTGATAGTTAACGTGAGAAGATATTTGCACCCAAGACAATATCTGCTAAATCCAATTTTGTCATGCAGTCTTAAGCTGCAGATTTTCAATTCCACCTTACGAATCGAGGCCTGTGAGGTCACTTCACAATGCTGCAAAAAGCTAAAGTACCTTTTGTGAGGAGTCAGCCTGCTTTGTAAAAGACTAAAATACATTAAAAGTACCCGAAAGTCATTTCTAATATAATATTTTTAAAAGGCCTGGTAAGGTGCCCACTAAAATGAAGAAAGTCAAATGGAACTCAAGTAATATGTGGAACACAAAGATTCACCAAGGATTTTTCAGACAAAATACACTAAGGTGTAATTTTAGAATTAAAATTGAAAAGAATTAAAATAAAATTAAAATTAATTAAAAATAAGAATAAAATCTTTTTAAAATGAGAATTAAAGATAACAACAACAAAAGCAACAACAATAACAATTTTATTTTCTTTTATTTAAGAGCGCTTTTTGTATCTAAAGGGATATTCTCAGTTACGACACAAAGAAACTGCAGCCCACAATGGCTCAGGGAATAGTTAACAGATGTAAGGTGATTAAGGTGACTGAAGGGGAGAGAGTTCTGAAGTCTGGCTGCTGAGCAGTTGAAGGCCCTGTCACCCATGGTACTGATTCTAAAAGTAAGAATGTTAAGTATAATTCAGCTGACGAAGAAGGTAAAGAGTGGAAAAGTATATACTGTAAGTGCGTAAAAGATCGACTGGGTGACTGGGAGACTGTACACCTCCCTGCTTCAGTAAATTAATGCTGGGAATTATGTATATGTAGCAGATTGCTGGCAAATTAACTACCATTAGCTATTCGAGTCAGCTGTTTGGTCTGACAAAACATTATTGTTATCAAAATTGTTATTAGCTATGTTGCTAATTACATGCAGTGACTGCATGTTGGTGCAGTAACACTGAGTAATACTAATTCAGCTAAACACAACCAACCAAACTAGAATGACATGCAATGGAAAATGCTTGGGCATATGCTAAGTCGTTTTAGCTTTAATTCATTCCTAGAGTATATCATATACTCAGTTCTAGTTAGAATGCAAATTCTTAACATTAGAAATTCAGCTATAACTAGTTATGAGGCCAATGCCTCGTGACTGGCATTTTGACTAGTTAAAACGGAATTCCTGATATCATAAATTGGTAGCTTAACTAGTTAAAATTTAATTACTACTAGCTACAATTTAATTGCTGATATCAGAACTTGGCATTTTGACTAGTTGAAATTCCAACTCCCCTTGAAATAAATGATAAAAACATTTTCGTTCTCACTAGCTAAAATAGAATTTCTGATATCAAGAGCTGGTATTTTAAAGTTGAATTTCCAATATCAATAATATGAATTTCTCTAGTTAAAATTGAATTTCCAATAGCAAAAATTCATATTATAACAAGTAACAACTGAAATTCTGAATAGAATTTATGATATCCTCTATAAATGAATTAAAGCTACAATGGTTTTCCATATGGTATAAAGTCTAAATGGATATAGAGTCTCTGTTTTTGTTAGATGTATGTAGAGTTAAAGTATACTTCTATATGTTCTCTTTGATGCAAAGAGGTACATTTCATTCGTTTTACCGTATGCTGTTTTCCGTTCACACAGTAGCTACTGGTCGTCAGCTGTATTCTAGACCAATGCTAAATAGCTTTAGAATAATCAGAAACGCTACATGGTTCACACCAACCTAAACATAACTTACATAAATATTCATGAAACATTGGTTCTTGAAGTTATGACTATGCATAAAACAACAGACTGTCCAACCACTAGCAAGCCATAAGCTGTTATGTCACCAAAGTGATGTAAGCAATTTAAAAAAAAATAATTGAAAGCGCTGATATTTGGACAATCCAAAATCTAAAATACTCTGCTGGAAAGTGTGAGAGGGTGACCGCCACCCCAGAATTTTCTACTCAAGCTAAGATCAATAATTCACACTGCCTATGTTCTGTGGCTGCTTTGCTTTCTTTAGTGTGTGACTGTCACCTTGCACTCTGTTCCACGTCTCAGTGCTCTGGTGCTGCTGACGAGGCCAACATCCCTCACTATGCGGACCTCATATCCGTGTGTAGGGGATGTTGGTGGTGTTGGTGTTAAAGGGTGCAGGGAATAAAAACAAATAAAATGGTTTGCTTGTCTTCTGTACTTGTCTATTGCAATCAGAATCCCCAGGTTTAATTAGTGAAAATTCTTTTTCTTACATTTGTTAACTATTCCCTGAGACATTGTGGGCTGCAGTTTCTTTGTGTTGTAACTGAGAATATCCCTTTAGATACAAAAAGGAGATCTATCGATCTATCTACTGTATCTATCTATCTATCTATCTATCTATCTATCTTTTTGTTTAATTTTTAAAACGCAAACCACTTCATTGTGGAAATGGTGTTTTTGGTGAAGACGCTGTCACTCAGGTCCAAGACAATGTCCCTTGATGGCATCATTCCTGTTTATTCCCGGTACATGTGGAGGCAGGTGCAGAATCTGAGAGAATCTAATTTAATGTGTGGCTTCTCACACAGATTGCAGTCTATCAAGTGAAAAGTCAGGGAAGCTATTCACACCTACCCTGTTTGTCATCCCTGCACCTTACCTCCAGAGTCTAGGGACTCACTGCCGCAGTGCATGTGAGCCAATTGTACGTGCATTCCCAAAACAATACACTATTATTTTCTTACCACATTTTAACACCCTAGGTAACGTATCCCTGCCGAAGCAGCTGTTTTGGAAAACTGAAATAATTTCTTGTTAATATTCAGAAATAAGGCACAGGAACACAGGCGTCTTTGCACTGGCATCCAAAAAATTTCACCGCACTCTGCTAATACCACATCCTCATAGGAAGTGTGCACACGCTCAGTAGGTAGTTACGAATTCACTTTAACTCTGGCGCCAATTTTTTTTATTTCACTTCAAAAGAGCAGGAGCTTAGCCACTTCGAACCTCTTTAGTAGTATTTCTGGGACTTGCCCTGGTGCCTTAAGTAAAGCAGGGATCCGTCTGATTTGCATTGCTCAGAAGGAGTGCGGTTGGAAGGCTCGGATGAGGTGGATGAAAGTGCTGAAAATCGACATGCATTTTTCACCACTTGGATGTCGTTAATTTGTCAGACTTCTTGCAGGCCTCCAACATTAATCATGCATCTCAGCTCAAACCATCATTTAAACGGAATACATAAAAACACAGCTCTAGGGATCAGTCAGTGCAGTTTCTGATCCCTTACACATTGAAAAGGCTTTGCATTGTACATCCCTTAATAAAAGCAACCAGTACATAACATATATGTAATTTTCTTTTTTTTCCAAAATCTCTTGATTGACATTTTCCATATGAAGTGATGTATGTCTTCAGTTAGCACGGAAAAACCTACCGGATCTAGTAAATTCCCTCCATTTTAAACAAGGTTGGATTTAAAGTATCGCAGCAAACCAATTAACTACAATATAATGTGACAGTAGCCCTGTTTTTAAGATGTTCTTTAATCTGCAATGTCCATTTCATCTGCCAGTCAGTGTCAGAGTCAGAGTGCATTTTTCTGGAAACTGTCAGGTCACATTACAAGCCTTGTTCTCTCTTTGGCCTCAACTCAAGTCAGCAGCATCATCAAGACGTGCGATAAAATCTCTGTTTCATTAATACTTTTTTGATGTTAGCCAGTTTACTATAGTAAGCAAAACAGAACCTTAGCAGAAGAATATAATAAAAAAAACTCATTCATTCATTGTCACGCCCTGCTCATCCTATCCTCCTGTGTGCCACGCCCCCCTCGTTAACCTCGTGTGAAATCCCGATGTCACCAGGTGTTTCCCGTTATTTCCAACCAATCCTGTGTATTTCAGTTCGTGTTCGAGTATGTTTCCCTAGTCCTGTCATTAACGTCTCTTAGTTGAGTGAAGTTTGACGTCCGTCTGTGTGCCTCGCTTTCTTGTTTTCCCTAATAAATCCCTTGATCTCCGATACCTGGTCTCCCTACTCCTGCTTTCGCGACACATCTTCACCCAGCTCATGACACATTCATTCATTTCATTCATCTTTTTGTTTATTTCAAATACAGGTACTAATCAAATAAATGAAGAATTTTAATAATTAAGCTTCCTTGACATAGTTTCAAGGGTACAGATCATAATAGATTGACTTTCCATAATATATTTTTATATTATAAACAATCAAACTGCTAAAGGAGGAATCTGCATTTCATTTGTTGTAAATAATAATTGTGACATTTATACATCCAATAAAGAGAAATCACCCTAAAAAGTAAAAATTAAACAATATCCAAGCTTATTATATGTGCATCACAATGGCTTTTCCAAATATTAGCATAGATGCGGCAGTAGACAATAACCAAAGCCCTGCAGAGAATTATATTAAGATATATGTTTAATGGGAGCTCAAATTCCTTTTATCTCTTAGGCACAATCAGGCTGTGTGGGGCTGTAATTTGGTATTACAGACACTATGGACTATATCTCTAAAATCACATTCTAAATATGCCTTGCAGGGAAATAAAAAAACACTTGCCTGAACTTTCCTAAAATCAATACAGCCCGACAGGCAGGAATAATTGAGCAGTCTTTGTAAATATCGCTTTCCGGTATGAGTGAGCAGTGCATTTTGATTGGTTAGCCAGCTCTGGTGTTCACATCCGTGACGGCCGGTGACATCTGTGCGACGTGTTCCTGCCAGACCTGAATCTTCACTGGTACATCTGTGCTTTGGGCCGACAAGGAGATTACTCTTCTTTGTGCTTTTTATTCTGTTTGTGCTACAAAGTATTAATTCTCTCTATTTATAATAACATTGTCTAGCTGAAGAAGCTGGTCTGAGTTTAAAGAAAAATCCATTGCTGCATTAATTTGCTGGACATTGTCTTTGCTCAAAGGAAAAGTCAATCTTGTTTGAAAACAATGCTGAACAAACAAAGTAAAATAAATAAAGGAGAAGTCCCTTAGGCCTTCACTTCTACGACTTTAAGGCAGAACCTCTACATCGTCTATTGAGCTATTAAAGATTTTTTTGAGGTTCTATGACCTTGTTTCAATGCTGTGTAAACAGATTTGGCCAAAACCTGATTTTATTCTCGATAATAAAAGTCACGGATGGAGATTCAGGCATTACCGTCTTGCCACCAGTTCAGTACAAATTGGAGCAAACTATTAAATGCAGTCAGACTTTTTTATTTTATTTTATTAAAGTTTTAATTTAATTGCATTAACCTTCCTGTGCTGTTAGGGTTGGCACCGACCTGTTTTTAAGTTTTAAATGCATAAAAGCACCACATAAATTTGTTTACTCCATCGAGGCTTTTTGACTTTGTCAGGAACCTTTATTTAAACAAAATAAAATATAATAATTCACTAAATTATAAATGCTCTGGTCATGGCTATAGCACCTCTGGTACCGACCACCATTCAACATAATAGATAGGTGCAGAAAGCTAACAGAATCCGAAGGTTAACACAGGGAATATTGGAATTATGTATAGATAACTAAACATCTCTGTAACAAGTTGGTATGTATATGATTGCGATTTCAGCTATTTTTACAGTTTTTTGTTCATTCACCAAAGTCCCTTAGGCGGGAATCAGGTGTAATCTTGAATGGAATCTGGCCATCACATCACATGGAATTAATCTTAATTAATACTAATTATGAAAAATAATTATTAATTATAAATCTTAATTAATTAAAAAGTTTCACTAAAGTAATGAATTTAATCAAATAAAAGAATAAAAGTGCTGAATTATTCAAATATGTTTATTACAAGTTAGTTTTACAATTTATTGATTGATCCCTAAGTTTAGGAGATAGTTAGTACATGTGTGCACCTACACTTCCCCGTAGGATATATTTTATTTGTCTAAACACAGCAGTTTAGAGGGAGAGTGTTACCCATGTGCTCTATTTTAGGGTAGCATCTGCCCTGTGACATCCGCTCGGTTCATATCAGGGAAACATTTAGTTATTTTCTTGTCTTTAGTGCCTCCCATGCTACCTTTCTTAGTGGAAAAACTAACTGTCTTGATAAAGACAGTAACATTGTACATACTTATGCTGTATGTGGTTCGTTAAAAGAGAAAAAAAAACAGCTTTTCTGGCTGTGAAACGTTTTATTACTCAGCTCTGGTTCCCTCTGACTCAGGTCGCATGTTTGTGTCACCTGACCTAGACCTGGGGTCATAACATCCATCCATCCATCCATCTTTAACTGCTTCTCCTGGTCAGGGTTGCAAGATATGTATATTTTTACCTTAGACATTTATTGTTTGAGCGATGTTTAAAAAAATGCAGGATTGAGAGTTGATCTACTACAAAAGTGTATTATGTTTGAGAAATGATACAAATGCATGTGAATGTTATTTTTAAAGAGGTTGTGTTCAAGGTCAGAACTTGAAAGTGAAAGTGAGAGACAGGCGCCCAGAAATGGTGCTGTGGTAAATGCTATTGATCGGACTCTCAGCACTATTAATCTTTCTCAGTCACTTATGAGAAAAACAGCCATGCTTCATCTAAGTAGGTGACATGCAATGAAAATGTGGAAATGACGAAGGTCCGGGTGAATGGTGTCATTTACAGTGCCGTCCCTGCCACTTTTCCTATCCACTGGAATCTTGGGTTCTGTGGTTCTGTGGGATTAATGTTATCAGGATCACTGTGTCCAAACCTGGCAGGAACCTTAGACTCTGTTTCTGCTGGAGTGTCACTTTGAGAATGCAATCTCTTTCCGGGGAGTAGATAGACTACTTATTAGTTCTAAAACAAATATCTATATCCCAGTAAGATATTAAATATAAAACCTCCATCAGGGAATGGAGTCCAAAATGGTGAATTTTAAAAAATGAAATTTGAGCATTCAAGGAATAGAATTTTTTTCCTTCCAGGAGCAGGAATTTAATGTCACCTTCTACTGTATAATTAACCAACATCCACATATAAAACAACAAAAAAATGGCAATTTTCATTAATCCTAAAGAGTGGCATGAAAGTAGTTCTAAACCCCATTTTCTATAGTCAATATCTGGCAAAAACGCCTAAATGGAAGGTCTAAATTATTGTATATGTAGTAAACATTGCATACATACTGTCCAGTTCTGTAAATTGCAAAACTGTCATATCTAAATAATAGTATTAAGCAGAGACAAAATGGTTCATTTCCAGATAGACACAAGTGTGACATTTGCTAGTGATGGCCCAGTATTTACTTTCTGAGGTGCAGAAGAACTTTCTACCATAATGGACATTATGTGTAGTCATGGTCAGTGCTCACTAAATCAATAATTTAGCACTTTCATCAGAATGATTTGTTTAATAATTGTGACATTTTCCTTATATTATCCTTGACTAAATATGTGGGATGCTTTGTGACTGTGATGTAACCCAGACCACACACTCGCAAAATCTTACAAATCTCACCAAATCCTGCATCTGTATTTAACCACAGGCGCTGCCCTTGGGGTCAGCAGGCACATGCTCATTCAGTTCATGCTTTGTCCTGCTGCTGCCCATTTTTCACTGCAGCACAGAACGTGAACCACGTTGGAGGGCAGTATACTGCTAAGAGGAATGACTCAGCTCATCTCTAACAGCCAGTAACTTAAATGTGACTGACAGGTTTTATGAAGCTACGTGTGAGGAAAAGCCAGTTTTCCTTCTAAGACAAGTTACTCCATCACTGGGCTTTCCATCACTGGGCTTTAAAGTATAGGCGTATACATTAAAATGAATGAATAATGATGAATGAATGAAACATTTAAACAGCACTTCTCAATAATCAAAGGGTAACCATTACAAACACCACCACTGTGTGGCACCCAACTGGATGATGTGATAGCAGCCTTTCTGCGGCAGTATGCTCACTACACAGTAGCTAAGGGGATGGAGAGAATTCACCAGTTAGATATAGGGGATGATTAGGAGGCCATTTTATAGAGTCACAGTGGGCGATTTTTGCCAGAGTATCGGGTTACCATCCCTACTCTTTCGAAAGATGCCCAGGGATCCTTTATGAGCTCAGAGTCAGAACCTCACTTTCATGTGTCGCCTAGAGGATGGCACCATTTCCACAGCACAGTGTCCCCATCACTGCACTAGGGTATTGGGACCCACCCAGACCACAGAATGGACTTCCCTGCTGGCCACGGTGTCCCCATCACTGCACTGGGGCATTGGGACCTACACAGACCACAGGATGAGCTTCCCTGCTGACAGTGGTGTCCCCATCACTGCACTGGGGCATTGGGACCCACACAGACTGCAGGATGGGCTTCCCTTCTGGCCATAGTGTCCCCATCACTGCACTGGGTCATTGGGACCCACACAGACTGCAGGATGGGCTTCCCTTCTGGCCATAGTGTCCCCATCAACCAGCTTTCCTAGTTGGTCTCCCATATAAGTACCGACCAGGCACAAACCTGCTTAGCTTCCGACAGATTACCTAGTCAGAACTGAAGGTGGTATGGCCGCCGACTATAACAGACATCTGCTTATCCCCAAAAGCCTCAACTATGAAAATGGAGTTCCTTTAATTTCTGAGAATGGTCACTCTACATTCCACAACCCTCTGCAGGATACGATGTTTGATGATGGACGGATGGATACTCTATGTCTAGGGTGGCGAACCTGATCCTTGGAGAGCTGCTGTGGGTACGGGTTTTTGGAAGGATCTCTCAGTCAGCCAATAATAAAGCTGCAGTTCTCAACCCCAGTCCTGGGGACCCACTGCTATTGGCTGATTGAGATGTCATCCCAAAAACCCGCCCCCACACCGGCCCTCCATGGATCAGGTTCTTGTATTATGCATTTATTTTAGAAGCAATACTTTTGAAAAATTTTAACATATTTTCCTGGAAATATTCTATGGAAGAGTGTTAGGGCCACCAAAAATGATAAAAAATATAAAGTATTTTGAGATAAAAGTCAAAATAAACTTTCAAGAAAAAAGTTGAAAGATGTGTAGAAACCTGTCAGTGACTGTGAGCTGTCAGTAGGAGGTGAATCGTCTTATATGACGCCACCGTTCAGGTGCCTCACATACCGCTGCTTTCTGGGTTTACTCCACATGAAATGAAGGCTCACAGCTGCTAGGACATGGATTCCCAAACTATTTAGCCCACGACCTCAAAATAACAGTGACAGAGACTCGTGACCGCCCTTAGGGTGGCAATAGCCCGGCTGCAGATATTTTTCACATTATGTTTATAGACATATTCTGCAAATCATCTCGCCACCCCTCAGTCTGGGAATCGATGTGTTCGGGGAAAGTATCTCTATGCTTCTGATGCCTCCCCCCTAAAAAATAGGTAGTCTAAAATTACTAATAAACTAAATTTTCTTACTATTATGACCTTTTTCTCATGCAATTATCACTTTGTTCTCGAAAAACTTCAATATTTTTTCAAGTACAATTACAAATTAATTCTCATATATTATGACTTTATTCTCATAATGACTTATTTGCTAATGATATTGCAACTATATTCTCATTATATTATGATTTTATCCTGATAATATTATTCTACAACTTTATTCTTGTAATATTACAACTTTATTCTAGAAATCTCAGATTTTTTCCTCCTCAATGTGTTCCAAATACTCTATTTGTAATATTCCATAGTTTAATATGGTCATCGAAAAGCATTTATTACAATCAATGAAGAACATGGGGGCTTCCTTCAGGTATACTAATTTTCACAGTTATTTAAGATGTACACAGTTACTTCTCTTTATTCTGGACCTGAATCCATGTTGTAAACAAGGCGTTCCTCTTTCTACGTATGGCTCTGCTTTAACAAAAAGGAATCCCAGTCTATTAAAAATTAACAATCAACAAGACATATTCATCCCTACATATGTTCCATGCTGCAGCCATGTGCAGATACAGCTGTAGCTCCACAGCTGGCCGTTTCTCACCTTCCTCCATACAACTCCGTAGATTATGGCATCTGTTACATAAATATGCCTTAATTTGCATGGTTGAAGTTTCATAATTTGCAGCATGTATATAAGTGTGATCTAATTACCTTGGAGTGAAACAAATTCAGTTTTGGTCAGGCACAGCAGCTTCTGTCTGGGTCCTGATACCCGTGATGAATAATCATTCCAAATTGGCAGCTGTGGGACTCTGAAATATATTCCAACTCCGCACTTATTCATCAGCAATATGTGCGCATAAGTAACCGAAAGTGATTATTATTGACGATGCTGAATGGATTAGAAGTGACAGCAGACATTTAGGGGCACGTTCATTGTTTCTGGGACCCCAGTCAAAACTTATCCCACCCCGCCCCCTCCAAGATATTTCTCAAAAACTAAATGGCAAGCGAGTGGAGTCCTACGATTATAGCTAGCTGGTTAGTGGAACATGCTGCATCAGCTTCTCCTAAATAAGGAATGTGTTTATTTAATAAGCAGTGTAGTCACTGTTTATTGTAGTGGCAAATGCCACTGCTAAACACACTCTCAATACGGCATAGAATTGCTGAAAATGACATAGGCACTGGGCATCAGACAACAAGCTGCTATCCTCATAATCTTAGGGGCCATGTCCAAAGACAGGAACATCGGGGCATCAAAAGAAACGACAGCAAATCCTGAGTGGGCTGCATTTTAAGCGTTACCACGGCGCATCAGATAGATTCTCAGTAGATATCTAGTATTTCTCAATAGATTAAGAAGAACCGGAAGGAGGTGAACATGCTTACAAATGTAATATTGCTAATTCACTCACCTGTTAATGAGAATACATCAATCAATCAATCGATCGATCAATTGCTTAAATGTATTTCTAGGCTCAGTTGAACAAATGCCAAACCAAGAACAGGTCAACACAAACTATACATGTACACTGCTGTTGCTGAGATATTCAGAAATATTAACAATGAGGTCACCCTGATCAATTAGTGGTTCAAACCCTCTTGTTAAAGCAATATGAACTCGGCTATAAAATTTTCTTTAGATTTGTGGAAATTGAAACTTTTACAAACCTTATGTCCTTGTTAAAATGAGTTATATTTGTTTAGACAGTACACAATATTTCTTCTTATTATTATTGTTTTTTCATTATACTCCTAATCTTTCCTCAAGTTAACTAAATTTAGGTGCATTATAAAGGGTTTCTATGTTTAAATTAGAGCACAACACTATATTTTAGGACCATTAATATAGTAACAAACTCCATGGCAGACATATTACTAACCAAAGAAGAAATGGCATTTGGGATTTATGTTTTCAGCACAGTACCAAATATTTGTTGAAGATTATAGTAATTCTCACTTTAAAAGCCCGGCTTTTCCATTTGGAAAAAAGACCTCTACAGAATATCTGGATCAGTAAAAACATGACTATTTATAGCCATATGCATTCATTGTAACTTTGTACTTTTAAAATCTTCCTATTTACAGTATTATTATACCAGAATCTGCATTCTGGATTATGCTTTCATGTGGTAAATATGACAAATAATTAAAAAGATTACCTATAGAAAGTGACCACCCATGTACTGGAGCCTAGATCCATGGTTATGTTTGGACAGGAACTGAAAAAAATCAATGCATGCTGTTGTGTGCAGACATGCACACAACAGATTGGAACAAATGTGTCATTTTAAGATTTACAAACATTTTTGACTGTTAAATTGTATTTACTTTACCTACAAAAAGATATTGGAAGGTTTACAATTAGCAGAACTAAATTTAGCAGAAGCTAATTGGTCCGCTAACAGTTTTCAATGTTAACTGAAACGCAGATCTCCTAACGAAGCTTTGCTAATTAGATGGATTAGCAGAACCCACCACTGTGGCCACGTGGGGTCCTTGGCAAGCAACCCCCCCCCCCCAGGGCCACCTGTCTGAGGCAAAGTGAAACTGGCTTGCCGCGCCCTTAGAAGATGGCGCCCTACGCAGCCACCTATGTTGCCTAACGGGTTGACCAGTAGGTATGCCACTAGAGGTTTGAGGCCTCAGGAAAGCATGTCGTATAGGGCCCCTGACCAATTATGTTCCAGATTTATAGGGCCCCACTTTCCTCACTTTTATGATTGCCCTGCTGATAGGGCCTCACCCAGAACACTGTCTGACTCAAGTGATACTGCCCGAAGGAAAAAAAAAAACATTTCTACATTGAAGGGAAACCTGTGAAGTGAACAATAAAGAATAACAAGATTTTGAAAATTTAAGTAAGCTCAACCCCAAGGATTTTTAAGAATACATGATCCCATTCAGGGACATACATGATCCCATTTAGGGGCCACATTAAAAAAGGATAAAGTCTTTTATCTAAAAGTGGGCAGGAATTTGGTATTTTATTTATTTACTACAGAAATATAACTGTTACGTGGGTCATGTATTAAGAGATCATCCGCCATTACAGACAATGACATTGTAATGAAATAAATTCAGCAAATATGTGCACTTTAAAGAGTTGTTTTTGAGAATAAACAAAAAAACTGTCTTCTTTTTTTGCACTTTAGTGTGTAACAACCTTTGCCTTTGGAGGACAGCATCAGGATCTACTAGCTGATGGATCAACAATGATACACAGAGGCTGTTCACCAGAGCCTTAAGTCCATCATTCTGCATAAGTACCCTTTCTAGCCAGCTAATTGGCTGGTCCATGGGGAGACGGGCTCCTTTTGGTGACATGTTGAGATGGGCTTTAATTAAAATGCTGGCAGCTTTGTCGTTTTATGGACAGTTCTCTGTGCTCCAGGCTCATTTTGCAGATCTCACTGCCAAGTCGACAGTGTATTCAACAATACCTGCACTCACGGTTGGAAAACATGAAGCCCCCATATTGCAGTGATTTACAACCACTCAACTTGTATTTATATGGGGCTCCCAAGATTTCGGGGCCCCCTCCTGGCCACAAAAAGTCACTACATTAAATATTAAAGGAACGCATTCTTTATTTAGATGATGCTGAAACAGTATGCTCTGCAAACTAGCTAGCTACTCTATACCTAACATTAACGTTATATGCAACCACATGTAAGGCTCCTATATTGAGTCGGCAGGGGTTCAACGTGTGTATAGTACGTTCATTGTTTGAGGTGAGGCTCCGTAATGTTAACTGGCACAGGGGGTAAAACTACCTTGCATATCATCCTGGCATTTTGCGGTGAATTGTCTTTTTGTTCCACTGAATTTCCCATTTACCACTCCCCCAGTATGACCACAGCCGTGTCTGTAATTATGCTTTGTTGCAAAAGACATAAGAACCCTTTCTCTGTCTTTGTAGTTCTGGACTTACATGCCTGTTTTGGTACTTCAGATGATTATATTTTGTTGAATAGCTTAAAAAATCTTCTTGTTTCATGCGAATGTGAACTTTCTTGCTTTATGTTTTATCCTTTATTCAAGTTAACGATGTAAATGGTCGATGTCCCATGATGATGACATT
>JAODLD010000040.1:6312749-6323666 GCA_026781065.1 Mormyrops boulengeri | reverse complement strand
AGGGCATTGCTGTTCCTCAGGTAACAGAGCATTGTTATTGGGGCATAGGGCTGACTTTAGCTATAAGCAGAAGATGAGGCTTTGCCTAAAGGTGAGATTTCCATGTGGTAAGGCTAAGGTTTAGAAAGGTTGGTACTTTTTACTGTATAGTGATTAGCTGATCCCAAAAATGAACTCCCTTGGTTTTTGTAAAAAAGTCTTACTGACCTGTGGTCACACCTGTGCACAAATACCATAGCTCCCTCTCCCCCGGTCATCCTCAGAGATGTGCAGGACCAATTTTAAATGTTACAGGTGATGCACCCTGGCATCACTATAAATAATGATGTTGTTACGACATGCTGTAGAATAAGCAACACGAGACCAAAGTTGATGGACAAAGAATGCAAAGTTGCTTAACCCTCTGGGGTCTAAGGGTAGGAAACACTTTCACTGCCTGGGGCATGATCACACATTTCCTCAAATATCATAAACTTAATTCATGGCAAATAAATTATTTCTTATATATTTGTTTTGCCGTTACACTTATCTTTATTTTAATGTATATTGTCAATATGTCAGATTTATGTTAAGTTTGTAATTTGACATCAAGGTATAGACATTGCAAAACGCAGTATGGAACACTTGCAGAAACATTATAAAAGTCCATAGTAAGCAATGGTAGCAGTTTATCTGATTACCTTGGCTACATGAAGTCTGGAAGTCTTGGCTACATGAAGATGGCTAAATGGTGTAGTTGCAACATTCAGTTTCACCGCTGCGTTGTTCGTCAAATTACCATGCGAATGCGATTTGAATACGCGGAAATGCGGCTATTTAGAATGCGAATAGCGACGGCACTACACGCCCCGCGATGCAGGTAAAACAAAGAAAGGTGACATGGTTTACTTTTTTGCCAATTTAACCTAATTTTAAAAACTTTAATACTTCCAACAACGGACGTTTTGAAAAGAAGACAGCTTACGGATTTAGCCAGCGTTTTTTTCATGATTCTACATGAAGATTTCAGGGAGATATAAAAGGACTCTGCATCGCCGACGATGCACTCGACCCCAGAGGGTTAAAAGGAGCCTGGAGACCCATAAAATCCAAACGGAAGACTGCAATATTGATGTAACCCGTGTGGAGTGGAGAAACCCTAACTACTGTATCAGAACTGTGCCCCTGATACTTATTGAGACATGATGAACAGGATATTGATACACATTCTCATACACGTGTAAAAACTCCCCAACAACCCTACCATAATACCCCTGCACTGAGATAAATCACGGAAGCCCACACCCTTACAAACTTGCTGGCAAGGAGTTAAGGTTGGAAAGGGGAAAAAAATGCTGGCGTAAGAGTTCTAGCTGGTTAAGTTCACACTAAAAAATTGGTGCTTTTTTCTGAAAGGCTCCAGCGTCTCATACTCTTGCCCCGGCTTTCTTCCAGGATTGGGGTTTTGGGATGTTGAAAGGAGGTCAGGAGGCGTAAGGGGTGGGACTGGGCACTAGGTTTGGGCTTGGGGATCAACCCAGTGTCCGGGCAAGTGGCCAGGTGATTCTCTGCCAGATGGACTAGAGGCAAGGTTATGTGTAACTCGATAAATAGTGGAGGAACTGCTTCAGGACCACCTGCCCCCAGGTTGCTCAACTTGCTGGGCATCAGCTGCATCCATGGCCTGCAGGAGTCCAGAAGCTACTGAGCAAAGGCAAAGGGATGCATGACTCCACAACACTGGGTTTTCAGAACCTCCTCTATTCTCCTCCAGTGACAGACACGCTTCCACTAGAACCACCTTCCTTAGAGAGAAATAATCAACTTCTACCTGGGGCAGTATGCTGTGGATAGCTATTTGGGATTCTCTGGTTAAACGTAGCAGTGGCTACAAAGGCCATTTCATCTGGAGCCACTAAAAATTTTTTAATCTTCAGGCTTCATCTTGGACTGGCACAGGTTGAGCAAGATATGGGTAAGAGCTCTTTAACCTCGCATTTATACAGAGAATACAAAAGAGAGAGAGAGGTAAGGAGCGCACGCTGACACAGTGCACTGCGGTACCCACCACACCACGAACCACCTCAGGGATGAGAACCCCAGTGCAGCCGTGCGGCGGGTGATACCGCAGCACGACACCAGTTTGAGTAAAATGGAACAGTGTGAAATACAAAAAATAAATAAATACATACAGACATTATGAAATACAGATAAGTTGAAAAGGAAGTGCCCAGATTTCATGTCCCAGACTGGGGAATTTCCTGTTCTTTAAATTGCTGCAAAGAATCATTCATGGCAATCATTTGACAGTCCTCAACGTAACTGCAATTAGTTTTTTAAATAAGTTTTCATACTATATCTCTAGTGGACAGAAGTAGGGTGGTTTGGGGAGCCTTGAGTTTTGTTGTTCTGATTTCCCACCATCTGCGGGTTACATCTCCAGCTGCTTTGAGGACAAGTGCAGCTGCTTGCCAGCCGTAGCAGGGCCCTGCTCCTTGTGTTTTGTGCCTGTTTTCCATCTTTATTTTACATACACTACATCCATCTATCTTCGAACCACTTACCCAGTAGAAGGTCATGGGTCTTATTCTGCAATACTGTTACTTGTGAAGTTCATTTTACTGACAGTGCGGCAAAGTATCAAGTAATTCTCATGTCATTTATAGTGATAATTGAGAAAATACATACCTCATTGTAAATAAATGTTATTAAACTATAAAAACATATTATTAATTAATTACAGTGTGTGTTTGACTTGCATATTCTGCTATTATATATAATTTGACGTGTTTCCCTTCTCCTGTTTTGTTTAATAAAGCCCCTTTTGTTCTCCTGAGATCTGCCCTCTAGTCCTTCCTTCTTCAAGTAATGACACAATGACTGGACTCCGAAAGACTCCCAGAGAGTATTATGTAGATGCTGCTCCACGGAGTCAATCTACCCCAGTTCATTGAAAAACAGGGAGAAGCCAATGCCCCACCTGGCTCAGAGGTACATCGGACAAACCGGACAAATTAGGGGACCTCCTGCCTATGCTGCTGCTCCCGGAATGTGACACTGGGCAGGCAGCTGCAATGTTTAGTGTCATTGTCCCACGCAGAGTGCCCCACCACCAGGACCCAACATTGGAGAAAGGGAAGAAGGTCATTACCGCCAGAGCCTTCCCCAGCCTCAGCCCCACTCAGCACAGCTCCCCCCGCCAGCTCTCCACAATTCACCACAGTTCTGCCTGCCGGCTCTCTGCAGTTCACCACAGCACAGCTGAGCCCGCCGGCTCTCTGCAGTTCGCTGCAGCTCCACCTGCCGGCTCTTTGCAGTCCGCCACAGCTTAGCCCATGAATTTTTCACAGTTTGATGCAGATTCGCCCCACCAGATCCCCACAGCTCATTGCAGCCACACCTGCCATTTTCAGTCACAGGAGTAGGAAGCTAGCTGTGCCCTTTGCTGCCACCCTGCCTGACCTGGTGCCACCAGAATCCTGCCCGGGGGAAGCAGCCACTGAGCCTCCAGAGCCTATCCCAGGTCCGGCCACTGCTATGCCTCCAGAGCCGGGCCCAGCAGGGGCCACTGCTCATCCCAAGGCTCCAGAGCCTGGCCCGTAAGGGGCTGCTGCTTGTCCTGAGCCTCCAGAGCCCGTCTCCACCTCCAGTACCTATGCTTCAGACACCCGGTCCAGACAGGGCTGTTCTGCCCAAGTGCAAGGCTCCTAGATTCATTGATGGCCCTGCAGCAGCCATCAATTCTGACCACTCCTCTAGTCAGGCAGCTTGGCCAGCTCTTCTTCGTTTGCTGTCCTGCAGCGAACACCAGTGCTTGCCTCCAGGTACCCCGGCTGCACCCTGCTCACCTCCAGGTGCCCTGGCTGCACCCTGCTCATGTCCAGGTGCCCCAGCTTTCAACTCCTGCCTCACCTGCAGCCATCCCATTGGCTCTTGCTTCAGGAGCCAACCTCAACTAATCATTAGTTTATGTTTGATGTTTCTTGATTTAATGTCTGTATAGGTATTTCAGTTACAGTTCCTTGTTTTCCTGTGTTCTGCTGTTTGGTTAATTGTCTAATGTTCCCCACATGCCCTTCCTCATTACCCCACTTGTCAGTATGTACTTAAGGGCTTGCTTTTGCTCTGTTCTCTGGCTAGTCATTGTATTGTCTCTGCATATGGTTCTGCCTGCTGTTACCTTGCCTGTTATTACTTTGCTCGTTGTCTCACCCTATTCCCATTATCTTTTAGTTCCTTCATGTAATCAGCTAATGGTCTTAAGTTTAGTATGTTTTCCAGTTTGTTTCCCCCTTATGTTCAGTTTATTCAATAAACCCCTGTTGTCTTGGAGTCACTAAATGAATTGGCACTCTCTTTTCCCCATTTGTGCCATGCTGCGCCATAACACTCTTATGTTTCTGCCCATGGCCCTGTTGCCCCTCTAAATGTCCGTCATGTTCTGGTGTCGTATGTTCTGTCTGTCAATGTCCCTGACCCTCTTGCTCCCTGGTTCTCATTGATGTCTGGTGTTTGTCCCTCTGATCCTGGGACTGATGTCTTTGGTCCGGTCCCATGATTGGTTTGTTTTATTGGTTTGGTTTTGTTCATTGGTCTCCCAGTTTGTTGTTCTTTTGGTCCCTGGTCCAGCCCTGTCTGTTCAGTGTCCATTGTGGTGCTGCGTGTCCGGTCCTGTCCCATATCCCATCTGTCCCTAAGCCCTGTCCGCCCTCTCCCTCGACCCCCTTGGTCGCCTCCTTTGTTCGTCCTTCATGCCCGGATTACCTGCTTCGGAGGTAATCCAGCATGTCATGTCCACCTGACCTTCTTGTCTCCTCCCTCACCGGTTATTAAAGCCAGTCCCTCTGTTGCCTGTGCCCTCCCCAGTCCTAGCCTTCCCATTTTGAGCCTCCATGGTCCCGATTGCTTCCCTGCTCCTGTTTTGTTTAATAAAGCCCCTTTTCTTCTCCTGAGACCTGCCCTCAAGCTCAAGTCAGGACAGTTAACATGCTCTTCCATCCAGTAGGTGGAGACAACTCCACAACCGAGACGTTGTGACCATAGACAGCCCCTCCCACCTGGTCAGAAGGGCAGTTCTGCATTATTTTGAACTCAGTGTTGAAGCTGCATTCCAAATATGCAGTCAAAGCCAGGCTACTTCCTAAAATATTTGTTTTCCCTCCGGCTTTTTTTTTGCTTCCCTGTCCATATCTGTTTGCCTGTCTCCAGTCCTGCCTATGAGACTCCGTAAATGTGCCTATCTCTGACTTGCTCTTTTCAGAGCAGTAGAAACTGATCCTGGTTCATCAAAGTATTAAAAATGGATAATCCATAAAGAGAACGAAACATGTGCTACACATTCAGATTGCAAATTTTGTTTGCATGCAGTTTTATTTTAGTTTAAGAGTATAGTATATATTTAGTATGTAGGATGTATTTATAGCTGTAGGTATTTAGTTTACTCTCTGTTAATTAATGTTAATTCTGTGTTTATTATCTTCTATAATTAGCTCACCAGAGTTTAGCCTATTTAGATTATTAAAGATGGTGCCCAGGACGCTAAAGGGTGGTCAAGCTTGATATAAGCTCCAGTCTCTTCCAAATTATTACATGGACAATGCGTTGTGAGATATAGGGTAGTTATTGCATGCGTGACATACATCAGTGAACAGATTTTCTGCCTGAAGAAATCCACATCAGGCAAGTTGTCAAGGGTATGACTATAATCTTCAAAGAGTTCCGAAGATAAGACTTATAGCATTAAGCTATACAGTGTCTTGATTGCTTAAATTTCATTCCTCGGTTTACTCATGACATGTAAAGGTGTTTAGGAACATATTAATTACACACAACACCCTAATCACATTTTTCTGATGTCTTGATAACCTCTATGAATTCAGCTGTCAACTGTCACAGTGCAAAAACAAATGTTAAAATAATGCCTTGTCCTGATAAAACTGAAGCCGCCTAATATTTTTCACCTGTCATATCTGTTTTGACAGCCATGACCTATGTGAAGGCATGATATTTTGAAATGATGAAACAAATTACAAAAATTTGAGGAGGGCTAATTACGTGACAGTGTATGATGCCTTCTGATGAATGCTATCTACATTGTGCAATGACAGAAATGTACATTATAAAGCGAGAACTGTCTGTCCGGTTCAATCCTTGTCCCAGAGGTTCACGGAATTCAAAAGATGTGAAATGCACAATACCACGCAACCATAAGGTGAAGATGTTGATCTCCCACCATAATAAACGTTTAGGCCAAATTGACCATGGGTTGCTTGTGTCAGCACCAGGAGGTAGATGTCTGGCATTCTACGAGAGCATTAAAATAAAAACACAAATGGTGTGGTATATCCATTATTATGTAAATCTGGAATCATTTTTTTTCTTGAAGAATTGGAGTGTGTTGAATGCATTTTGCAGTGGGATTAGAAACTGGAACTCATTTTGAGAGAGCAAGCTGTACCTCACTGCCAGGGACATTCCACCTACTGCAAACAATGTAGCATAAATCATACAAATTTCAGAAGCCCACTCACTGAAGTCTCTTGAAATTATATTACTGCGAATATGTGTCCTTGCACAGTTATGGTCAGTTATCTGGACCCATTTCTTGAATTGTGTTTTTGATAATGTCACATATTTTTTACCGTATGGATAGCATTATGCTGATTTCTGTGTGCATGTATGTGGAATGTATGTATAATATGGAAATAATATGTTATTCATATATTGTTTTCATACATTTTTCATACTTGGCAATATTCCTTATTAAATGGACATACATGTTGAAGTTCATCTTTCTGCCTGGAATTCCAAAGCGGAAGGTTTCAGAGATAAAAACAATGGACACTGGAGGGCTGGGAAAACATCCCCTGCATTCCAGTTCCTCCTGTTGCATGCTGATGGGGGCACTCAGTGTGGATAAAACCACACGAGTCCATGCATCCATCATGTCGCGTGTCAACACTGCAGGCTGAATAATATGTGAATGTCACAGGATATGTGAACATCATTTCCAATCAGGTGCATCTGCTCATGACGGCAGTTTATCCATCTGAAAATTGACTTTTTTCAGCAAGATAAACACCTGTGTCATAGGCCTAAAATTAGCAGGGAATAGTTCCCTGAAGTGACAATGAATTTAGCTTAATGCAGTTCTCTGCTCACTCACCAAATCTTAATTCAATTGCACATCTGCGGGGTGAGATGGAAAGTGTTCAGAATAGAGCTTCACTGCCAGCCAGCTCAATACAACTTTGGGATGCGTTGGCATCGTCATGGGCCAGTATTCTACTGGAACGTGTTCAATGCCTCATTGACTTTATGCCCCAAAAGACACAGACTATGCGGAGGGTAAAAGGTTGCCCAGTGCAATAACAGAGAAGCACCCCTGATATTCTCTACCCTTGTTATCTGTTGATAACATCCTGATTTTTGTTACGATGTATTCGGCTGGTTAGCAGGGCATTTATTTATTATTTAAATATGAAGTTTCATAGATGGACATCTTGTGCAGTTTTTCAGAGAATCAAGATTACACAGGGACGGGTCTCTGCTGATTTTATAAATGTTACCTGGAGGAAGATACATGCACATGGACACTAGGCCCATTTTAAATGGTTAAATAAGTCCATTTTACTCACTTTTCTGTCTGTCTGTCTGTCTGTCTGTTTGTTTGTTTTCAGGGGCATAGAGATAAGAATAGCCAATTAGGACACAGTACAGCTGGTATGCCAATTCTCCATTCAGGCAATCTGGGATGGCAGAATGAGTCTGTGTGTGCCTGTGCGTCATTCAGAGCAGTTGATATTTTGAATCGTACCCCTATTTCTATTTTGTGAACCAAGAAAGATGCCATCATGGTCATCATTCCTCAGCGGTTTCTTAAATTCTTAGCTTCCCAATCACTTGCAATATTTTCATAGCAGATTAAGCCTCGGCCGTGGGACCACTATACACACATATCTGACCCTTTATAATACCGACAAAGGGATATTTTGAGGGAAGTTTGATGAAAACATGAGCGGGAGAGAAGCAGACGCGGAATTCAGAAGGGCAGGGGAAAATTGAGTGTAATAGGCAATCACAGACAAGAGATAATCCTGATTTGACTAGATTCCCTTTTTAATACTGCAGTGAGTCAGGCATCGCCAGACATTCTGACATATGCAAAATACATATGCATCCAGTAATTTTGGAAAGGGAAGTTAGCCCTGTATCTTATGATTATGTGGCTAAGAACATCCATGTACACCACATGTTGATTTCTATCTATCTATGGGGCAGATAGATTTCACTGCTATTCACTGTATGTATGCAATATTAGTTTTCTTATTTTAAATTTAACATACTTTGAATTAGAATTATTTAATTACAGAGGAAAATAATATGCCATTACTATACTTGTTGCCTTTGAGATTAATTATCACAGTATGAATGATAATATTCAGCTTAAATAAATGAAGCTATGTGGCGTTCAGTTGGATAGACTTTGCTGTTCCCACTGGGGAAATTATGTTCTACGGCAATGTGCATTCTAAAATAATCAACATCACATTTACCTTCTGTCATTACACAACAGAGAATATAGTAATGCAAATGCAATTTTCTCACTTGTGGGACTAATAAAGGATTATCTTATCTTATCTTATCTTATCTTAACACAAACTCCATTATCATACAATGACAATACAGGATACAATATAGACAGCAGGTGTCAGAAGATAAGAGAAAGAACCACTTGTAACTTGAGAAGAAGCAAGATCACAGTGTTGGTTATGCAGTGAGTTTGGCACGGTTTGAAACAGTAGAGCAGGATTGGTTGGAGAATACTCTGGTACAATGGTAAGATAAAATAGGGGGAGACATGGAGTCCTTTAAGTTTCCGGATAACTGATAGTCTTTGATGGCTCCTTTTTTGAATGTCCTTTATATGCTGGTCAAAGCTGAGTTTAGTCCAGCACATAGTAACATTTGTAAAATATTTGATGTATTTATGACTCTTCAGTAAGTTTTCAGACTATAATTTTGCTTATCACTCCAGTTTTAACTTGGCACATTCATCAAAGCAGACTTGTGGTAGAAGTTGGATGAGAATTTTCCACCATATAGTGAAAGGAAGCCTTTTCTCTGACTAAATTATGACGAAGTGCTGACCTTAACAATCTCACTCCCACATTGTGGCAACATATCTATTTCACTCCTGTCTTTTTCTCATCGGATATATATGCATCTTCTAAGTTACTTTAAGTTCATGGATTCAACATGTTCATGAAATAAATCACAGTAATAAACAAGCCAGTATGAAAATATCAAAATCAAGATATTTTTCAAGAAATAAGAAAATACTGTCATACTTGCTTTTATTTTTACTAGCATTAGAGTAAACAGAAGAGAAAAGTGAGTATTCATACCAAACAAATTTGTGTTTTTTGCTTCAGTATAAGAATATCACTTTAGCACAATTTGGAATGAGTGATGCATTTTCTGACAGATAATGTTAAACTATGTCCAGACTTAGCAGGAGTAATTATCACATGATAAGGAAGTCTAGTCATTTGGCCATAAAGAGTGTGATGAGTACGGGTTTTTCTTAATATGCGTGCTTGGCCGTACTTGTGTTCTTATGTACAGTACCAGTGATGTGTTCAAGGCCATCTGTTTCGAGATCAAGACAAGATCAAGACTCATCCAACCCAAGATCAAGTCAAGACCAAGACAAGAACAAAACTAACAATCAAGATCAAAACAAGACCAAGACTTGAAAATTCACAATCAGAATTTTGATTTTTTTTTTTGGTAAAGTGCTATTTGGGGCTATATTTTCATTTATGTAATTCCAAAAGATGCTATTATTGAAAACCTTTAATGTTTACATACTCTAAACAATAATGCAGACGTATAAAAAGCACAATATAACAAAATCATGTACACAAAACCTTCCCCCATCTTCCTGATAGCGATAGTAAATTACAAATCTAACAATCAACACTAAACAATAAACACTACCAACAATGTCTACATGTCCACAATGTCTACCAACAGTTCCTGATGTGGCGTGAGGTGACTGGGAGCAGGGCCGTAGCCAGGGTTTGAAAAATAGTGAGGTCCAGGACCCGAGGGTGAGGGGGTTAGGGGGCAGGGTCTCATCAATCACACATTACATACAGGAGGCTTGTCTTCTGAGGGATAAGCAGTGTTAATGAGAGTTTATATCAATTAGTTGATAGTTTAGGTTACAGTAACTTAGCTATTATATGAATGTGCCTTACTGAATCAATGTAAGCCTATATCATAAGAACATTACAGAGCAGTAAAATATTATTGGTATAAAGCATGCAATTTAAGGTTATTTGTATCCATATATAAGGATAATTATTAAAGACAAATGCTTGATATCAACACACCATTACAAGCCAACATCAAACACTTGTTTTGATATCCAAATTTGGCTTTGAAGTGTTTCTATGAACATTATTACTGATACGTCCCCTTCAAAGGCTGTTTATTTTTATGAATGATGTTATGTGAAATGTTAGTTCGCCTAATCTAGCCAATTAGGCGTAATACGAAAGAAACCCAACCTATAGCGAGATATAAACAGAAATAGACGAGAAAGATATGTGGCATCGCCGACGATGCCATCGTCCCCAGAGGGTTAACATGGCCAGAGTAGCCTAGCTTACACTTATATGTAACATGTTTCATAGAATTATCTGTACTCCAGACGTTATAGCAGGTTGCAGTTTTGGAACGTTTCTTAAAGATAATGGTCATTTTGTCTTTTCTGAATGATATGCAGTATGTGCACCCTCCCTTACAGTGCTGCATAATCACACACACACAACGTGACTTCGAACTGGTTTCAGTGAACTTTGCGTGTGCGGTTCCCAAGTCGCACATCCTCTGTCGTGCTGATACTTAATGTTCTAGCTCTCTGTCTCT
>JAODLD010000040.1:6268959-6294698 GCA_026781065.1 Mormyrops boulengeri | reverse complement strand
GCGAACTACTATAATAATTAGTTCACTATTACTTATTGAGTAATTAAGCATAACTCCTTAGTAGTGAATAGTACTAACTTAGGGGTTAATGAAGCACTACTCCTTTGTTGCTGCTTACTTCCTGCATATTTACCTGTTAACAGCGGAACAGTATTAGCATTATAGAACGTGATGTAGAAAACATAACCACCCATCTACTTTACACCTACATCCAGATTTTACACCAACCTAGATAACGAACGTATGTGTGTGTATATATGTATGGATTATGTTTATATTACATTGTAATAAATGTAATACATTGTATTGCATATAATGTAATACAATGTAATTAAAACCCATTATTTTGATTTTTCAGGTCCCCACAAAGATCTGTGAATGCAATCAAAAAACGAAAAATGCCAGAAGTCTCAGTATTTTTGTTTGGTTACTTGTGGTTAAGGTTAGAGCTGGGTAGGGGTTAAGGTCATCATGTTCAGATTAGAGTTTTACCTATATAAATCAATGGAGAGTCCCCACAAAGATATAATTACAAACCTCTGTGTGTGTGTGTGTGTGTATGTGTATGTATGTGTGTGTGCTAAAACTAAAAATGCAAAAACTCTAGTATTTTGCTTGGTTACTTATGGTTATGGTTACGGCAGGGGGGGGTTAAGGTTGTCATAGTTAGCATTAGCATTTTTCCCACAGAAGTGAATGAGCGGGCCCCATAAGGATAGGTATACGCTACATGTGTGTGCGTGTGTGTGTGGGTCTATTCAGAATTGTTGAGTAAAAATTTTCTGCTCAAGCTTTAAACTAAGCTTTGTTGAATTCTTACATCAAAACTTCAAACACCAAAATAGATGCTTTGTTGGAAACTCATTCTGCACTCAGCATCAGGGTGATTGTGCCCTTGCACCTTTCAGGGGGCCTTTTTCTTCCAATCTTTGCTCAATCTGAAGCAAACTGGTGTAATACAGGAACAGAAGGGAAGCTTTAACCACTGATAGCATTGCTGATTTTTGGTCAGATAAAAGAAAGCTTTGTCACATTCAATATCAAACAAAAGAATGGCTTTTGAAGCACAAAGGCACCGGACCCCCCCAAACACCCCAGTCCAAGGTGAACTGACCTCTGTTCTGCAGTGACCAACCTCTTTTTCTCCCTTAATCTTGGCTAGACTCTGGGCCATCATGGAGACCACGTCGAGCTGTTTCTGGACTGCCATGGTTTATATAGGAGACTGTCATACCTGTGCAGCAACACCTGACAGGCACTGCAGAAACTGTCCAGAAACGTAGCACGGTGCCAACCAGAGTGTGCTCTGCTCACAGGGTGGTATGCATAAACAAGCCGTGCTCATGTGGGTGAAATGACTCGGGGGGTGCACACGGATCCGGTGGCACCACATTGGTTACTTTGCCCAGATGAGAGGTGACCTCCAATCAGCAGAGGGCTTCTCTGTAATGCCAAACGTTAGTACGCAATCAGCTTCTCAACCAAGCCCTGGGGCGGACATACAGACATAAACACTGTCAGTCACATTCCTGGGTCTAATGTAGTATGCTACAATAGCCTGGGCCTCTCCACTGCGCACTGCCCCCGAGGTCAAGCACTGGATTGTCTAATATGCCATTTACGTGCTTTATATTGGTCTGTTACCATATTCTGTGCAGAATGAGAAGTAAAGTCAGATGCAGTGACCTCTCTTTCAGGTTACGCCGTCTCATCTCAGGAGCTTGGCCCAGAAGGCTCCGGAATCTCATCTTTTGTTAAACTTAAGGCTAATTCCCCAGTGTTATGTAGTGTGCCTATTCATTGTTTATCTAATGTGAAATGTATGTTATGTCATGTTATGTTGTCATGTCATGTCATGCCATGATATTTTATGTTAGCTAGACCTACAATCATCTTCCCTCTGTCTCCCCTCCCCTTAAATTATTAATACTGGTATAGGATTTTTTTGCACTTAGTAAAATATTCCAGAAAGTCTGTCTTTGGCACTGTAATATCTGTCCTGTCATGAATGCTGCTCTATGGGCTCAGGAGAAATGTTATTTCCTTATTGTACATGGCTGAGATGACAATAAAGCTTTACTTGACTTGACTAGGTCTGAATGTTTGTGCAAATATTCTAATACGCAAGAATACGCTCAAACATGAGGCAGGTAAGAGCAGTCTGACTTAATTTTAAACATTAAAACAACCCTTTGCTATTTTTTTCAGCTAGAGTATGAATTATATGTGATTACTGAAGCTACTTAGTGGCACATACTGCAACCACTGTAAGCTAAGTGAGGCTATTAAGGAAGGTCATTGGGATGAAATAAAAACGGAGCACCCCCGCCACCAACACCACCCTCGCATTATCAAGGTCCAATGTAAGAGCGGCCTACCTAATGAAGTTCTGCAAGTCTAGCAGCATGGTTAATAAGAAACAAAATGGCTGCCAATTGACGGTGGAGCATACAGTCGCACATACTATCGCTCACCATGGCCAAATTTAGAGGTAACTTTTGACCTAAATGCATGTTTTGGAGTGTGGAAGGAAACTGGAGTAAGTAGAGAAAATCTGCATGAATGTCAGAAGAATGTCATTTTGATTTTATTACTATGTATAATTGTGAATTATCTGTAGGACTGCCCTTTCATAAAATTTGTATTATTATTCTTTTCCAATAATACCCACGTTTCTTTGTTTTCTGAAATATTTATTAGCATTATTTTGGAATCCTTGGACAGACTACACACTACCAATTGTTCAACTCACACACAAGCTATAATTTCAGCAAAGAAGAAAACATTTTACCCATACAGTTTCTGATGAGTTTATTTAATAGCTTTATTTTATTCTAAACACACGTTAATTGACATTGACGCAGTCACAAGCTTGAGAAAAAAGTCATTAACAGGTAACATGTTTGAGTGGTTTTAATTAATTTTGAAAGGCATGACTTTGTCCCTTATCACATGCTACATTACTCACCATGCTGACTTCACAAACAAATACGCTTTTGTCTTTGGCTGCAATTTCAGAATGAAGAAAGTTTATAAGAAAATCTTAGTATCTAACTAATAAGTTAGCTATTGCCTTATCTGCTAAAATACCAGGAGAACTGAGTACGGAAGTAGTTCTAAAGATTTCCTCAATATAGTCCTTCTACAGTTAAGTGTAGCACAAAATGATCATGACATTGTTTGGCCTAGAAGATCCTATGTGACCCTAGCCAACCTACGGCTGAGAGCAATATAATTGGGTGAAATTAGCCTTGACAACTAGAGGTCATCTCTCAGCCCAAGGAAAGGCTCAGCCACACATTCATGTACAAACAGCTGCTGTAATCGAATGGGAGCTGGCAGCCAATTCCTCGCACTTCCTCCCAAAAAAGGCAGCCTGAGCTGTGTAAAAAGACATCTGTTGCTCAGCTAGAGGTGAACATTGCCCTTATACTGACAGTGACAGACATGCCAAGTGAAGGCACAGATCTTAGCAGTTCTGCTCCTCCACTACATAGGCGATACCACACCAGTGCTTATAGCAAACCAACCCCCGTGACTAGGACACTTTTGGGGACACTGACACAAGTTGACTATGTAGTATCCTAAGATGGCTATACAAATTATAAAATGAGTCTTAGCTACCATTTCCGGCAATCTTAATGATAATAAATTCTTAGAATTTTTTTTAATTACCTTTGCTGGAAAATAAGCATTTGCTAAGAAATTAAATAATAATGCAATTAGTTTGCCTATTGCGTAATTGTTATTATAATAAATACAATTAATCATAACTAAGTGACACGTGTTCTTTTCCATATGTGGCTCACTCTGATTCATATAAATAGTTAATATTCTGTTTGAAGTACTGTCAAGTCAGAAACACTGATCTTGCTGTAAGCGGAACATGAATTCTGCTAGATTATGTTTAAAGTGTTTATGAGTATGATTCAAACCAGTACATTTAATGGCTTCTCCAAATTTCTTTGTGGATGAGAGGGCTTTCATCAGAGGATTTAATGGCTGTATTTGTAGCTTTTGTATTGCAAACCTTGTTGATACATTTGCTTATGGAGTCCGTATTAAAAGATACACCATTAAAAGAATTCCTATTTTGACCTCAAAATGCAGAGGTACATATGCATTTTAATGTACCAGCAAATGCATGAATAAACCTTATTGCAAAATTGCAGCAAACCTATTTATAGTGCATCTTGTATCCAGCATCTTACAGTGAGTATATGCTACAGTTTCAATATTTCAGCATTTTACAAAAATATGGCAAAAAAGAAGCTGGTGAGAGTGAGCAAAAGCAGAGTCATTATGAGAATTTTTTTTTAAAAAACAAAACCTTCTAAAGTTTATTCAAACAGTTCAGAGATGAAAATTACAGAATACCTCTATCTAGTAGAAGGCATGGTTCTTCCACAGCATCATTTACTCATTATTAGAGTACAAAAGGGGATTTTCCTTAATGCTGTTTTTTTCTTAATGTCTCCGCATTAATTTGACTTTGTAATGGAGACAACGCTTTCCCTATTTGATTCTGATGGATTGCATACCAACACAGGCATTTTTATATTACAGAAGCACTAAATGCAGAATGTTACTCATGAGGTACATATAAATAGTGGTCCGAAGTGTCAGTACAGAATGCTCATTAACGCTGTGAGAATAGGCTACCAGGCGGGGGCTTGTTCGCTAGTGGTGCTACGCTTCCCGGCACCTATTTCTGATGGCTCAAGGTGCGCTTTCTTGGCAATAATGGTCCCTGTACTCTCTGTTAAAGGTTCATTTTCCCACCTCAGTGCTCACAAGTGTATTTTCCAGACATTTTAAAGGCGAGCACTGGCTCCTGATTCTCACCGTCTGAAAGCCTGCTATCCACGGCCACTTTACGCAGAAGACATGAGTGTTTACACATGCTGTATGGTTCTCCTGCCCTGTTCCTCGATATAAGGCAAAAAACAGAAATGCAAAATCACATGAGTGCTATCGCTGTACTCATGCACTGTATTAATAATTTAGTTAATTAATTCATTCATTGATGTTTTTTTCCATAGCATGAGAGCAGTGTGCTATTCAGGAGCTTCTTGAGTTGATTTTAATTGCAACTAACAAGTAATTCTGAATAAACAGGAATCATCTGATGATGATGTTAAAATCTAGTTGACATCGTTACATTTGATTGATTAATGAATAGCCTAAATTTGAAATGCTTTATAAGGATTAAACAGCTATATTGTGTGTGTTTTTGTCAGCATATACTTTTGACATGAGGCTCATGTCTTTTTATTTCAGTGCGTCATCCTTGTTCTTGAGTGATACATATTCATGAAGATTCCCAGGCACCATGACGATACTCATTGAAGTGTTGGAGAAAGTTCCTGGTCTCGCCTGAGTAAGCCTGCCTTGAGTAGTGCACCTTGACTTCATCACACCTATCCAACCGACTGAAGCTCCTCTCTGTAATTAGAACCTCCTAATTGCCCGTTAAGACTGCAGAACCTTTCTGGGTGAGTCACCCGAAGCAGAGATCAGAGCAAATGAATGTCCTATGAGTGGAGGGGAGACTCACCCATCCTGCAGGTGCTTCATTAAAGCACTCGCTTTTTAAAAACATGGAGAAAAACAAAGCTTTATTTTCCGTTTGGTACAAGTACATTAAAATATGTTAGATTTCACATATCCCATCATGCTCTCCTTTTTAAGACAGACATATACAGGTGGTGGTGAAGCTTGGGGTCTGAGCACTGGGTCAGCAGTCCATCCAGCGCCCCTGGAGCATTTTTCAGGGTACTAAGGGCTTTACTTAAGGAAAAACTCTGCCAAAGTAGTGACCTTCCTAACCTAACCCACTGAGCCACACACCGCACCCCATTCTTTATATAGTACTTGTGTATATGTAGCCATTATATTACATCTCATGAATAATAACAAACATTCTCTTCAGGATACCAGTATCAAAAGCTGTATTATCAGTAATCCAGCAATTACTGCATTCTGCATAGCAGCTACTGAATCAAAACAAAACTAAAAACAGAGAGCATATGTTATGCAACTTGATAAATTAAAGCGCTTAGATATTTACATACACTCACTTTTCTAAAAAAGTAAGCAAATTCTAGTAAGAAAGAAGCACATTTTAAAATACGATTTGTCACATACGCATTCAGGTGTGTGTGCATTTGCATCACTGGCAAATGTAATCACTGCTGGTCCCCCTGCATATGGCCGGTCAGGGGCCATGAGCAGACCAGGGGTGACCCTGGGAATATTTAAAGCAGCGGGACGCATCATTGCAAAGGTGTGTTATTTAGCCTAGAGGTATCACATATTCTCAGGTCAGAGACTAGGTGACTGGGGATTCTCTGCACAAACCTTGGAATTAATTTCTATGCTTCAGATATGAGCAGAATGCCTCTCTCTCTCTCAGGATCACCTTCACTCTTATTAAAGGCATAAACTCATTCTGACATCTTCATGTAAATGCGTTGCCCTACTTGTGCAGAACAAAATTGCATTAGTATTTCAATCATTAAAATAATACATTTTATTTCTGCAGAAATAAAAAAAATGAATTCTACAGTGCTGGAAATTATATTTTTAAAACCTTTTTTTCCTCTCTAAAACCTTTTCTTTTAAAATGTTGCGAACTTTAAACCATTCAAAGATACCTTTCAGTCAAAAGCATCTGTTAATTGTCTTGTGATTCTGTTTTATTCATCATGCTACCTGTTCATCACAAAGGACATTCCCTTTATTGTCAAAATGACATAAATCCCCTCCTTTTCATAGAGTGGCACAGCATA
Organism: Mormyrops boulengeri; assembly: GCA_026781065.1. NCBI lineage: Eukaryota > Metazoa > Chordata > Actinopteri > Osteoglossiformes > Mormyridae > Mormyrops > Mormyrops boulengeri. The sequence continues at coordinate 6,287,907 of JAODLD010000040.1, read as the reverse complement.
TACAATACTCATATATTTGATCTTAACAATTACATTGACTCCATGTCTTGCACTGAACAAACGTTTAGAGTATAAATAGCATATAAATGGAGCCTAAATGTCCCTCAGTGTGTAAAAAACAGAGGAATAACTCAAATTCAACTCAGAAATGAAATCTATGCTTCGCCACTGGTTACATGTATCTCATGAATGGCTGAAAATAGGAACAAGGTTTTTTTGATAGATACAAGGTTGTTTGCTGGAACCTGACATTAGTCATATTTCCAAATTGTCTTATATCACCAGACAAGCACAGCTAAGGTACGATGAGAAGTGTCAGCATCATCTTGATCTCAAAAACCCGTGGATGGACCTTGAACGCTACCGAATCTGACTGCTCATGGCTTCTAAACCCTATGATGTGAAAAGTGTCAAACTAAAATGAAACTCAAATAAACACATTACTGTATGTGTATAATTTGCAATATGTAGGCAGGTGGCATTTTTGTTAAACCACAGAGTCTGATGGCGTATTGATCACACCGTGTGCTTTTAAAGCCATCAAAAAGGCTCCCGCTGGCCTCCAGTCGGCCCAGTGAGTAATGGAGAGAGACTCCCTCTGTGGTAATTGAACGTGTGGTTTGTAGGAGATGGTCCCTTGACTGTGGAGAGGTGAGAGCAAGGGATCATCCCAGGGAAGGGGGGGGGGGTCCCCTACAGTAAGCGGGGTGAGAGAGATCCCAGATAGACTCACAGCAGCCTTCAGCCAATGGTTATACAATAGAAATGTAATGATACAGGCAACAACTCATTATGTAATAATGCTGCATTATGTAATAACTTGTAAAATGTAAGAAATTTATAGACTATATCGTAATTTTATATTGCAACATCACCCTGTTATTATTATTATTATTGTTGTTGTTATTATTCAACTTGTGACATTCTGTCGCGTTATTACATGCAGTAATGCAGCATTATTACATAATGCATTGTTTACAGGGTGCCATGCTGCTAGCCTGCTAACTAGCTATTAGCATGAGGAAAGTAAGAAATATTACGATAAGCATGGCAACACCTTCCTTCAGCCTCTGCATATAATGCTTTTTAAAAATACATAAATAAATAAGTAAATGAAGCTGATTTAAAGTGGAGGGTAACTATGCCAAATCACAGTGTAAACACGGATGTTGTTAACCTAGATTTTGCACCTGAGCCTCAACCATTTAGCAGCTGATGGAATAATTTTAAGCCATTTAAGCTGGAGATTCTGCAGAATATAATGCATACTTTCTATTCGTCTTCTAGACTTGGACGTCCAATAACGGGCTGTGGAGTCAATGAACTAATAAGAATGTGTTTTGTAACATTACAGATGTTACATATAGAACATAATTTATTTGGCATTTCAGTTCATAAATATTGGCCAAAAAACAATTATCCTGTTAATGAGGATAAAGGATGTGTGACCTCGTTTCGAATATTCTCAGGAGCAGTAAATAAATACTTTGAATCTAATTTTGCTCACCTCTTTGTGAGTGTCTCTACGCCCATAATTATTTTCTCTTTTTTATCCTGACACAATCCTCACTGAAATTATAACAACGAAGACCTACAATGCACATGGCAATACCCTCCTATTTTACTGCTGAAAGCCTGTTAGGAAGAAATGGAAACACATCTGACCAATTGCCAAGAGGCTTGAATTTGTGAAAACAGTGGGGTTCTGATGAGGGAGCGTGTCGAGAAGAGAAATGTTACTGTGATAAAGGGGTTTTAAGTGAAAATCACTTATATCCCACTGAGATGTTAGCATTTTTTGCCTTCTCCATCAAACATAATCACTCACAGGCATGGCCCATTGTCTGAGACTAAAAAGCCAAATACATCACCCCCCCCCACATTCAGGGAATAGGTGGATATGGACCATAATATGCAGCCTCAACATGTAGATGGATATTCTACAGCCACAGTGTAATAATTTTATGTGCGTAAGATGTGCAAAATCAAACACTTTATTTTCAGGTAATTAGGTGTTTCGTGATACCAAATGAAATATTGTACCTCATAGCTAACCAACAATGACAAGGGTCTAACTTTCAACAAAAAGTGAATAGATCATTAAGGTAAGGAAATGCCAATCAGCAGAATAACATATTACTGCAATAATGAAATCTAGTAATCAAAAGATTAGTGCCTACCCAGCAATTTAAGACACATATATGTGTCTGACTGATTGTTTTCAGAGCACCAACTGGCTTTGGTGGTACAACCCAGACTTTATAGATTTAATATTCATGTTTTTGATGTACCCGAAAAACAAAACAAGGATACACAAAACAAAACTACAGTATATGATTACACTTTTAACTGTATTTTCACTATACCAAATATATATCTATACCAATTAAAAAATAAATAACATTTTATTCGAAGTTGAGTCTTTGGAGTAGTCCAACACGCAATCCAATGGCTGGAATGTCCTAATTAATTTGTTTAAAACATATAATCAAAACCGGACACGTCACACTCAAGTATTGTACTAAGGTGACAGGACTTAAAAGGAAGTGCACCAAGTGAAGTATGAGTTCTCATTTACCTTTCTGAGGTTTCTTGGTAATGATCATGAGACAATTATTTTTTTATTCTTTTTCTTCATGTATCTTTACATTAATTGCCATGAAAAAGAATGCTTTGTTTTAAGTGTTTCAAAACAAACAAGTAAACGATAAAAACACATAAAATCTGACAAACATCATTGTACAAGGAATAAGGGTCAGCCTCACTCAAGTAGCTCACAGTTCAATAAAAGGTACGACTCACACCAATGGATGATTATTCTATTGTATGTCTTAAAACTAACCTTCAGATCACCTGCTGAAGACGTATTATTAATTTTTGCAATAGTTCGTTTTGAGGAAGCATCGCATTTTTGAAAATGGCAAGAGTTACACTGGCTTAACAGTAATGAGATTCCTTTCAGATTCTTTTAAAGAATGCTCCACCCATGTAGAAAGTACCAGACCATTTAAAAGGACTGCTAATAGACACAGAACTGTCTTTGGAAATTAAATCCGCAGAGACACATGTGGTACCTGTCATTGCTACAAGAGAATGTCCTAAGCCATTAAGACTCATTCATCATTTGAAGGTGTACCAGGGTGAAAATTTGAGTCATTAAATACAGATTTCCTAACCATCTGGTCTCATGGCCCGCATACTCAATCTGCGATATCCCTATTAATCTTAAGTACAAGTACCATAACATTTCCTCCAATGCCCACAAGAGTCCCATTGATAATATATTCCCAATAACCAAAGTATTCATAGTACAAATATGCACATTTAATCCACAATTAACTCAAGAGTCATCAAAAGTCAAGAGATGTGACTTAATCCAAGAATGAATCCGTGTTTCCACAAAGTCCTCTCCAATATTATCCAGGACTCAACTCGAAGCCCTGGTGAGGTGATGATTGCAGTGTTCAGCTCAGACACGGCGTGTGATTAATCATGTATTATTTTCACAGGAGATGTAATAGTGCACTTAGTGATTCTGGAACCAGTGGAGCATAAGAACTCCCGACTGCGATGCTAACCTCGATGTATGACGGCTCACTCTATAGCTTACACAAGCGTAAGAGATAAATTAGCTTTAAAATGAAAGCCAAAGCACATGTGTCCGGATCTCTGGGATCTCTTTTCACAACCTCTGCATTGCAGCATAATTATATGATGTCTGGTGTCATTTTATCAAATCTTTAACTGCATCCAATTCTGAAATACACATGGAATAAGTACTTTGTCACATATGCATCCTTATCAGATAAACAGACAGACAGATAGACAGACAAATAGAAAGACTAACATGAAAGATAGATAGATAGATAGATAGATAGATAGATAGATAGATAGATAGATAGACAGACAGACAGACAGACAGACAGACAGACAGAGGAATCTACCATAACATGAAGAGATGCAGATTTAATAAGATATAACTCTCAGGGCATATTTACAAGTAAAGTTAACTAGAAGGTGTTTAACAAAGTTATAGCATATTCTGTTTGTTATGCTGTCGACTGCATTTTCCTCTCTACGCTCCAATCAAAACATTTCTGCACAGCCATGGCTTAAAAGTGTGCATTTTGGTGGCTTGCCACGTCTAACTTCGATTCTGCACCTCTAAAAATAAAGGTCCAGGTTTGTTTGCATCCCTTGCTTTCTGACTGTTTTCTTTAAAAAGCAGCGTCACCGCTGACAGCTATTTGCCTTGGTGTCGCGGTCTCGCGCTCCCGGGAAGTTCCGCGCACGCGTAACCGCAGGAAAGTGAGTCAAGTGGCGCGCCGACGAACGGAGCGCGCTGCTAAGCGTGAGCCGCACGCTAGTCACGTGGCTCCCAGGTAAACGCTTGCGACTGGCAGCTGCGCGAGACACTCTGCAATCACTTTCAATTTCAGAGGGCACCGGCTCTCGGGTACGATTACTTTCATTGCAAGCCATCAATGCATTTTGTTCTTATGCTGTTGTTTCCCATAGTTAGACTGGCCATAGCTACTATACCAGTTAAAAGTTTTGTACACCACAGGTTTTTACCACTTTTCCATTTGTTTCATAAACTGCAGATTTTTTATTCTCGTTGAGCTTTGGAAAGTTTAGTGAACAACAATAAATGAAAATATGTCAGATATAACAAGTTTCCTTTATAACATGGAAAGAGTATCTACTGTAACATTGCATGTCTGACACCCTGTTTACCGGTTGTGTGGTGATGGCATACACTGTAGACAAATTCTAGGCTGTCTTTTAACTTTAAATGCGCTAGTTAACTCTATGAAATAGCAGGATTTAATGTCCTTTGTGGAAAGAATGCCTTGAATTTTCTCTGCTTTTATAACTGCTAGAGGAGGCTTTGATGAATCAAAGATATGACATTTTCTTGCTAATAAAGGTACTCAAATGGTGAAAATACTGTACATTTATTTGTTAGCAAAGAATATTGAGTGTATTTTAATAAAATTTTAGGTGAGTAACATGCAAACATAGAAAATCTCAGTGCAAAAACTTTTAACTGGTAGTGCTGTCCTACTGCAGGATTCATCGCAGCTTTTCACGTTTTACTCGACGACTGCAAAACACATAGCAGAGAGCTGCAGTAAACTTCATCATCTTACAGCCTTGCATTGTGCGGCCTCATTAAAATTTTATAAAACACTGCAAGTGTTTGAAGCACCTGTCCAAGCAACTGTTAATACTTTTATACAGAAAAACCTCCTGTGTGAGCCGACTCAAGCAGACTGAAGCAAAACATTCAAATCCAAACCGACGTCATTACCTTACTTAAATCCTGCACATGGGAATGATTCACTTTAAATCTTACCAAATATTTCACGCTATAATTTAGGATTACAGTAGCACAGTGTCGCAGGAAGATAGTATATCTGTCATATTTTTCAACCCATAGCGTATATTGAGCCACTGTCATTAATATGCTGCCTGGTCTTAAGCCACTATAGCTCTGAAATAAATGTGTCAAATGTAACTTTTAATGACACTGTGTCACTTACCTTTCTAATGACATGTGGCTCAATTAAAAACTCTAGTGTTGCGCTTACACAGATACTTTGAGCGTCATTAAATAATTCTATGTACATGCCAACAAAATAAATGAATGAAGATTGTAGGTTATTAACACTGGGGCTCAGTGGGTAGCAGGCACATAGCTACGTAGTAAAATTACAGGCTTAACACCCCCACCTTTCGAAATTTGTTTGGTACCGATCAAACACGCAGTCAGAAACGAAAATCATGAATTTGAACCCCCCTCAAAATTCACTTCTGCACTCCAGTCGGGTCTCCCCCTTCCCCAGTTGTTGAAATCTACCAAGGGGAAACTATTGGCCTGGTGGACAACAGAGATACCACCTGGGTTGGGGGGCTTGAATTCATGTTGTGTGAGTTTTCTCTCGGTATTCCAGTCCAAAGAAATGCAGTTTGGCTAATCGGTGCCTCTGCAATTGAACAGACTGTGTGTGTGTGTGCGTGTGTGTGTGTGTGTGTGCGCGCACGTGATGAACTGCTGTCCTGTCCACAGAGTACCCCAGCCTCATGCCTCAGGCTTCCACTCCCCCGTCACCATAACCTGGGTAAACGGTTAGAACATGGAAGGGTGAAGATGGTTTTACCTCTGAAGCTATTTAGTGTTTAATTGTTTGGATTGAGATCAGCTGATTTTCTTAGTCTCAATTTAGTGGTCTTGCATTATTTATTAATATGTATTAAAAATGTATTATATATCTATTAGAAATTTGTTTGAGTGGAGAGACAGGCAGTGAGTCCTGGTAATGAGGTAGAGATCACCTGTCAGCAGAGATGCCTGCACTGATCTCTCCAAGTGTGTGAAGAGCCGCTAATAAAGTTGTAAATGAAGAAAAGCTCGTGCGAACCTGCAACCTGTTAATGCTGCTCTCAGAGACAAATCAGAACACACACACTGGGACTGCATTACCGCCTGCCTGGCTGAGCTGAAAGCTGACATACTTGATGACCTTGCACATGACGGGACCATCACCCGCAGAAATGGAAGGATGGATTAGGCTCAATGTTTTCTGTAGACACGAGCCCTGCCAAGGGCAGCGGAATGCAAAGCACAGTCGCACAAATTTATTGGCTCTCAACCAATTTTTGGCTGTATTTTTAAAATGAATAGAAAAACAGAATGACATTTCTAACTTGTATGAGTCTTATTTGACCATGAGGCTGTATTTAAAAGATACGATAAAAAAATTCTAGGTTTCCAGTAACTGCAGCATGTATTCTGTTGCCGTTCTTTTATGGATAATCTGTCCTGGGAGTATCCCGGCTTGGTACCTTGTGCGGCCTGAAATAGGCTCCAGGCCCCACCACAACCCTGATCAGGGTAAGGGGTTGGAAGAAAGATGGATTGATGAATATTATATTATGTTAAACATGTATCCCAGTATCATGACAGTCACAAGGAAAAGCATATATACATTTTTAAATAAGGTTTAAAAGCCTCTATGCTTATGATCGGAAGGTCGCCAGTTCAAGCCCAACCTTGGCAGTATAGTCACGACTGGGGGCCACTGTGCGAGGCCTTTAACCCCCAGCTCCATGGGTGCCGCTGCGGGTGACTGCCCTTCGCTGTCAAGCTTGCTCTCTCCTACATGTATGTCTGTACCTTATGGAAAGCAAGATGGAATAGGCGGAAAGGGAATTTCCCCACAGGGATCAATAAAGTATCAATGCATCACCCCCCCCCATCAATCATAATAAGTCATCAATCAAGTCCTTACATATAAAATAAATGACAAGAACTAGCATAAGATGTTAAAATATATCAGACTGAATTTCACTTCAATCATAGTATCAAAATGTCCTAATCCTAATGTCACCTATGCTCCCCGCAATACTGGCTTAATTGACAGAGATCAACAGGTGCTGTTAATATTCCTGAAGCAGGTAATTATGGGTAGTGTGACTTGAATAAGTGGCCTACAGAAACATGGCCAATGAACTACCACAAAGGCAATTAAGCTTTGACTCAAATTGCAATCTAAAGCAGTGGTGCTATAATTTGGATCATGGTAATTTCCCCCATAGTTAATTTACTCCATAGCTTGTACCCTCTTGCAGGCAGTAACCTTTAACACAGGAGGGATAATTAGGGAAAGCCTGAAAAAAATCCTTCCATGCAACTCTCTAGTTTAACAGCACTTTTACATGCTTAATCACAATTACACAAGTTGTAAAGTCCTTACCATACAAGGCGTATGAAAGGGACACATTTCTGTCATAGGATAAAATGGGGAGGACCAGTAATTGATCAGTGTATGACTATAAACAGCCTCTTCTAATTCTCTTACAAGGACAATAACTCCAAAATACAATAAAAAAACACAAATTGTAGAGTGTATAATCCAAAATTAAGCAAACTTACTTTCCGCATTTTCCTTGAAATTATAATGGGAATGTAAAAGAAGGATATATAATTTTACATTATTGTATTTCTTTGATGAAGTCAATTTAAATGCAGATTACAGGCATAAAGATTTGCTTATAGATAAAACGAACACGATTTAAAACAGCGAAATCCTTGTAAAGGAAAAAATAAGAATAAGAATAATAAAAATCGGATCCCCCTGCTTATCTCCATTTTGATAACGGGGGCTGGTTACAATCACAAAATAAAGAACATGAAGAATATGAGGGGGCAGTCCTGTGGCCGCTTAATCGAAAAGTTATTCGAAATGGAAGGAAGGTTAATGCTGGGAATCCGAGATTATTTCACTGAAATATCTAAAATATTAATCTTCATCCTGAAGATTTACATTATTCAAAAAAAACAGCATTAGGGACATCTTGCCTCTTTTGTGTGGCTCCATAAAGTGATCTGCACTCCCTGATTCAGACAGTCATGGCCCGGGGAATAGACTGTTGGATCCTGTATGTTTTTCACGCCATCCCTCACATTACAGGAGATGCAAACTAGTTATCTGTCATCACCATTTTTGCTATTTTTTGCAGTTCCCCATATCACACGTGTTAACATGTACTTCATGTGAGAGGCAGAGCGATCATATTGTCTTCTAGCTGGACAGCATCTGAGCCTCTTGTTTGTACGAAACTGACACCCAATTCTGATGCCATGTCAAAAGAGGGAATGGCATCCCTCCCTGTGGGGTGGTTTGTGGCTCAGGGCCTGTGATCAGAAGGTCATTGGTTTGAATCCCATGCTTGGCAGAGTGTGCTATAGCCATGTATCATAGCACACTATAGCCACGTCTCTGTCGGCCTCTTGAGCACCTCTGAAATATGCTCCTGAGGCTGCTGGATGAATGACGGATCCTGCAGTCTGACACCAAGTTTGCCCTCACCTGTATATATGTGTATGCCTTTAAAAAGGAGAGCATGATGGGATATCTGAAAACAAAGGCATTCCGATGCACATGCTTTCATACTTGTACAAGCGGCAAGTAGAGCTTCGTTTCAATTACACCACTCCAATGAAATTGGGGTTGTTCAGGGAAGGTGCAGCATAAAACTTAATCTACATAATGACCCAGACAGTCTTCATTCTCCATCAGATGTAATACAATGTACACCTAGTGTCACAAGTGGGTAATAAAGGTGTATCACAAGAGGGATGTGGATGAAAAGATTTTCATTGATAAAAAGAAAACTGATAAGTCTGAGTTTCTTATATATCCAAGAAAAACCGTATTTACAAAATTCTGATTAACTAAAATTTTAAAATACTACTAGAACACAGTCATAAAAATGCAATTAGTATGCATTATGTGTTCTTGGCAAATAAAATCCTTCTGTGGGTTAGAATTGGCATCTTTTTTCCCTCCGCGATTCATGTATATCTTGGCTCCATCCATCTTTCAGCCACTTACCCATCACATATACAGGATCGTATAATCTCGACTCCTCATGCTATATTTTGGATGCCCAGAAAGAAGTGAGAATTTGAAATTGCCATAAATGAGTGGGTAGGATTAAACAGACATGACTTCACTTAATATATCTGCCTGTTAATAAACAGTGTACACAAATTAGGTCAAATGGAGGTTGTATCTCCAGGTCTGTGCTTATGTAGGTTAAACAAAAATCCAAATTTAAGAGGAGAGTTTTAATTATATCAGTAGACCTGCTAGCATCATTTTACTTTATTAATATCATTTAAGTGGTATCTATTCCACATATTCTTCATCTGCCACAGAACTCTGGAAAGTCTGCTTTGGTAAAGGTGGTAGTGCTGCTTTTACCTTGTATATCAGCTGTGAGTAGCAAACTAACATTCCAGTAGCAGTTAGTCAATTATCAATTTAAATTGTTAAATGTTATAGGAAGATTAGACTTAGATTTAAGATAATATATAAGCATTTAATAAATAGCAATTTTTCTATGACATACACAGGAAGTGTCTGTTGGAGTGGTGGTGGTTAGCGCAGTCCCTTCCCACCTTTAGGACTGGAGTTTGAGTCTCCACCCTTAGTCCATGTGTGTGGAGTTTGCATGTTCCCCTTGTGTCGTTGTGGGGTTTTCTCCAGGTACTGTGCTTTCCCCCCACAGCCCAAAAACATACTGAGGTGAACTGGAGTTACCAAATTGCCATTAGAGGTGTGTATGTGGATGTGTACCCTGCGATGGGTTGGCCCCCCATCCTGGACTGTCCCCTGCCTTGCACCCGTAGCTTCCGGGTTATGGCTACAAACAGGAATGAGCATGCAAAGTGTTATAGTTATTGAAATTGTAGTTTATTTTTAAACATTTTTGTTATACAATGTCTGTGACTACATTTCACTATCCATGGCTCAATTTACCAGTGTAAATTGTCACTATTACTAAAACACATAGAATGAGATGATGCAATGTGATACAATGAAGCCTCCTCACACTAAAAGTGCAGCTCCCTGTCAGTGAATCTTACATAGCATTACACAGGGGTAGCTGGCTGTATCTTAAAATGGCATTAAAGACTTTACAGTTACTACTTTGTTGAAGCAGTTGCTTGGCATAGCAAGTCTATTCACATCGGTATAGTAGATTAGCAAAGTTGCGGTTCAGATATAAAAATGACCTGGATCTAGTGTGTAAGAATGTGTGCTTTATTTGAGCAGCAAAGAGAATAAATTGCACCAAAGAAATTCCAAGGCCAACAGGCGTCCACAAGAGGCTGTGAGAGCTGGTCATTAATGTACTTAGCTGACTGGGATGGCGGCAAGAAAGAACAAAAGACAAAGATTACACGACACAAAATGTTCATCAAATCACTTGGTTCGATGTATCATTCGAAGATATTTACAGACTTATCTTGCAGATTGGTTGAGCATATACAAAACATACTAAAGCATATACAAAACGAATTTGTTTAGCTGTTTTATTTTGTGTTTTCCTTTACTTAGGGATACCCAGTAAATACGTTAAGCGATGACATTATGCTGAAGGCATGTCCAATCCTCCAGTCACCTTATCAAAATCCAGATAGAGTGCTTGGGAGGTGATTACAAGGCTGCAGGAGGCTTATTTTTGGTCTCCCGTTGAGTCTGCATGCATGTGCATCTCATCTCCACATTTGTGGGGGACCCTTCTCGAAATTAATCAAGCCACCTGAACCAGCATTGCCTGCCTGGTTTTACATAAAAGTCCATTTTTATTTTCGAAGAGTGTGTGGAACATGAAAGAAATGTAACTTCACGTTCTTTGTTTTCCTTTCATATACATCATATATTCATTCATTCATTTATTTTACTACTATTAATATTCCTGATTATATCTGAGTAAATCCCTTTCCAAGGTAAATTGCGTTTACATTTTTTAAGATATCAATATTTTTAAATGCAAAAAAATTTTTAAAAATTAAATGGTAAATAATGTATGTAAACATACCTGATTCTGTGAGTGATAATGTTTGGTACCACCTGCCTTATTATGATAATGCTATTCATGTATAATGTTTATATGTTACGCAATACACGTGTGTGAATTACTAAGCATGTCCATTATGGCAGCAATGAACTCCTGAGTTTTATGAAATGGCTCATTTATTTTTATTGATGTGCACAACTAGAAGTTTAAGTATAATTATATTTAATTTTCCATACGCTCCTGTACCCCAAATGAGCATTTGTCTTGCACTTTTACTTATTATACATCAATTCTGTGCTTTGATATATATTACAGGGCGGGATTCCCTCAGTCACTGCTTTAGCCCACTTTCCTTTGGTTCCATTATCTGTTTCATGAGAGGATAATTGACACATGACAGTCCCAATAACCACTTGTTATTTTTGGAGGGATATTTCCCCCATCAGAAAGTGATGACCTTATGTGAAAATCTGTTTTTTTTTAGACAAGATGAATCCCCTTCGACATTCTAATCATCTCATGTAAAAATGTGGGTCATAATTCATATCGCAATCTTTAAATGTGTAATAATAGTCTTATGCCGGGATTGTTCCTGAAATATCTACTTAAATGTATAGTAACATTTATTACATAAATGCATATGGGAAAATCAATTATTCTGGATTTAAAAATTAACATGATTATTTATTCTCCGTCGCCCTCTAGTGATAAATGAGGAGAACACAGTCACCCCTCGTGTGAGCTAAAATGTTCCCTATCTGGAGCAGTGGCATTGTTTTCTGTTTAACTCCATTCTGGCAACTCAAGTCTGAAAACTCAAGTCTTCATTTCGCTGTATCTACTCTAAATATGTCATCTTCTTCACTTCAGCAATTAAATATTAATTTGTTTGCTTAAACTTGTAGTATCTGTCAGCTTCCAACAGAATGAAGAGGCATCTTTTCAGAAATAACTTTAAGCATGAACCTCTAACTGTATCCTGATTGCAATTGTATAGCCAAGGTATAGTTTTGGGTATGGATGGTAGGGCCATGTCCCTACCAGTATTGTGAGAGTACCGTGTTAGTTTAGAGGGGTGGGGGGTTTGGGGCGGATCTGGTCCTCACCAGTGTTCGAACCACAACCACGCCCTTGTGTAGAGCAGTGTTTCTCAAATTGGTTCATAGGGACCCACACACAGTCCAACTTTTTGCTACCTACCTACAGGATCTGGATAGGAGCAAACGTGGAATCCCCGGCAGGGAGCTGGGAGGGAGCAAAAACGTGGACCGTCTTTTGGACCCCCAGGACCAGGTTGGGAAACATCGCTGTGCAGGACTCCTACCACGCCGGCTATGGACATACATCTTTATATGAACATCCATCTATCCACCCTTGTCAGTGTCACAGTGGGGATAAAGTCTACAAAGATACATGCTACCTTAAGATGGATGGCCACCTCACAACAGTTCATCTAAAATAAATAGTATTATTATTATCATCATCAGTTTTGAAGCAATGTGCTGCATTAGCAACAGTTCTTTTCAAAACACATTCTGTTGTCTTCTGCATACCCCCTGGGAAGTTAAAGAGGACAGATTATCTACAGGGATAGCTCAGCTGGCTCCCAGTTATGCAGTCCCGCAGATTGGATTATGTGCTATGTCAGTTGCTTCGTATTATAGTGTCCAAATATTTAAACAACAGTAATCAACGATGATGATCAGCATCACATTTTCCAGGACAGAAACCAGTCAAAATTAATTCATCAAAATGTGGTGAGCTTTTGGTAATTCTCCTGCCAAAGCAACTAACATTCATTTTCCAATCTGTTTCAATTGGAGTGGAACTGCTGCACTAATGAGGCTTCAAGGTTGTGCATGGACAGACTCTTTTAAGAGTTAAATTAGCCTCTGAAGAAGTAGATTCTTCAAATAAGGGTCAAAGGTTCTAACAATGCCCCCCCCCCGACCCAGGTAATCAAAGTACCTGTTTAGCTTCCCAAATCATGCACCGACAACAACAGCAGCTGCCCAAAGACAACAATTTTTTTCCTATTTCATAAATAAAACCAAATACACTTAATTGTACCATTTAGTCCCGCTATACTTCTGTTTATGCTTTTCAACACACGTCATTGCTGTGGCGCCCTGCTGGGATTACTTGCGCCATACCACTCATTAAGTGAGCTATTACAGTAAGATTTCAAATACAAAAATTTCAAAACAAACATTACAGTCCCATTGCTATTTCCAGTAAAGAACTTGACCCCCAACTGTTATCTGCCAGCAGCGCTTAAATTGTTTTGAGAAGGGAGATAACTAACAATACGGGCAGGTAAATGTGTATATTCAACTAGGGGTGGGTTTGGCAATAAGAAAGAACTGCAATTTTACAAGTGAAAGCTACTGAAACCAGTGTCTGCCTTCTAAATGATTTCCTTGAAATACATGATAACCCAATAAAATACAAAATAAATGGTAAATAATAAAGAACCAGTTGAGAGAACTGCTGGCCAAACAGGGAGTAAACATGGTACAGATCAAACAGGCACCAAACCTGACATTATATGACTATTACCAATCTTTTCATAGTACTGATGGATTCTGCATAGATAGAGACACAACTATTCTGTATCCTGAACAATTTGGTATTTGTGTACTGAGTGCTACACACTCTTGTTAAGTTGCTTGGGGAAAATGTATTGGGAGAGGCGCTACATAAAAAATTATTAAATTGAAGTTCAGCATTACACAGCCATATAACAACCAAGTGGAAATTAGCAAAATAAAATGATAAAAGTCCCAAATATTGCTGCCTTCCCAAGTTTTCACTTTGCCTGGTCCTCAGTAATATATTTTTGTGCAAGGAGTAAGCAGCCTGACTTGTCACTGTCAGGACAATCCACAAGGGGAGTCTGGAATATGGAACTGTGAGGCAGACGTTATTAAATCGTGGAAACACATCACACAGCTGGGTGTAAAGTGCATGGGGAAGAAGTATTACCCTAATTCATATTGAGGGGGTCCTACAAACAAAATCATTTAAGTTCTTAAACCCATAGAGAGAAATCATTGAAGAATCGAATGTACCCTGATAGCATAAAAAATGTTTAAGTATTAAAAGGATGGCCTTCTCTTCAACCATTTTGTCTGCAGTCAGTAATTTGAATGTATCATTTTATGAATACCACAGAAAAGGGGCATGAAAAAACTGATTCCTCAGGTAGAGTTGATAAGGGAATGGGGGATGGAATCGGCTTCATCTTATTGGGGACCTTCTGGAAAGTACATGGACAGCAAACCGAGCAAACCCAAAAATTTCCCTCCCTGCCTTTAGCAAACCGACTTGCTGCAAAGCTGGGCCCTGCCCCCAAACACGCCTCTCCTCCCCATGCTTTCAATGCTGGGACTGAGGAGTGACTTTGCAGATCAAAAAAGCGGCAATAAAATAAGCAAATTATCTGCGCTAACCAACAAGAACTGATATTAATCAGGGGGCTCAGTAACTGGAAATAAAAACTTCATTTCAAAAATCTTGGATTTATTTAGGCTAGTATCAAAAAAATCATCATTAAACTATGAAATCTAAAGCTAAGGTTTTAGCAATTTTTTTTATATAACAAATACCCACAACAGTTTCTATTTCAATGTGTATTTGCCATAAAGAAAGTTATAAAAATACAAATATTCATGCACGAATCAACCCATTTTTCATAACTGCTTTTTCAGTACAAAGGCACTGTGACCTTGGAGCCTCAGAAGGGACACAGCAGAGGACACACTGTTAGTTCATAACTGGGCACAAACATTCTCACTATACAGGCCATTCAGTAGCACCAGTTTAGCTAACCACCTGCTTTAGCTAAGCACCTACCAGAGTACCCAAATGGAACCCTGCAATCAACATGGGGAACACATGCAAACACCATACATTTGGGAGCAGGAATATATATTAATTGCAAAATATAGACTTAGATTGAAGGCATGTTATTTTGCTTTTACTTCTGATACTTTGAAAACGAATAACATTAGCAGGTTTACTTTTTAAAGCTAGATGATACACAGTGTTTGGCATGGCCCCCAAGGTTTGGTCACTACACTATATACTAAATAAACATGTTCCTTATTTCAGAGATGCTGAAGCAGCATGTTCTGTTTACTAGCTAGCTATCTACGATCTTATGACTTTACTGGCCAGCTAGTGAGTGGGACCCCGGACACAACAGACCTACTCTGATTACATATGTCATACTTAATCAAATTAGCAAGGACATTAAATTATAAACCATGCACTCAGCCTGGTGTACTGGAGTACGGCTTGAGATGAAATGTCAAGAATACAGTTTTATAGGGTGACTTGATAAGTAACATCATGGGATGTCGAGGATGCCAATGGCGTTGAATGTTTCCCGTTTAGGCATCATGAAATTCTCAGTCCTTCACATATGCTCTTTTCACTCAGCTTGTTTAATTTTTATCCTTCACAATTTGTGCATTTTTGGGCAATTTAAAATGTTACTTCTTAATCATCAACAGAGATTGAGAAAAGCGAACAGTGACCTAAAACAAAATTAGGCATGCAGACTGCTTCTACAAACATTTGCAAAAGAATGGGTCGCTCTCAGGAGCTCAGTGAATTCAAACGTTGTACTGTGATAGGATGCCACCTGTGCAATAAGTCCATTCATGAAATTTCCTCACTACTAAATATTCCACAGTCAACTGTAAGTGGTATTAAAACAAAGTGGAAGCAATTGGGAATAACAGCAACTCAGCCAGAAAGTGGTAGGCCAGGTAAAATCACAGAGCAGGGACAACGCATGCCGAGGCGCACAGTGTGTAGAAGTCGGCAACTGTCTGCAGAGTCAATAGTTACAGATCTCCAAACTTCATGTGTCCTTCAGATTAGCTGAAGAACAGTGCGTAGAGAACTTCATGGAATGGGTTTCCATGGCAGAGCAGCTGCATCCAAGCCTTACGTCACCAATTGCAATGCAAAGCGTCAGATGCAGTGGTGTAAAGCACGTCGCTACTGGACTCTAGAGCAGTGGAGACGTGTTCTCTGGAGTGAATAATCACACTTCTCTGTTTGGCAATTCGATGGACGGGTGAGTTTTGCCGGTTGCCAGGATAACAGTACTTGCCTGACTGCATTGTGCCAAATGTAAAGTTTGCTGGAGGGGGGGGATTATGGTGTGGGGTTGTTTTTCAGGGGTTGGCCTTCTCGTCCAACATCAGTGCCCGAGCTCACAAATGCTCTCCTGGGAGAATGGTCAAAATTCCCATAAACACACTCCTAAACCTTGTGGACAGCTTTCCCAGAAGAGTTGAAGCTGTTATAGCTGTAAAACGGTGGGCCAACTCCATATTAAAGCCTGTGTATTAAGAATGGGATGTCATTAAAGTTCATGTGTATAATGGCAGGTTACCCAATACTTTTGGCAGTGTAGTGTATCTTAGAGAGGTTAATAGGTATTGTGCTAATCAAACTACAGAAACACAGGTATTCAAAAATCCATCGTTTTACCATTTTCCACTTTATTGAAGTCATACTTGGTCATCTTAATTTCACTTAATTTCCATCTACATCTGCATTACCAGATTAAATTATTTGAAAAGCAAGGATAACCTGTACACTATCTTACCTTTTTTTTTACAGCCACATAAATTCTGCATTCATTCAATTTACACACTAGAAGAAAACTGAAAATCAGAAAAAACATTGCTAAATTGACCAGAGTTTTGATAGCTTTGTCTGTTGTCTTTGATAACTAGTCAAAAAAAAAAAGCAACAGGGAGTTAACAACTGATTCAGTCCATTCAAGAGAAAAGGTTTTATATCTGCTTCTCAGAAAGAAACATAATGTAAACTAATTTAGCGAAACATCCTGCTGTGAAAACTGCAGGCTGTATTAATGTTTTTGTGAAGGCATATTGTAAGCAAATATAATCAGTATGTCCATAATGCTTCTAAATCTGAACGGCTACCAATTACCCTGCCCTCCGCAGAACATCCGCTTCTTTTGGTGAACACAGTTTGTCTCAACGAAGAACCTTATAATAGAAAATGCAACATAATACCATATAGCAAACAGCCTGTACAGAATCGCACAGAGCATACTGCCACCTGTCAGATGAAATATGGAGTTTTCTGTACTTCTAGTAATTATACATTTGCACATCTGAGTTATACTATAGCATATGCTGAAAAATTATACCAAGTCTGGTTTTTCAGCATGAGGGTCACTCTATTTTTCAAAAGCTCCCTTTGTTAGGTAATATTCAGCTAATGAACCCCTTCTGATTATGAGGTCATAAAGATTCATATTTCACAATTTACGCCGGTCAGCCGTAACATTAAAACCACCTGCCTAATATTGTGTAGGTCCCCCTCGTGCTGTCAAAACGGTTCTGACAGCATGGACTCCTTCAAACCTCTGAAGGTGTCCTCTGGTATCTGGCACCAAGACATTAACAACAGATCCTTTAAATCCTGTAAGCTGTGAGCTAAGGCCTCCATGGGTCGGACTTGTTTGTCCAGCACATCCCACAGATGCAGATTGCGATTTGGGGAATTCCAAGGCCAAGTCAACATCTTGAGCGCTTTTTCCATCTCTTCAAACCATTCCTGAACAATTTTCATAGTGTGGCAAGGTGAATTATCCTGTTGAAAGAGGCCATTGTCACCGGGAAATACCGTTTTCATTAAGGAGTGTACTTGGTCTAAAACAATGTTTAGGTGGGCAGTACATGTCAAAGTAACATCCAGAGGAATGCCAGGACCCACCGAGTCCAGTCAGAACATGCCGAGAGCATCACACCGCCTCTGTTGGCTTGTCTTCTCATAGTGTGTCCTGATGCCATCTCTTCCCTGGGTAAATGAGGCACACGCACCCTGCTGTCCACATGATGTAACAGAAAACGTGACTCATCAGATCAGGCTGCCTTCGTCCATTGCTCACATGCTCATTGTAGGTGCTTTTGGTGGCGTATATGGGTCAGCATGGGCAGTCTGACCAGCCTACAGCTACGTAGCCCCATACGCAGCAAGCTGTGAGGCCTGTGTGTTCTGACACCTTTCTGTCAAAGCCAGCGTTAACTTCTTCACTAATGCTGTAGTAGCTCTCCTGTGGGATGGGACCATAGGGGCTAGCCGTCGCTTACCACGTACTTCATTGACATCATTGCCGGTTTACCGATTGGCCTTCCTTGGACTAATTTTGATAGGTACTGACCACTGCATACTGGGAACACCCCAGAAGACCTGCCGTTTTACAGATGCCCTGACAGTCATCCAGCCATCACAGTTTGGCCCTTGTCAAAGTCGCTCAGATCCTTACACTTATCCATTGTTCTTGCTTCCAAAACATCAACTTCAAGAAAATTAATGTTCACTTGCCTAATATATAATGGCACCCTAAATCAGTGCCATTGTAACAAGATAATCAGTGTTATTCACCTCACCTGTCAATGGTTTTAATGTTAAGGCTGACCGATGTATATCTTGCTTCTGCGGGGGCGGGGGGGGGGGGGGGGGGGGGGGGGGCGGGGGGGGGGGGGCGGGGGGGGGGGGCGCGCGGGGGGGGGGGGG
>JAODLD010000040.1:6255491-6268859 GCA_026781065.1 Mormyrops boulengeri | reverse complement strand
CCCCACCACCACCACCCCCCACCCAATTTAGCCATTTCGCGATTTAACCTAATGCCCTTTGGATTACATGATGCGACTTTAGTCACTCGTTAGGCATATTTGAATCTCAACTCAGGAAATTTTTATTTGCTTTATCTTGATGATGATAATGATCATGATGTACCTTCTCCCTTCTATGGCTGATGAGCACATTTGATTAAAATGTCAAGTGTTAAATGGGCGTCATCCAATGGGGATTAAACAACACTGGTTAGTGGGGAAATACATGTGTCGGTCAAATTTTAAGCAGGGGATAATTGGGCTAATCGAAGAACTGTAGCTGGTTTTCTTTCCTGTAACTTATTTTTTGCTGTGTGTCTTTTTTGAGCTCTTGCCTTATCACCTGGCTATAGAGTTAGTGTGATGTCCCCGCACTAAAGGTGATAGAAGTTCCTGGTTGCTGAAAAAGGTTCCTGCGGTGGGAGAGGGCAGTGGTTAATCCAAAAGTTACAGGGCCACTTAAAGAATCCTAGCTAATGGTCTCATACCTATTGCCCTGTTGCTTTAGTAGACAATAGTGTCACTATTAATATATGTATGGGTTGGCTACCGATATTCAGAGAGGAACTCATTGGGAAACTTACTGGGACCTCCTTAAGAAATCTGGGTACCATGCTGCATTCATTGTCTTTCTTAAAACATGTTGTTATTTAGCTTTCGGTATTCTAGGTAAAATACTGCTAATGTGCTACTTATGATGATGGAATGTTATACTCTTAGTTGTTACTTTTCATGTTTGTATGCAACTTATAAAAAGTTAGCTTTTAAGAGCTGCAGCACCCACCTTAACTGATGTTAATGTGCTGTTTTTTGTTGCTGTATACATGTACAGTCGTGGTCAAATTTATTGCCACCCTAGCAATTTGTGAAAGGTAGGTTAAGAAAAGACTAAAAAACCACTACATACATGTGTACCTAAAGGAAGAGTATTTCATCACTGCTTTAATAAGCAAAGACACCTGATTGGATGATAAGTGCCACATCTATTGCTCACTTCACGCTGCCCCAGTTTCACACAGGTTTAGTATCGTGTTTTAGTTTATATCTGGGAACGACTCCAAATATTCTGTGTTAACCTGGAGTTGGGCCAATTTAGCCCTAGGCTGTTTCTGCCCATACCTCACTTTTGAATTTTCAAGTGAGAATCATTATTTAATACTAGTTTAAAAGTGTTCCTGCGTAAGAGAGCCCCTGATTCTGGGCTATGAGTAGTAGAAGAAGCCTATTATATTCACTGAGTACTGAGTAAACAAGCTTTCCTTGTTGACGTTCTGTGACCACCCACATTAAGTAATGGTGGCTAATTTATATACACAAATATAGTGAACGCATGATGCTTGGACACACCGACGCAGGATGCAATATAATCAGTTATGTAAGTAGGAGCTTTTGGGTGGTGTTTCACATGAGTTTGGGGGTTCTCAGCCATGTTACAGCGCATGCACAGCTCGTAAAGACACCATATGTCGCAAAGTTGAAGGAACGTCAAAAGATAATCTGGGATACGGTTGTGGGAAAGCAGCAGGCAAGCGAAGGGTATAAGAACATTTTCAGTGTTTTGAAAATCTTACAAATAATAGAAAAGTCCATGAGAATGAAACTGAGAAAATAGGGCACAAACAACAGTGAATTTGCACAGAGCGTGGTGTACTCCGGGAAACACGACACAAGGAACAGTTCACTAACAAATAAACTGCCCACGAGGTACATGCCGTCATCAAAAATAATTGCCTTTCTTTCTTCACTCTATATAAAGTAGCAGTAAAATTTCAATAAGGAATAAACGTAAAAGGAAGTTTAGGATCCGGTGCATTTTTAAAAACTAAAAATGACCGCTCTGTCACAAAAGACGTATGAAGATGTACAGTCGTGGCCAAAAGTTTTGAGAATGACACAGGTATTGGTTTCACAAAGTTTGCTGCTTCAGTGTTTGTAGATATTTTTCTCAGATGTTTCTATGGTATACTGAAGTATAATTACAAGTATGATATGGTGCTCTGGTCCCCTTCCCTAAGGATGGGTTACATTATCGAGCTCACCGTACCCTGGGAGGATTCCGTGGACGAGGCATACGCGTGAAAATATCTACGCTATGCTGAATTAGCTGCTGAAGGGATGCAGAAGGTTTGTAGCAACATCTGCCATCAAACTGCTAAGAGACCTGGGAATCAGGGGCCAGAGCCAGCGTGCAGCCATCAAAGCTGCATCAGAGGCAGCAGAGAGAAGCAGCCAGTGGCTCTGGTTGAAGAGGAATGCCCCCTACTGGGCTCCTAAGTGATAAGCTTAGACTGTCATGAGATGTCCGACATTTGACATCAAGGCAACTCTCTTGACTAATTGGGCATGGGACGCAAGCTTAGGGCTGATCACCCTACAGCTGGCCACCTCAGATGAGGGTGTATAGTGTGAAAGGCCGAAACAGCCCATGAGCCAGAGGAGCACTACTGATGATGCATCCCAAAAGAATTTTTCAACCTGCACCCAACTTCTCCAAGGCTAATATTCTCCATTCACCAACCAGCTTAACAGTGAACCTATGGTACCTGCTGGCACAAAGGATAGTAACATCTCATCCTGTGTTTTGGAATCTGACAAGCATTTCATAAGTGTGAAAGGCCTTTATTGACAATTACATTAAGATTATGCAAAGAATCAATATTTGCAGTGTTGGTCCATCTTTTTCCAAGACCTCTGCAATTCACCCTGGCATGCTGTCGATCAACTTCTGGGCCAAAGCCTGACTGATGGCAGCCCATTCTTGCATAATCAATGCTTTGAGTTTGTTTGTCCACCCGCCTGTTGAGGATTGACCACAAGTTCTCAATGGGATTAAGATCTGGGGAGTTTTCTGGCCATGAACCCCGAGCCATTTAGTTATCACTTTTGCCTTATGGCACGGTGCTCCATCATGCTGGAAAAGGCGTTGTTCATCACCAAACTGTTCTTGGATGGTTGGGAGAATTCTCGGAGGATGTTTTGGTACCATTCTTTATTCATAAATGTGTTCTTAGGCAAAATTGTGAGTGAGCCCACTCCCTTGGCTGAGAAGCAACCCCACACATGAATGGTCTCAGGATGCTTTACTGTTGGCATGACACAGGACTGATGGTAGCGCTCACCTTTTCTTTTCAGGACAAACTTTTTTCCTGGATGCCTCAAACAATCGCAAAGGGGATTCATCAGAGAAAATAACTTATGTTGAACTACCCCAGCCCTCAGCAGTCCAATCCCTGTACCTTTTGCAGAATCTCAGTCTCTCCTTGATGATTTTCTTGGAGAGAAGTGGCTTCTTTGCTGCCCTTCTTGACACCAGGTCATCCTCCAAAAGTCTTCACCTCACTGTGAGTGCAGATGCACTCAGACCTGCCTGCAGCCATTCCTGAGCAAGCTCTGCACTGGTGGTGCCCCAATCCTGCAGCTAAATCAACTTTAGGAGAATGACAGAGAGTGATCTCCAGCCTTGTCCTTCTCAACACTCTCACCTGTGTTACCGAGAGAATCACTGAAATGATGTCAGCAGGTCCTTTTGTGGCAGGGCTGAAATGCAGTGGAAATTGTTTTTTTGAATAAGTTCATTTTCATGTCAAAGGGGGACTTTGCAATTAACTGCAATTCATCTGATCACTCTTCATAACATTCTGGAGTATATGCAAATTACCATCATAAAAACTGAGGCAGAAGACATGGTGAAAATTAATATTTGTGCCATTCTCGAAACTTTTGGCCACAGCTGTAAAGTGAGACCTGGCTGTTATCCCGTGATGCCATGAAACAAACAACGACAATCACAATGTCAGGGAAGGTCATTTAGCATCGGCTTCCTTTATTGTAGGTTGAGCAACATTTTTGGTATCTCATTCGCGCACTATAACAAGTCTTGTTTTACTTGTTGGTCTTTTCCAGTTATTAGCAGTTCGACACATGTTACTTATGGATTTTGGACGATTTAGTGTGGGGGATAAGCATCTTTGGAGATTACATTAGTCATATAAATAAGAAGAAAAAATTACAGGACAGGACAGGGAATTTGAAGACTCATTAGAATGAATTTTATAGTTTTAGATATGTTTGGAAAAATGAAGAGAGTTCCATTATACTGTCTTGAGAGTTTACTGGACCGGAGGGTATCTTAGCAGATCTTTCACTGGAAAGATATACTCAGTTCAAGATGGTGAAATGGTCAAAGTTCATTTCAGCCCTGTAAAGTCATGAAAAACAGTGCTTCTCTAAAGAACATTTTTCTTGACTTTAATAAACTTGAGAAACTGGAAAGCCAGTCTTAAGTGTTTCGTATAACGGGAGGGCAGTATAAATTTTTAGATGTGGAGAGCAGAGTTTTAGGTTGAGTGATCACGGTGCAGACACTCTGGAACTGCATATGTTCCACTTACATACTCAGCAGTACCTGCATTGAGGAAATCACACCTGCAAAATCTGAATATTTCAAAAATGAGAATAATTTTAACATGTATTTTGTATAGTAAAACTATCTTGGATTGAATTCATTCTATTATCGTAATAACTCACGCGGACAATTTAATCGTATCATTCAAATAGGTCATTGGGAAAAAACATCTCAGTTAATAGACTGAGGGAAATAGGGGCTCAGTGGAAATTAAGTAACAAAAGTCTGAAAAGACGACATGCAAATTTCTGTTTCGGCAGCGCAAAAGAAATCTACAATTCACACACCAAGGAGGGTGGCAGTGTGGATGTTTGGATCTAACACAGGGGTGGCTCGGCTTACCCAGAAAGGGCCGCTGTGTATTCGAGTTTTCGCTGTAACTCCCTAATTAGATTAATAATTAGAGGTCTGGTTGGCTGAAGAGTCCTCACCCCTGGGTTTGTACAGCTGACCTAAAGGTTATCCCAAAAATCTGAACTCTCCATATAAACTGGCCCTTTGCAGATAAGGTTCCCAACCCCTGGTCGATCAGGTTCTAGTCTGAGGTTTTAGTCAATGCGACAGCAGGACATGGAGTGTCAGTTTTAGGTATTCATATGGTGAGAAAAAGAACTAATCAATTTCATTTCAGGAGCCATGTGTTATTGATCCATATCAGTGTCGTACCCAGTCTTTTCCAAAACATAAGACAAAATGTCTTTGTGTCATTATTGACTACAAAGTCTGCTATTTCCAAAACATCAAAATTGTTTTCAGATTTTAAGTACAGTAGACTGGCCATTTGTTTTTATTTAGCATAATTATCGTTCACCTAGTCCTGCAGGTATAAGTTTATTTTAGGAAATAGACCGTTTTATGATCAAATGTTGCATTTACTCTTTATGTACTTGTTTATAAACCCCTTTCATGTCTCATATACTACAAACATCAATGTGGGGACATATTGAATGACTCCATTCTTCTGAAATATGTGCATGTAGCCCTATACAGTATGTATGTGTTGCCTGTGATTTATTGCTTGTTTATTCTGTGTATATTGAAGCTTCCCCTGTAGTGTTATTTGTACTCACTGAGGTGTGTAGTGCATAGAAAATGCCCTCGGGCTGGAGACCAAAGTAGAGACAACTGCTGTACTTTGTAATGATTATATTAAAAAAGAAAAAAGTTGACTGATATGACCACCCCCCCTCCCTAAACACAAGCAAACTCTCACAGGAAACTGACCTCAAATAACCTTATTGTTTGGTTTCTGGTGAGCTGTTTTCAAACAGAACCTTGATAAAGCTGTTGCGGAGATATTCTATTCCAAAACACTAAACACAAGTATGATAGCTTGAATGAATGAATGACTTGAATGAATGAATGAATGAATGAATGAATAATTACTTGAATGAATGAAGGATTGGATAATAAGAACTGTGTTAGCAAATGCATGAATGAATCATAAAGAACATTTGCATCAAGCCAAGTTTGCTTCAATACTATCCTTTTCGTTCCCTGTTAATTCCTTCACACAGCCTCATTTATTCCTATTTTCTTCTTTCAGATCTGGGCATTTTGGATGGATTACAGGGCCTTTTGCAAAACTTCTGACTAATAACTTTATTTGTGTATATTTTCTCTCTCTCTGTTTGGGAGCAGTTGTTGTTTTTGTCATGCAGAGCTCCAGGAGAGCCATACAAGTGGGTGCATGGAGGGATGGGGGGGTGATTAAACAAACAAAACCATGATGAATATGTATAATCTGGCATGACACTGGGAATTGATATGAAGCTTTAGAATAACCAATGAAACGGTCTAGAGACATCAATGGCAGGTCTGTTAGAATCATCACAACTCGACCAATGCACTCAATGAAACACCTTCAAGCTGTTATACGTTGTGGAAGGAACCAATCTAAAATGGAGCTGAAGTGAATACATATATGGGAAATAAAGGATTGTTAATGGCTATGTAAGCGTCGTCCTAGTGTACAATGACATTAAAGTAAAGGTACAGCCCTTGGTGTTACATCTGCAGAGAGGATTACCCAGGTAAAATAGAAAATATGGAAATCATTTATAAATCAATCCATACCCACTTGTCCTATGTAGAGTCCGGGGGCCTGGAGCCTATCCCAGAAGCAACGGGTACAAGGCAGGGCATAGTTCAGAACAGACTGCCAACGCATCACAGTGCCACATGTGGACAATTTGGCAAATTCATTTCACCTTAGCATGTTTTTGGATGGTGGGGGAACCTGACGATAACGTAGGGTGAACATGTTAACACCACACACATAAAACCAGGCTGGAGACTAGAAGGTGTGAAGCAACAGTTCTAACTATTGTGGCAACATGTCGCCTCTCACTTGGAAGTTTTCAGATTTTTTATTTTAAATGAAAAGTCCTTATCCTGTTTTACAATCATTAAGCTTAGTCTTGGCCACACAGGTATATACTTGCGTCCATTTCAGCATGTTTGAATGTTGCTTGAATGAGGTTATTGGTTTTCCTTCGGTTTAATGAAGGCACATTCATAGTCATCAAGAGTCAAGTTCTTTTCTTGATCTCCGGGTCAAGTGGGCGATATATGTTGCAGTAATAAAATCCCGAATGGCTACTGAAATATGATAAGGAGAACACAATTAAATATACAAGTGAGCTCTTTGTATTTCTTAGAATTATGCTAATTGAATTGATCGTTGCAATGTTTTGGAGGGTAAGTGACTTGACAGTTCGATGATAAAGCCTGTTTTTGTGAAGGACACTGCCTGTTACAGAATCTATAATTAGTTTGTTGTCATTTAATTAACTGGGACAGGGATTGTCCTTGGGTGAAGTACTGATCTGCGAAGAGGCAGAATAATTTTGTCATTTTAATGGATAGAGTGCTCACAAGCGCTAGCCACAGTGCTAGGGCCTGTCAGTCAGTCCCTCAGAGGAGTGTGGGCATTTTGGTGTGTCCCAGCACTCATTTGCAGAGCTTCAGCACAAAGTAACATCATCTGTATTTTCACAGGTGTGAAATGCAATCGCTTGGTAATTGATCTAGATAAATTCTTAACTCATCTTGTCAGTAAGAATTTGGCTGTTAGATCAGATATTTTACTTATCAGAGGGGCATCGCAGTGCCTGACCAGCAAATTGTACAGTGGTAGTAGTAGTATTAATAATAATAATAATAATAATAGTAATAATAATAATTAATATTAGTAATAATAAACCTGTTATTTTTAAGTGGGGACCATTTTTCACATCCCCACAAAGATCTGTGAATGCAATCAAAAAAACTAAAAATGCCAAAAGTCTCTTATTTTGTTTGGTTGCTTATGGGTAAGCTTAGGGCTGGGTAGGGGTTAAGGTCGTCATGTTGGGATTAGAGTTTTCCCCATAGAAATGAATGGAGAGTCCCCACTAAGATATAATTACATGCCTGTGTGTGTGGAGTTCTCATGTTCTTCAGTTGTCACACTGGATCCCTCTGGGTATTCCAGTTTCCGCCCACAGTCCAAACACATGCAGTGAGGCTAATTGGTGTCATTAAACTACCTGCAATGTGTGATTTTTGCGTGCGTGTTCCCTGTGATGGGCTAACATCCATCGCAGGGTGTACCCCCGCAATGTGCCCTATGCTGTCCAGGATAGGCTCCCCCTCCACCTCCCCCCAAGGAAAATAAAAAAACCAGTACCAGATACTGCAATACATGACCGTACCGCCAAAAGGAAGACCATTACATACTGGGGGCACTTAGTACTCTTCTGGAGAACTAGATGGCTTATATCATAGCAGAAACCTCATTACTCATTCATGATGTATCTGCTAAGCAAAGGTGACTGTCAGCTAATGATGGAACAGGCAGATTATCCTGAAGGACAAGCTAATGGATGTTCTTCGATTTACCTCCAAGAAAGAAAAGGCTGCACCAGAAACTCATAACAGTGGCAGTGTATTGTGTGCGTCAGATGCAGTGCCTGCCAGGGATAAATGTGCAAGTACTTTATATCACTTCATTCCAATGTAGCTTGTTCATATGTCATCATATGGAAAAGCCTTTGATTGTGTATATAATGTTGCCTGTAGCAAAGGTACACATTTATATGTGGTGTGTGTGTGTGTGTTTTTTTCCAAATACTGATTTTCATGTCTGTGCATTGAATCCTCTATAATCCTGCCATTTTCATAAATATCATAACAAATGAAATGACACATGGAGCCCAGCTTGCTGTGTGTATCCTGTTCTTTGAATCGTATGTCCTCCCCTTATTTATTGCAGCATACAGACAAATCCAATCTCAACACATAACTGGTATCTTTGGTTTAGATAATGTGAATTTTTAGAATGTGTATTCTTGCTATTTTTACCATATTGTTTTTTGTATTTTTTTTATACTTCTGAAAGATTAATAAAGATTAAATTGACAGCTTACTCACACTTGGCATCTCAGATATCACGTAACTGTGAATGACAGTGGACCAGCATCTATCAGTGAAAGCATAAGGCCAGCCTCTTCGAGGACGGACACACATGCAGGCACTGCGGGGTCTTTACAACCGAAGACAGCGAGAAGATGCAAACCCCTGAGGTCTCAGCTGACAGTGTCGCCCACCATACCTCGCTGAATGTGTAAATGTTAATTAAAGGCTTAGGGTTAAGGATGAAAATCACAAAATGTAGGACTTCTGAAAAATTAAGTAAAATAAAGACAGGAGAAAAAAATTGCCTATTGAATAATCTGGGTGAATATATGGTCTGTATCATAATCGGTTTTGTTACACAAAACCTCATGATATGAGGTTGATACTTTTGCCTGGCCTTAAGCAATGTACCATGTGTTTGCAGAATGACTCATCCTAGCTCACATGTCATTTTTCCTCTACAGTGACACCCCTGTACACTGGGACTGCACTCTGGCCAATAAGAAATATAGGAAACAAAAGCTTTCTAGGAATAAAGAAAGCATCGTTATAAGCAGGGATTGACATAACTGTCAAAAAATCGATTGTTGTAACAGTGTGAATACTTATTTTATGTGCATTTGCGCCGATATGACAAATATTTTGGACTTTTATATGGTAATTCGTACTTCATTTGCGGTATAGAGGTTAAAATGCACAATAATTTCTTGTCATATCGGCGCAAATGCACATAAAATAGGCTACGTATGCATTTACGGTGTTACAACAATCGAGTGCCGCATGTATCGCTTTTAAAGGTGAATGCGTACTTGCGTACCAGTTCTGTCCCTGCTTATAAGTATATGAAAATAATTACACGCTCCAAATCATTGACTTCATATTTATTTTACGGGACTGGTTTAAAAAGCACTTCGCGGGAGATAACAGGAGAAACAGCTTGTTTTTATTTCAACCGTACACTGAGCTTATGACTGAGTAATAAGACGCCGAATTTCCTCACGTTGGCTGAGTGTTCCCTCTTGCGACATTTGGCACCGTGTCGCTGAAGTGAGCTGCAGTTATGTTCCCAAGGTAAACCTGACAGTAGGATACACCTGAGGATTGTAATGATGACATACTTTAGTGGTACCATTTGTTCTATGGCATTAAGCCCTTAGATTAAAATGCAGGTAGTGATTTATTAATGCCTACCTTGTGCCATGTTATGATATTATGCAAATTAAGACATCTGGTGAATACATTTTACCCGCCCCATCCCTTCTCCACCTGCAGTACAATCCAGTATCCAGTGATATATGCTGTGCTTTTTTCCCCCCCACCAGGATAGTCAGAACAGTACACTTTAGTTTCAACTTAGCAAAAATGTATCTTGGAACATGAACAGAGATCATAATTTCAGGTGATCGTTTTTTTTAAACTATTGATCTTTTTTAGCACACAAAATAATTATCACCATGTTCATATTGGTAAAGATTGCATTACTGCTCTAAGCCCTTGAAATGTTGCCTCCATTAGTTGCCAAGGTAGGTAGTAAACAGAGCCTACTTGGTGTTTCAGTGTGAAAATATGAATAGTCTCTTCCTGGAAAAACCTGGAAAATTTACTGCCAGTGCTTGGCTGTGGAGGCTGCATGGAGCAATCACAGATTAATATGGGAATCAGCTTCTCCTTTATTGATTACTCTGAGAAATGTTTTGTATAACCTGTCATATTTTCAATGGTGGAGGAGGCCTATATCAATGAATCATTATTATAGTGAAATAAACAAGTGATATATAAACAGATAAAACAGGCAAAAATGAACAGGCAACAATAAACAAATAGATCAGCAAGCCCCAGGAGATCGCTCTATAGGTCATTTGTTTGAAAAAACATTGGGAAGAGGTTCTGTGGTTTTCCCAACATGTGACATTTTCAAGTAAACGATTCAAATAGAAACATAGTAGCAGCACAAAGCACATTGTACATGTGTTGTTTATACTGCAAGCTGCCCATGAATTAACACTTCAATATCAGGTTTTGAACATTCTAATTAATATTTATTATTGCACGATTGATCACTAACATGAATACATTTACCAATAAAGTATTTGACAACAAAATGCCTTCATAATGGCCTTTTAAATAAAATATTATGGCAATAGTACTTGCATAGACTATAATGACTTATGACCCGCTTGCAATCATTCATTTTTTTGGCTGAGGAGTTATCTGACTTTCCAGAGATCATTTAGATCACAACATTTGCAGATGACCTCTTGAGATCAATGCGAAATGCCCTTTGGCGTTATATTCAGATGACGAGAAAAGCATGTTATGAAATTCCACTCTGCGGGTGGGCAGGGCAGGGTCATCTCAGTGCATTAATGATGCATTAAAATGGAAGGTATGCTTTTTTATATGAACTGCCATTGTGTTGAATCAATCCAGCAACAACATTCTAAAAACTAAAAAAAATAAAATGCTTAATTCTGTAATGTGCGTATCATCAGTATGACCAAGGGACAAGGGGGGAGACAAGTCGACCTGACCCTTCGAAGGAATTGAAAACACTGGAAAAGTATCAGTTGTATTTAAATTACTTTTGCCCGCTAACACCCTTATCACCTCTAAAAATATAGGTAATGGGGAAAAAAGTAATTAAGATTTCAAATGGCAGCTCAAAAGTTTGTGTAATCATCTATGACCCTGGAGCTAAAGTCAATTGGTTTGTTTCCAATTATCCCTCAAGTGTGTGTTAGACCTTCAGCTACGTCATGCACATTCTCCAAACATCTACTCAGACTGAAATGATGCATAAATATGATTTTTGTCTAGAGATGTGCCGATCCGATATTCGGATTGGTATTGGCGCCAATCCAGACCTATTTGACAGCTTGGGTATCGGCCATATGTGACCGATCCATGTCCGATACTTACTTATTTAGTTTTTAGTCTCTAAAAAGAGAGCTCCTATTTCATGTTAAATGAATTCGTACAGTAAATCCCACGCCAGCTCTTTCCCAATTTAAACGTGTTTTTTTGCTGCATTCAAGCAGACCGCTAATGGTGCCTCTCAGCTGGTGTGAGCGCAGGGACTTCCGCCCGCTGTGACATCACGTGCATACCCTTTGCAGTATGAGGAACATCAGATAAGAGGGTGACGGCCTGGGAGTATTTTGCACTTTAACAGCAACTTCTAGCACAATGATATGCAATCTTTGTAAAAGCAAAAGGTCTGAGAGGTGGGAGCAGCGTTTACTATAAAATTCCACTAAACAAAGCACACACAATTGTGTGGGACATTAAAAGCAATGCATGATTTTGGAGTCGCGAGCTTGGGCTGTTTTGCACATTCGCTACAGTTAGTGATACTGGGGTGGCTGCTATTGCAATGCAGTGCCGCTGGTGCTAGTGGAAGAAAAATTGTGAGGCATTTTAAGCATTCGGCACTTGTGCATACTCCCTTGGAAGGTATTCAGATTGAATTGAAAATGCCTCAAAAATGCTTAAAACTAGATGTACAAACAAGGTGGAAGAGTATGTTATGTAGGTATGTTTCTAGTAGCCTAATTAAAGATTTTTTGGCATAATTTTTTCATCTGTATTTACTAGCTTAAAAATATGAATAATATATAAAGAAAAATATATAGTATATATATACATCGGCCCACCTTTTTTCCATGGAAGTCGGGACATTTTGAGTTGTTGGTCCAGACTTTTTTGAATCGGTATACGGCTTCACGTGTTCATTTGCATGTGTTTCATACATGGCTACTTTCTTATGCCACAGTATTGCTTTTCATGCCAGCTATTCAGCTCTTATAATTCTCATAGTGTGGGTACACTTACCCCTCCCTCATTCATACAAACATAAATAAATAATAAGGGTAGTCAGTTTTAGCCAAATACATCTATGTAAGTTACAAATACTATGTTAATTACTGAATATGCATCCATTTTCCAACCAATAATCCTGGTCAGAGTTTTCAAAAATGAACATCAAAATTGAAATGCTTTTACAAGAACCTAAATTTGATCATGTTTATGCATTTTGACAGCGGACGATCATAAGTGGATGGGGGACCATTAATTTGAAGGTCAGACTTGTCCTGGGTATGACGTTAAACTGCATTCGGCCCTGCGAGCCGTCCTCCAAGTTGCAGAGAAAGAAAATTTGTGGGTTGGTAGTGGGACTGGCACTCCAGCTACCGTAAAACAACTCGCAAAAATTCGATCTAAATAGGCGCGCCACCCTTCTACTCTCTGCTGCAGCTGCCCACAGGAAGGCTGCATGCAGAAGGGGATGGGGGAAGATATTCTGGAGCTCTCCGGAAGAGTAAAAACCGTCCGAGAGCTAATAGGGTCAGCCCCTTGGGGAGCGGGTCTGGTGTGGTGCTGAGGTGTCGCCTGCTGCATGGCAACACTTCAAACATGAATGGTCATATGATTCAGTTGATATATATAATGTCCATGTGTGGTTGATGTCATGCATAAAGTTAATTCAATTCTGCATTACTAATTTTATACGTATTTGAAATATATTT
>JAODLD010000040.1:6225924-6242627 GCA_026781065.1 Mormyrops boulengeri | reverse complement strand
CCCCCCCCCCCCCCCCCCCCCCCCCCCCCCCCGCCCCCCCCCCCCCCGGCCGCCCCCCCCCCCCCCCCCCCCCCACTGCTAACTAAGATTCAGTGCATCTTTTGTTAGTTGGTGTTTTGAAAATATGAAATCATAAGCAGAAGCTGGAGTCCTCAGCCCACGGCCATCTTTCTGTCGTCAGATTTCCCGCATTTAGCACTGCTTAAATACCTCCAATGTAATGACAGTAACCCAAGACATGTCTCAAAACAACCCCGTATATGTTTTGTTTGTTTTTGTTGCAAATACTCTCAACCAGTTGATACACTTTTTTCTGACCTTGACTGCCTGAATTTGTTCAGTAGATCCTCTACTGCCATCCATAGGTCACAAGTGGAAACTCTCGCCTTAAGTGTTCTGGCATTAATGGCTCTTTGACTCAGCCTGTAACATAGAACTGATTGTTATTGCTCCTCTCCATTCCCCTCTCTGCTGACTTAAACACGGAGAAACTGCTCCGGCTGGATCAATACAAGCAATTTCAAAGTGCATGCATTTCATTTTGGCTCGTTTTATAGATGCAAAGAATTGTTTCACATGGAAAAGACCAAAAAGCTATTTGATACATGCAGCGGTATCATATCTAGAGCTTTTCTTACTACAACAATCATTAAGATAAGCAAAAAGGTTGAAGAAAGACATAAAATTCATTATTTTTATTTTTCACATTTTTTTTCACATTCATTTTATTACATTTAGTTGTCACAATAATGTGCAGAACGTGTCCAGGTAAAACATCAGTGATAAGGTACAAACTTATCATTACAAACAGACCATTATCTTCAGTCAGTAGCGATCGAAGCCGTGTGGCAGCTTAGGCAAGCTTCTCCGCCAGCACCCTCAGTCCGAGACAAAGTGAAATCGGCTCGCTTACTCAGCGCCTCCCTCAGAAACTGGCGCCCTGGGCGGTCACCTAATGGGTTGACCAGTACTGTCTTGCGCATGCAGCATCAGCAAAAGAGGAAACAGGTCACAGTCCACTTTAAAAGTCTACAAAAGTACCTGCCAGTGAGAAGCATAACAGGAACAGGCCCCAGAGCTCAGAATAAGTGTGATGCCATCTGACAACTTGCCTTTCCCTGTGTCCGTGGCGACAAATGGATGTGGGTACAGACAGAGACAGCCTGAGCCTCATAATGAATGAATAGTCCCTGTTTACCTGGCACGACAGATTCAAACAGCCGGCAGAGTAAACAGCATTCTTGGGCTATATGAGGACACAGTTATTCCGTTATCTGTTCAAAAAGGAGGAATAAAAATTGTAACCCCATAATTGATTCTGACCCCCTGAAGGAATTCACGCTTAAGTGCCACGGGAAAATAATTCATGCACATGTGATGTAGGTGAATGTAGGCTCACTGATGGAAAGCCAGTTAAATTACGGGATGTGTGGGTCTTCAAATGGGATAAGACGGCTGTTCTGAAATGGTTGCAACCTTCATTGCATTTTGGTTTATCTCTCTGGAATTTCCTTCGGTAGGTTGACAGACCAACAAACAAACAAATTAATGCATGTTTTTGAAAATTTGTAATGTAATATTTAATAGCACCATTTGTGTGTAGCTCGGAGTTTTTTCGTCTTTGTCTATTTTAAATCAAAAATACCTTTTAGCTACATTATTGTAAGTCTGTTCCCTGCAACAAAGGTGCTGATCGCATCATCTTGGTCTCGTACTATAAGAGAGGTAAAACTCCTGCAAAAGGCATACGAGCAGTAAACAATCTACACTAACAGGTGGTCTGCAAGCCATTTCAGGCTTTGAAGCTTTGGCTTTGGTTTTTAGGGTCAATCTGGTCATTCGCCTTGTTCATAAGGCCTAGGAACTGTCATTATTTGTTTTCACTACACCCACTTATAGGCCGTGATCACAATGTTCAGGGCCTGATACGGGGTAAGGCACAAACTGATCTTTCTGCATAGCTTATGCTGTACATTCTGATAGAAAATTCTATCTGTGTCTCTGCTGCAACTGAACTTCAAGGTCTGGAAACAGTGGGGAGGAGATTAAACAAGAATTTCATGTAAATTGAAGGACAGGACACATGACTAAGAGCATGTTCATTATTACAGCCAAACTCCACAAACTTCAGTCATCCTCACTGTGGCAACAACTTTTTACGTGTTTTTTTCAATATAAAATGGGTATTACAGGAACAGGAATGTCTTTCTCTTGAGAGAAAGAAAGTCCAGTTGGTAAAGAACCTACAGTAATTTTAGCAGGATAATAACAGGTTCTACTGCAGATTTGACCAATTAAAAGGACAGAGCTTTGAAGCACTGCTACTTTGTGTATAAAATATTCGAAAAATAGCAGTTGTCCATATTTACAGGCAGCAGGATCCAGTGCCCAGCTTACCCATGGCTGACCTTTCGTATATAAGCATTGAGACTAGAGACTTGGTTTCCTTCTCTGCATCTTGATCAAAACATGATCAAAGAAGAATGGAGAGCATGTAGGTTTAGCAAACTGAGCCAGATGGAGGGGGACTTAGGGGCCTCTGTCTGGGTAATGGTAAATAAATAAATGAAGGATCTCAGATAGCCCCCACTTTATATTCCTAACCAGCCACCAGCAAGTCAAGTATTCTGATGACATTTATAATTATCTCTCGCTGCACACGATAGTCACACAGGATCACCCCGTATTAAAGTTAGATGACTGTGTGTCTTGCTAAGAAGTCGTCCAAGTGCCTGGGAAGATAGAATCATTCTCAAACTGTCAGACTGGAAAACCAAGTAATGGCAATGGAATCAGCCTTAGTGATGTGCTGCGCTTTAAGTCAAGGCGTAGATCTGAATTCTAATATTAATGTCTCCGTTACTGCGTGTTCTAGCTGCAACCTCATCACAGAAAATTTCGGAATGTTCTTGTGCCTGACAACGTGAAGAAGTCAGTGAGAATTCATTAGGCTCTCGATGTTCAAGAATTTAAATTCTTAATACGAAAGTGAAGACCACACCATGACAGATTAAAATGCCAAGCTTGTTTAAATATATCATCTGTAGGTAAAAGCTGATATGCACCTCTCAAGTCCCTGCTTAGCTTTCAGTTGGTAAACATCTTCTTGATAATCCCAAATGCAGCATCATTACTGGCATTTTTAAACAACTAAACCGGTGTTTGTATCTGCTCCCACACTAGCATGCTGAAGAACAGTGTCTTCCCCACAGCTGTCTCCCCTGCTGAGCTCTCAACACCACCGTCAACCTTCACCCGGAACCTGCCCATAACCCCCCTGCCACGTCGTAATTATTTAAATACACTCTATTTATACATATATATTGATACATTGTACAGAGCTCTCATTGTTCTGTATTACAATCACAGATGCTGTATATACTAATTATACCACACCATGTATACCGTGTACAGTAATGGGCAGGGTTACGCAAATCTGCTGACCACTAATTAGTGAATTATCATTTCCGCTAACATTGAAAACTATTAGCATACCAATTAGCTTCTTCTGAATTTAGTTCCGCTACCTGTAAATCCGCTACCATTTTTTTCTCAGGTAAAGTTAATAAAATTTTACGGTCAAAAACATTTGTAAACTCTAAATGATACATATTTGTTCTTGTTTGTTGTGAGTGTGTCTGCAACCATCTATCTGACACGCTATTAGCTGACTACATGTAAACACGAGATGTGATCAGTCGGTACTTTGCCAGATTTAAGGTAGTCTGGGTTAAATGTGAGTGAATGAAGATAAAGTCAATTTAAACTGGGGTACCCTCAACTGAGCAGAGAACAGGGGCCTATATCACAAAGCTGGATTTCTTGCTTAGCCGGATAACTTGCTGGATTTAAGGTTCAGTGAAGGCGAAATGGCAGTGTGGGCCAGGTGCAAAATAGGGATTCGCTGACAAAGTTATTATTAACACAGTATTATTCCAGAGACTCTACAAAATCCAACGATACCCAATTGGGTAAGTGGTAAATATCCCCTGGTAATCACTCTACTCCGACAGATGGGACTTCAGTATTAAAAGGGTTGAAATTTTAGCTCTCTAGTTATGTTTTTAAGGGTTTCAGAAACTGAAGCTAAATTCATATAATAAAAGTTAGTGGTTAGTGGTTATCATTAGCTTCCATTAAATTTTTAGGGGCTTATCGGTTTGACGTCATCAGATTAAACTTTTGAGTTAGCAGATTAGCGGTTATCAGAGCTCATTTTTCAGTTAGCTGTCCCCACCACTAATCGTGTATACCACTGTATGTGTAGATGTATATTTCATATTTGTTTATCACACATTCACGTATTGTTTCCTCCAGGTAGTCCGGTTTCCCCCCACAGTCCAAAAACTGCACAGGTGTGACTGATGTGTGCTTCCGGGTAAGGTTCTGGACCCCCGTGACCCTGAACCGAACAAGCAGGTACAGAAGATGGATGGATGGATGGATGGCTGGATGGATGGACGGACATGTATATATTGTACAGTTGTTTTTAGCACTATTGTGCTATTTTGCACATTCGGTCTAAACGGCAAACTGCATTTCTTTGTCTAAATACTTGTACTTAGTGCAATCACAGTTAAATTGAATCTAATCTGAAGGAATCTATTTTATTTATTTTTCTATTATTAAATATATTTAATAAAATCCTTAAGTCCTTTGATCATTGTATACATTTTTATATGGCTCACTAACATTTTAATAGGTGTATTATTATTATTATTTATTATTATTGTTGTTGTTGTTGTTGGCTCTGCACAACAATGGACCTCAGCCAGGTGATGGCTTCTTCCTGCAGGTTGACGTTCTGTTTTGTTCACCAATGTTTTGATAACCTGCATGATCTCCTGTGTATACAGGGCATATGATTTCCTCTGGAAGGTCTCATCTCAAGCTGTACACTTTAGGTATTATATATGTAATAGCTGGCCCCTGAAAATAGACACCTGCACTTTGTTTATGACTTCATTGCAGCTACTGGCATTAACAGGGCTGGCTATGAGGGCTCCCATGGGTCTGACGAACGTGGTGAAAGTGGCTCCATGTTTCTTGACTTTGCAAACGATCGGGGTCTGGGGGTCGCTGGATCCTGGTTCCAGTGCCCTGAGCCACATCATTGGACTTTCTACTCCAAAATAGGTGGTGCGGTGAAAGATATCAATCACACCCTTGTGAGAAGACACTGGAGGCTGCTACAGGGCCTACAGATGTGCCCAGTTTGTGAATTCTCATAGCTTGATGGCAACTCTGGTTTGTACCAAGAACTGAGAAGGATGGCTATGAGGGCAGTGAGGATCTCAAGTCTACCGACCCATGTCCTGCTTACAGGGGAATCAAAGCATTATTGACATCCAAATCTGTTCCTCAGTGTTGCATTCAAGGCAGGTAATGGAACGGTCCTTACAGATGACACCACAGGATGTTAGACATCTCTGGGTCCACAGTTCTTGGGGCTGAGCCTCTGATTTGCTGTGAACCACCCAATCTCACTGGAATTGCACAGGCAGTGAACTGGTTTAGTATACAGAAAGCCACACAAATCTGTGGTATCCAGGATGAACTTCTTCAGGCTGGTGGTATGGCTGTCCTTGGATGCTAACTGGTGACCTGAGACAAAGACTGGACTCCGCTAGGACTGTGTCTCTTTAGAGAATCCATGGGTACTGCCGTTTTGACGTTGTCTTAAAGGAGTGGTTGCTCAGGGAGCCCCGATTGAGCCATATAACCTGTATTGTGAGGGAGCATCAGTTACAACACTACAGCCATGAGGCATGTCTCCCTAAGGGTGATCCAGCTCGCAGGATCCTCATGGCTCGGGACCTGAGCAGTCGGACCAGACCAAGAGGATGCCCAAGTAACACCTGGCTGTAACAGATGGGTAGTCATGTCTGAAGAATGGAAGTGGACCGTATGTCGGCCTGGGGGGTCACCAACCAGAATCCCGAGTTGTTTCATCATGTGGTGGGTGTGGAAATGCGCTGTACCATTGCATGCTCCCTAACCTGACCCGGCCTGATGTTGTTTATGCTGAACATCAAATGCTTTTCAGTGCACCTACATCACTGAATAATGAAATATTAATTTTATGGCTTGTTAAATTAAATCAGGCAATTAATCATGGTTGCAGATTTATGGCAAGCAATAGAAGACTAATTTTCACCCAAAAGCAATCTTTAGAAATTAATTAATTTCCTTTGAAGGTCTTTTTCGATTTTTGGTGCACTTTCTGAGTCAATATCTGACCAGCTGCAGTTTTTTTGTAGATTAGCCTTGTTAGACAGAAAAGAAGGGGCTCATAAAATTGTGAACAATGGATAAGGTAGCAATTAAACTAAACGATGAATCTTGCAAAAAGAGCAAGATAGTATTATTCACATTAAACAAGAGGTGGGGAATCCAGAGCCATTGAAATCCAGATAGTAACCCACTTCACAACCTGGTGTTAACACATCTCTTAACTACTTTGTTGATGTCAATATCTGGACAGGAACCTGCATGTAAATCAATTTGAAATTGTGCATCGGGGGTTCTGCTGTAGGTCACCGGACATGTCCCACTGTAGTCAGTCAGAACGAGGTACTTAAGGTATTGACAGAATTCCAGCAGAAAAAAGGTGGAATTGCTAATAAAATGTAAGCAATTTTAACATAATAGGACCAAAACAACTGGGGTAGGGCTGAGATTCTTCATTTTGTTTGTAAAGTTTTAAATATACTACGCCACCATATGGAGACAGAGAGAAAAAAACTTTGTAATCTTTGGTAAGATACATTACTGTGCAAAAGTCTTAGGCAGCCAAAGAAAATGATGTTTAAATGATCTTCACGTTGGTTTAAAGGCGTGATATGATGCCTGTCAGAGTGAGTCAGCTTAGCCATTTCAGAACTTCTGTGAAAAAGACCCCAGTATTTGCAACCATTCAGTACAGTCATGCATTTTCACAGTAGCACATCTTATGTAGCTAATCAATATCTCATTGACTTTTTAAACTAATTAAATTAATTAATTAAGTGAGTTGGTGGTGTAATTTAATAAATACATGGAACGGCTGAGGTGGCCCTGAGGAGAGGTTTGGGAACTGAAGCGGTGTTCATCTAGTCATCTAACAAGATATCAGTAACTTTTTGGAGAACAGAAGAGATTCTTACTAGTTTTTATTCTTATTTTTAATTAAATACTTTTTAATGCTAAACTGTTTTTTTTGTTCTGAGAAAAAGTGCACTTATTACCCAGAAGAATAGCTTTGAACATTTCTCTTGACTGCTTAAGACCTTTGTACAGTACTGTACATACATGCACACACAGCTTCTGCGAATTAATTCAGGGGTGTTCTCTATGCATTCTCTTCAGGACAGTCCCACTGCTGAGGAGGAACACCACTTAGGAGATCTATTACCTCCTGCTGGAGGTCTTGTGTTATAAGAGCTCTGCATTTTAACGTAGCACATTCACTGTTCTAGTGAGATGGAAAAAAGGGAGCGAACAGCATGTTATTTCTGTCGTGTATCCTTTATATTCACCCGATTAGTAGCTTACAGTAATAAAATTTGTTTAAGTTACATCAGGTCACCTGACTTCTTGAAATTTTCATGTCCTTGTTTTGAGAATTTCGCTCTGACTCAACTCTTCTCCTAATCAACGCCTGGTCCAGGGACCTGGTCACGACACCTGTTAGCAGAGCTGAAAATCAATGCCTGTGACATTGACAGTAGCAGATGATCTGGTGTAGTTCACTTATATGTGAACTAACACAGGTGAGGAAAGTCTTATTGCAAATTGAATGAGAAAAGTCAGAATAAAGGGTCATATCTCTTATAGCTGTAAGTATAGGGTCACAATTATAATACCACGGGTGTTTTGACTTTGGCAAGCTAGGGTCCAGTCACTTGGGCATTTTGCGATGGAACCCTCCTGGTTCAGTGGCTGATAGCATGCAGCATAAATCAAGGAGGTTCACTTAGATGGGGGGGGTGACTATTAATGTCAGGCCTGCTAACAAGCTGGCTCTTCAATCTTGCTATATATCCAATTATTAGTGGTTTTGCACCACAGTGGAAATGTTTTAGCACCTAACACTGTCTTATTAAGAAGAGGAGGGGAGATTTACAGCCCAGCTACTGAGGGGGCACAGTAGAGACAGGCAGGGATAATGGCGGTCTTGTGCCTGCCTCATTTCTCCGTGATTACGGCGGAGGACTCCTTGGCGATGCTTCATCTTCGAAAGTGCAGCCTCGCCACTGTCAAAACACCTAAACGAAGAACGGAATTTGCATGGACTTTTATTTATTCAAATTGTCGTCATTTTAGTGATGAATTAACTCGACACGCGTTGCTCAAGGCGTGGGAATGCTCATTTTCCAGAAGCTGAATATTTTATATAAATTGAATATGATTCATATATAATTAATCCATTTTCCATAAGTGCTTATCTAGTCCAGTCTTGGGAATCATGAGGCAGAGTTTGTTGTTGTGTTTATATGTTAAAAACAAAACATGCAGATATATTTTGTAAAATGTTTATGTTCATATTAATTGTTTGAATACTGTGTGCTCATAGTTATTTTTAAGACTGT
This sequence comes from Mormyrops boulengeri, assembly GCA_026781065.1. Taxonomy (NCBI): domain Eukaryota; kingdom Metazoa; phylum Chordata; class Actinopteri; order Osteoglossiformes; family Mormyridae; genus Mormyrops; species Mormyrops boulengeri. The sequence continues at coordinate 6,234,057 of JAODLD010000040.1, read as the reverse complement.
GCATGTGTGGTGAGATGCTGGTTTTTTCTGTGAGTTGATACTGGAGTGAATGGGAAAAAAAGTTCACCCTGGACACAATGCTGACCTGCATGCACATTCTGTAGGCAGTCCATGCTCACTCACAACACATATCCATTACTAAATCACGATTTCAGTGATGTGTGGCCAGGACATCGGCCAATTAACAGTAACCCAGTAATCCCAATAGCGTTAAAAGTACTGTGTTAACAACGTAACACTAATAGCAATGAACACACATAGACATCGGAGTACTACTTGTCTATCTTAACCCTTTCCATTAAGAATCAGCAAGAATTAGCATCATCTCAGAGGAAGTTAAGTTAAACAGACATTGTACAGCAGTAGCATAACCTACATAGAAAGAAATACCTTTTTTAAGAGTGTAATTTTTGCTTGTGGGAGTTTTGCGTACACAAAAATGAACAAAAGGACAATACAAAACAAAAAATAGTTGCTTGAGAAAGATAACCAATCAGAATAATAAGAGATCTGATTGGTTGCTCCTGCCTCTTCTAGTTGCTTGGACCCACCTCCTCTACAATCTAATTGGTAATCACTCTGAACCAATCATTTTTTATTCTGCCCTCAGAACATTTTTGTGTAAGTAAAACTCCCATGAGCATAGTTTTTTCTTTATATTCAACACAATAAACAATAACTATAAAAATAACTAAACTTTTAAAAACTTTTTAAACTTTTTAAAAATAACTAATAACTTTTAAAATAGTGCATATTATCAATTACAATGTCGCTGATAAAATTTTGCAAAGAAAAATGCAAAAAGCGAGTACTACCTTACTCTAATACACCAAAATTTAAATGACCCAAAAAAATTCTGGAAGTTGATTAAATCATCTGCTGGAGATATAGCACCTCCCACTCTTCCTGAATCCCTAGTAATAAATCAAGGTGAAATTAAGGGTAAACGAAACATTGTAGATGCTTCTAATACACATTTCATTAATGCAGGAATTATTACTCAGTTCAGTCTTCCAGTAGATTCTGGGGATAGTGCAGTTATCAATTCCAATTGTTCTGTGAACTTTAACTTCTCTACAATTCCTGCCTCCCAAGTTCGCAATGCCTTATTAAACCTCGATTGCAAAAAGGCTGCTGGTCCAGATGAGACGGAGCTTTATTTTTTAAAAGATAGCGGCAGATCTGATTCTTCAGACATGACTACCCATCTGTTACTTGGTCCTATTGCCTCTGTTTTTAATCGTAGTCTCTGTAGTGAGTTAATCCCTAGCTCCTGGAAGTCAGCCTTTGTCCTTGCACTATTAAAAGGAGGTGATCCCTCCTCTTTGGATAATTATCGCTCCATTTCCAGATTGTCGGTCTCAGCCAAATTATTTGAATCTTTTGTTAATGACCAACTTAAAGCATTTCTATCTGATAATAATATTTTATGTCATACTCAGTCTGGTTTTAGACAGGGCCACAGTACCATAACTGCAATAACTTCTGTTAAAAATGATATAATCATGCGCTGCTCTTTTTATAGATCTAACAAAAGCATTTGACACTGTTGATCATGCTCGTCTTCTGCAAAGATTACAGAGTATAGGATTTAGTGACACGGTATTGAATTGGTTCTCCAATTGCTTCACTGAGAGAACACAGTGTGTAGCTATAGGTAACTATAACTCTACCTCACAAATAGTAAAAACTGGTGTGCCTCAAGGTTCTATTTTAGGACCTGTTTTATTCTCTATTTATATAGACAATATTAGTTTAGGGTTAGAACCAGCAAAAATACACTTATATGCTGATGATACAATTCTTTACACCACTCCTTTGTCACTGCAAGAAACAATAGATTCATTACAATCTGCTTTTAATTTATTACAGACGTCTCTTATCAAGTTAAAACTGGTGTCAAATGCCAAGAAAACTAAGTTTATGGTATTTACACATTCATGTTCTCCCCTTGATTATTCTGTTTTAACGCTAGATGGCACTCATCTAGAGAGGGTGTACCTCGGTATCTGGCTTGACAATAACACAATTATCTTTTGGAGTCCATATAAACAGTTCGCTAAAAAAAAACTTTGCCCAAATCTAGGCTTCTATTTCCATTTAAAGAAAAGTTTTCCCTTCATTGTTAGAAAAAGACTAGTACAGAGGACCTTCCTATGAGAATTAGATTATGGTGATGTAATATACATGCATGCACCTTCATCTTATTTGAAGAAACTAGATGTAATATATCATGCAGCATTGAGGTTTACAACTGGTGCAACAGCAAGAACACATCACTGTAAGCTATATGAGATGGTGGAGAGGACATCATTACATCTTAGAAGGAAAATGCTTTGCCTGGTTTTTATAGCAAAAGCTTTAATGGACAAATTACCTCAGTACATCTGAAATTTGCTGACCTTCCGCACTAATACATACAGGACCCGCTCATCAGTTAAACTTCTCCTTCAGCCTCCCACCACACGCACAGAACTGAGGAAATCCGCCTTTTGTTGTTATGCACCAGATGAGTGGAACATATTACAAAATATATTGAATTTAGAGTCCTTGCCTTCTCTGAATGTGCTAAAAAATCTCTTAAACTATGAGCTTAAAGAACAGTGTCATTGTTTCGTATAAATAAATTTTATTCTATGTATAGTTTGAGTATTTGTATGTGTTTTAGTCTGTGTTCATATTCAAAAATCATCTCTGTGTGTATGTATATGAAACGTTTGTCTTTTTTCTTATTTGCTGCCATCTTGGCCAGGGCTTCCTGGAAGAAGAGATATTGTATCTCAATGGAACCTTCCTGGTAAAATAAAGGATAAATAAATAAATAAAAAAGATACCAAAAAAATCTGCCATGTTGAATAAACAATAAAATGCTACTAGCTCCATGACTGATTTCCAGTCTGTCAGTGAATCTGCCTCAGAGTGGACCCTTCTCAATCTCAGCACCTTTGTCCTGTGGGGGGGGCAGGGGGGTTGGGGTCACTGAAAAAGTAATTTCGGGGCCCTCTCACACCCTCCTAGGGTAGTGACTGTTTGTGGCCAAAATGGGGCCCCCAAAACGTCAGAGGCCCCCCACAGATATGTGGTTTGAGTGGGGATAAACACCACCGCTGGTTCTGTGGCTTCGATTTTTCATGAAAAAGGAAAGTGCAGATCTGTACATCGTGCATGACTCATTTACTCATAATCCTCAACATGTGCGCATAGCAGCCTCATTGAACTTTGGCATGAGAGTGAAGTCACAAAGGTATGGCAGAACCCCATCCAGGGGATAACTGGGCTTATTAACAGCAAAGTGAAGAAGCTGCAGACAGGTCACACAGCAGCAAATAGCAGCAGACAGTCTTTTTGTGCATGTACTTCAAGCACTGTAGGTCAAATAATATGCCAATTTGGGATCTCTTTTCATATATAAGGATTGTTCCCATTTTTCAGTTCGAACTTTATAGTACTCTATTAAATTACTAATTGTTAGATGGATACATCATTTGATGTCTGGGTCTGTACAGCCTGACCTTGGTCTCCTCCCCGTTTGTCCAGCAGGTGGTGCTGGACATCCTGTCCTCCTCCCTGTCGCTTGCCCCTTAAGCCCCTAGTGTGGTTCCCTTGCCCCCAGACTGCATAGCTCAGTGCAGCTTAGGAACTGAGTACCTGTTGGTCATGGGTTTGAGGCAGGCCTCATCTGTTTGTTAGTATTTATTTGGGTTTCGGTTTCCCCCATGATTATGTTCTGTTTTGCTTAAGTTTCCTAGTGTAGTAATTCCTAGTGTATGATTAGTCTTCCTAGTTTCAGTGTTTTCTCTGTCTCTTAGTTCTGTGTTCATTTAGTGTTACTGCTTACACCTTTACCAACGTTTCTTGTTGTTTGTCTGCCTCAGTTGATTAGTTAACAGATTATGTCTTAGACCTGTTCCTTGTTTGCTCCAGTTTTCTGTGTGTAGCTAAGTGCCTGCCCTGCTCTGTTCTCCAGTCAGTTATTAGGTTTGTGTTACTGTGTATTCAGGCTGCCACAGTAAGTCAACGTAGTCTATGACGTCGATGCTAAAAATGCATCGACATCAATATTTAAAATCGATGCATCATTATTTTAATTTTTGTAAAATTTCCTTTATGATTTCTAATTAACGCTTCAATTCATAATTTTTTTATTTATTTATTTTTATTTGATATCATTATATAATTATGGGTCTAGTTCAAATGATCACTAAACAAAAAGGTGGCTTCAAATTTTGCAAAGTGAAATGGCATACTACGGCAGTACTATGGCTAAGCATGAGTGCCTGAAGAGAAAACACACGTACAAGCACTATTGTAGACCAGCAAATATGTATATTAAACTATCATTAGTACGCACAGTTTTTTAATATCTTTTGTCCTTGTAGCTGCTAAAAACACTCATTATTAAAGCCATAAAGTTATCTGCCTGCTATATTAGAATCTCCACTGAATAAGTGTTTGTGAAAATGCTCAGGCTAAAATCTGGGCTTATTCTACGTTGATTGACGGTGCCAGTGTGTGTGTTTCTGGACGTTGGACTTTTTGGGACCAGTGTCGTTATCGTAAACTAAAACTGAAACGAAAACGGACACTGAATAAAAGTAAATAAGTTGTGAACTGAAATAAAAATGAAAACCATATTTACAAAAAAAGTGTCGGACTTTAATCTGCAAAAGTACCACCACAGAATGTACTCTTTTAAAAGGTATTGTGGCTGCTGATCTGTCCCTTCAGTGCTTGTGTTGCATGTGCCGTGCTCTGCTAACTGAAATTATTAAGCATGAGGATACGTGAAATTTATACAGATTGCTAACTTTTGGGCATCACAATATGCATCTAATTTATATTTTTAGGGCATACTGTTAATCTGCTTATTGAATTGTGGGTGAAAATTATGTTCATATATATTTTCAGTGCAAAAACTGTACCCTGTAATGGCTTACACTTTGTTGTTGTCAAAATAAAATTACCTTAAACTAAATGGTCAAGTTGATTATCAGGAGGAAAATTAATTGTATCAATTAATCGATTAACCCATACAACAGTCGATAGATTAATCAATAGACAAACAGTTGTTACTGGCAGCCCTACTGTGTATTGGAAGTTCTGTCCCCTTGCCTGTTCTTCCTCCTTTTGGTTTTTGGTGGTGTGATCCATTTTGTTTTAATTAACGGCCTTTGTTTTGGATCCATAAGTGGATCGTCCCCTTTTTCCTGCCACAACGTAGCAGTTCGAGTTATCAGGCTTAGTGGACACTATTGTATCTTCATGTCTCAAGGGCTGGGGGGTTAGAATCCCATCTCTTATCTGTGTTTGGAATTTGCATATGCTCCCCTTGTCTGTACAAATTTTCCTTAAGTATTTTGCTTACCCCCAAAGCAAGGGGAAGATGAATGGATGGACGGACGGACAGATTGATGGATGGACATCAAGGTTTCGCAACATGGCAGCATGGAAAACATATTACTCATGCACTAAAATCAGGATGGTGTAGCTCTGTTCTCTTGTTCTTTTTAACCCTGTGTGCCTTAATGTTCACAGAAATATTTTGGGAAAACTTCTAAGCATTGTTTTGAGATATTTTTCATGTGGTCTTTGGGGTGGACACAGTGAGCTATGCATTAATAGTCTCTCACACTGGAGTGTAAATTAAGAAAGACTAGCTAGCAGAAGAGAAATTGCAGTTATATTACCCTGTTTAAAATAATGTCACCTCCTGTCCTAACATCCCGACACCATAAAGTTCTGCATCTTTTGTTGACAAATAGCTGTGAAGAAAACCGTATTAACACCACAGACATAGTAAAGAAGAAGGAACCTTGTTTGCCCAATTCATCATTACGAGCCTTTAAAAGGTCAAGCCACAGAAAATGGGATAGTACTTTGTATATGAAATGATCATTTTTTCCTATTATTCAGGGACATTTACCCAAGGAATTGGAATCTCTGTGATGTATTGCATGTCGTTAGTAGCTTTAATCTCTGAGTTTCATAATGCAAAAGGATGGTATTTCCAAAAAGCACCATAATCTGCTCTTTACCTTCTCGGATCTGTTCATGGCTGTTCGCTCCACTGGACGTGACTATGAATATATAACAATAAAGTTGTTAGATCAGCATTTCCCTAACCCGGTCCTCGGGGACCCCAGATAATCCATGTTTTTGCTCCCTCCCAGACAGTCCACACTTTCTCTGCGCAAAACCACGGATTGCCTGGGGGTCCCCGAGGACCGGACTTGAAAACACTTAACTAAATTAATCTTCCTTTACGGCTTCTTCTCTCTCAGCCATTTCCCGCATTGTTACCTGTCAGCTATATCGTTAACTAATCACCATCTTGCCGTCAACATGTATGGCTCTTCACCGTTCCATTGCCAAGCCGCCAAGTACATAAGCATTGCTAATGACTGTGATCTAAAGCTAGTGGCCTGTAGACTTTCCCCAGTGCTATTCATTTGATTCTCTCTTTTTCTGCCCTGGAACTAGATTCAGTCTTTGACCTGTCCACCGCAGAAACTCCCAGTGTGTGTCACCAAACTGCTACAGCTAATCGATAACCCTGATACTTGTCTGGTAGTCAGCCCCCCTGTATTTATCAGCATCACTGCAGGCATTCTTTACTTACCGGACTCCTCAGGAGACCAAATGCGCTGACAGGCAGGGGGCGGCCATTTCCAGACATTTCAATAATCAATAGTGAGTGCATTTATAAGATCATAGCTAGCCAGCTGGTTAGCATTAGATGCTGCTCCAGCATCTCCAGAATAAGGATCATTTATTTAATATTTAGTGTAGTGACTGTTTGTGGCCACCAGGGGCCCTCATCCACATGTGCCATTTGAGTGGTGGCAAACGCCGCTTCTATTGACAGAGTAAACTGCCTTGATATTTAAAACCATGCCCAATACATCTGGTCAGTAAAGACTGGGTGTCCTGTTTCCCTCTTCTTACGGTCTGTTGTAGTGTATTATCTCACAGTCACAATAGATGTGTATTGACATACATTACTCAAATCTCCGATTTGCCTTTGGAGTTCTGCTACCAGGCCATGCCACCCTGGATTTGGGGTGGGAAATCACTCCTCATATTCATGGATGCCTGGCAGGGGGGGATTAATGCACAGGTTGTCCTAGGCTATAGCCCAAGGCCCCAGCGCAATCAGGGCCCCACCCTGCCTCAGGAAAAATGGAACTGTTAGTTAAATCGGCAACACCCGATCGTCCATGCTGATGCCAGCCTAAGGCCGCCAGATAAGTTAATCCGTCCCTGATGCCAGGGTCCCATGTTGTACTGCATAGACAAAACATCACTTTATGTATTAGTTTTTGAAGAAGCTGGAATACTTGGCTGCTATGCAGAGTGTTTGCAAGCGTTTGACTGTGATTGACCTCAATTAAGAAGCTATTAGAGATGTAAATACAACCCTCCTTGGAAAACAAGTAATTTTACTTTAGAATTTGTGTTCCGTAGTCAGCAAATATATCATACTACCCAGTAGCAGGTAAATAGACAGTTTCTAAATCAACATGTCTTTGTATGTTGTTGTATAATGTGCTCATTTATTCAGTGATAAACATCCCTCTGGTGAATACTGCTTGCTGGCAGGTTTAAATGATTAGCATATCATAAACCTCCTAGTGATGAAAACATATAAAATGTAAAGTTTCTGTCCTCCCACCCCAACATTCACGGGAAATTGGCCAAGCAATTTACTGGGATCTGTGAAGATTACCGCAACTTAATAAAGACATTGTGCTATACAGGCTGTAATGAAGGTCACCGATCAAAAGTTTAATGGGAATTAATCTGGTGGTTATCCTGTTCTTCAGTAATGTACCAATACCCTTGGAGGTTTTAGGAACTGGATCTTTACGAAATTCGTATATAGCTGGGCATTTTTCTGATCTTCTTTCTTTTGCATAACTTTGCTTTCTTTGTTTTGATTATTAAAAATGGTTTGCTGTTAAATAACTGACAATACCCCAGTCGCAATAAGTACATTGGGGGGGGGGGGGGGGTAGGGATGGAAAAGCACTGCAGGGCCTTTGTGACACTAAAATAAGATAATGATGTTTGACGGATTGGTGCGGCATGAAATCATGTAGGTAAATCAACAAGGCATGCTTGAATGAGTTCCTG
>JAODLD010000040.1:6208348-6225824 GCA_026781065.1 Mormyrops boulengeri | reverse complement strand
GAAGACGAGTGGCTGCTCTGCGGACCCTGCGGCCCCTTCTGCAGTGTGGTACTGAGAACCCGCCAGCCAGCGTCCCCCCCCCCCCCCCCCCCCCGGCGGGCAGAGCTCTGCAGAGCCTTTGTGACACTTAAATCAGATCATGATGTGTGACTGATTGGTGCGGCAGGAACTCATGTAGGTAAATGCAGAAGGCAGTCTTGCATGAGTTCCTGGCCTTGCTGAGAGTGCATTACCATCCGAGTGCATTACCCCCCACCCCTCTTACAGAAATGACAAATGATTATTAATCTACAAAGGGGCACAGCACGAGTTTTACACCTCTGCTCATTTTCAATATTTTAAATAAATAATAATAATCAAACTTCATGGCCAGTGGATGCCACTACTGTACTTTGAGGCAGTGCTCAATTTAAGATCTGAATAACAATGAAATCCATTTACATCTATTAGGTCTGTAGTAATTAAGACCCACACAATGACGTGCTTGGGGACAGATAACAGAAGACAGCACGCTAAGTGTTGAAGTCACTAAATCAAAGCGGTTCTCACTGCCAGCCACATAGGTAAGTCATAATGAGTTTTTTTTTCCAGTCATCAGGATATCAGCTGGAAAAAAAACTTTTGGGATTTTGTGTGTTTCCTTCCACATAAAACATGAAGGAAATTCCAGTTTAAAGAGATCAAATTATGAAAATACTTAATTTATATGGGAGAGAACATCGTCAAAAATTAAGACGCAATACTCCACATGTGAACAAGCTGCATCAAGGACAGCGATTAAAAGTCGAAGCTCACAGAAGAGGATCTGCCCTTGAGATAGCCGCTACACCGCAAAGTTACAGCCTTGAAAATGTGGCTAAAAACAATCAGGATTTGGATGACGTCATTCCTGTAAGGCCTGAAGCTTAGCCCTACTCTAAAATAGTTACTTGACATTCACAAATTCAAGTCTGTTAAGTTGCATTGACATGCACACATAGTGCACTAAAATCGTAGCTGTCAGCACCCCTGATTTAATAATAATAATTGATACTGTATTGATCACTGTGGTGAAATCCTTTTTAGGACTCCTCAGCTTGCTCTGGGTGAGGGTAAGCTGGCTGTGAAAGGCAGCCACCCATAGCAGCACCCAGGGAGCTGGGGGTTAAAGGCCTTGCTAAAGGACCTACAGACATGCTGAGGCTGGGCTTGAACTGGTGACCATCTGATCACAGGGCTAGCCCACTGAGCCACATGCTGCCCATCCTCCTGCTGTACTCCTGTCTTACTATTTCTCCAGAGCACCCCCCAATTTTCCATATCCGGCCACCCCCTCACAGACACACACACACACACACACACATTTATTACACCACATTATGTGATGAAAATTAGTTATTACGTACAGTAATGTGATGTCATTACATAATGTGATGTTATTACATAATGTGTTGTTACAACCCCCTGTCATATTTCTCACCATTTTTACTTGAAATTAGTTAAATGTAGGTACACTGGAAGCAACATTAAACTAAAAAAAAACTAAATTTCACTATAAGACATTTGGCTGTTTGCTGCCAGGACAAATCGACTCACATCAACATTAACAGGAAGCCATGGTGTGAGATTCGACTGCTTTGTACCCTCGCCTCCATTATCCTACTCCATCACTCATTTTTCATTTAGATTAAGTTTTAAAAGACTTTTTTTCTTTTTAATGCTTAGGATGAGATCAGCTTACAGCCTTTGCATATACTAAGCAACACCAAATATGCTGTGGGGTAGCACTATGTCCTTACCTTAATGCTTGCTGGTGCATATTTATGGACAGAATTCATCTTCCTCTGGCTGTATAAGTACATATTCAGATCTGACTGCAGGGTTTGGCTACAGGCTTATCTAGAGAATATTTGTCAATTTAATTCTAATACGCCTGGGTGAATTCCTGCAGAAAAATAAATTTGCAAAGCAAATGTCTAGCGAGATCCAAACATTACAGACATCCATGCTGTTTGTTTTCCTCTCTTGCTAGTGAGTGAAAAGAAAAGGTATTAGAATAAAAAAGTCCCAGGCAGCTATGGCGTTTTTTTTTTTCCGCTTTGGTAATCTTCCTGTCAGTCCAGCAGTTTTGATTGCCTGGGTTCAGCAGCCATATTGGGCTTTTCAGCACCACTGTACTTTTAGATCGTTGAGTCATAGACAAGGAAATCATCATGACTTTTTGGTAATACTGCATGAATATTGTACCAATTTTTTTCATATGCGAAACAATTGATTCAAGGATCATAAGTGGAAATGATTCAAGGTAGTTCAGTTGGTACAAAGGATTCATAATATATATGAATAAACATTACACAAATTGGTCTGGGGTGAGTTTCCCTAGGAATGACGTAGCGTTCCTCACCCCTGGCCCTTTGCCATCCTGTCTGTAAATGATTACAGTATAAGCTTACAACAATGCCTGCACAACATCACATCGGGTTAGACTTGTGAACTATTCTTGCCGCATACAGTACCAATGTATTGTCGTAAACCTGTCAAATGTTCTGTTTCCTCTACTATCAAAAGTATGGCAACACTTCACTATACGCTATAGTCGTAATGCTTTTACCTGTCATAATGGTTTTCTATTTGTTGATTTGTACCCAATTTTACGTTTATGTCATAAATATGATGACAACTAAATTACCATAACCGGCAAATGTTCTGACATGTTTAAGACACTGTTTTTAATGCTTTTGGATGACAGTCAGTTTTTACCAAAAGATTCATTGTGCAAACCTATTGAGTTCTCGTCACTATTTTTTAAGTGTCTTGCAACAGTGACATTCTTTATCTGTTGTCATGTAAAGATAACTTCTCCTTATAACTAACAGTGAAAATCTTTCATGAGACGTCTCTAAAGCCATTCACTGCCCTTTCCTTCTTTAGAATACATAACGGCTACTATTTACATTTGGCAGGACTAAGGTGGTATATTGCCACCCTCACTGCATGCAGTGTAAACTAAGCAACTGATGACTCAATCAAAGACAATGCATATCTTTGCATTAATGTATTATGATCAGATATATCTCTCCTAATATTAGGATATATTCAGATATGCATTACGATCTTATGTCACAGGATGCATTTGCATACAGATATGAGGAATCCTTCGCAAATGCTATACATGCAAATGTCTCTTATATGTCTAAGACGTTCACCTCCCAGCCTTTCTGTCTGCCATCTGGCTGCATTTCTGTCCATGTCCCCTCTGTGCTACAACCATCAGAAACTCTTGTGCGATACTAAACAGCTCCGTCATTTGTTAACCGAATAAAACAGGCAAATAATATAATAAATTATATTTTTGCATGATAATTTTGCTACAATCTGCATATTTATTATAATTTTGGAAGAAGACAGTAAATTCATTTCAGGATTTTTCTATTTTTGTTTTTCCTTTCCGTACTTTTAGAGGGGTTCAGCATGTAATTATAACCTTTCCTACACAAAATGTGTCAAATCTGTGTTAATACATTTTCCAGCTTCCTATAAAAAGACATTATTCCATATGCTCAGTATGTTGTATGCATATTTGAAGGGAAAGGTATAGATGTTCTGAGTGACATTAATGTTATTATTTATTGGTAATAGGTTATATGTGCAGTGAAGGAATCTTAGATTGCCAAGTTGATGTTGTCTTATAGATGCGTTTGATTTTGGTGATATTTTCCACAATTTGCATACCAAAGAATTCTAGATTGAAATTGAAATAAATACATAAAGCTACAATGTCAGGGAAAAAAAAAGTTTCATTCTGGTTTAAGTGTGCTCAAAGAGCTTTACAGAATATTTTCAGTCTGTAGCTCATTTGGATGATAAAAATGAGAGTTTTCCACGCTAATGTTATTAATAGATACTCTCTCTGTCCTTATTATGTCATAGTGATTCAGTCTTGATATGAGTTACCTGTCATTGTCCCTCAAAGAAATCCCACATCAGCATTCTACAGCTTTAACGAGCTTTTTGTCAACATGTGGATGAGAAAGCCTGCTCAGCTTAAGACCAGAAGTGAATTACACAGAGAATTTGATAAGGTCAGCCCAGACATTATTATTGGTATTTCTACTGGGGAATGACAAACTACACAACGGAAAAAAAAACAGGTAACCGAAACAGTGATCAAAGACATACAAAGTGATGTTGCTTCAGCAGACAAAAAATATCAAGGACTGAGGGTTCTAATAGTTCTAAGGAATCTTGACTTACTGAACGGCATCAAAAAGAAATACACACTTTTCAGCAGAAAAAAAAAATGCGAAAATTGATGTAAGGCTGTGCAGTAGCTTGACCCATATTCCCAGGGTGCGGGATGCTTAGAAGCCATCCTGTAAGATAAAATAAAATAAACATTTACTGCTGAAAAATGCATTATTAAATTCAGAAGTTGGGAAAAATACCAGGTAACAGAGCTCACTATAAAAATTTTAACAGTAAGTTTGGCCCTTGAATGTTTACCTACAGCTGTGCAGATATGACAGAAATTCTGAGAGTATAGAATGGATAGCAAAAATAAAACAGAATCTAGAAAATAACTGGCAGAGAACCTGGTCTGTCCACCAGCTTCTTGGAGGCACCTAGAGCTTCAAACACAGAAATGTCCCACGACTTATTATATTATGTATGTCGGTATGCTTCATTATTTATTGAATTATATTTTTTTGGCTCTTCAGATATTTATTTCTTATGCCAGGAACCAGAACATGAAAAAAACAGGTATAGTTATGGAAGCTCTGAATGTCACCTCTCAGCGGAGGGTGAAGGGGGCGGCAGGGAAAACGCAGCCAAGTAGCTCCAGAATAACTGTCATATTTAGTCATATTTAACACAAGGGACATGCTTTCTAAGATTCGTTTGCACATATAATGTAGATCTTTACTTCACATGCTTGCCCAGACTCTGTAGATATGTACATGACTACCACTCAGAAGGATCATTGGAATTTTCAAGTTTGAGACAATTATCATACCTTTCCAAAGAAAGGCTAAAAACTTTAAGGCAGCACATTTGCATGACACAATAACATGACACACACATCCTGTGATATACCATAGAAATATTTTGCATAAATAATTCTGAGGTTCAAGCATGCACAGCTCTAGGAAAGAATAAATATTAAGCAAAACAAAGACAAATACTGGGTGGATAACCTGTGAGGCAGAATGTGGACTGGATGTGACCTTCAGAAGACTGTTATTAATTATGCACTAGGAATATCATGGACAATAAACTTAATCCCAGACTATGAACATTATTTCTTTGATCCAAGCCAAACTTTTTTAAAAAAGCTGGTAGAACATTAAATTAATATTTTTGGACTGATGGGCACTGATCTTTATCTTTCGGTCATACAATTTTAACAAGTGCTTTAATTTCTGAGCTTGAACTGATGTCTGCTTTTCTCACTTTTTGCGATAAGGCTGTCATGGAAACACACTGACCGGAGCAGTAGAGGGGTCTGTTACTCGTGTTGGCATGGCTATTACTATCAGAATGGGAATCATTTAGTTATGGCCTAGTACTTTTTACACACAAGGAAATTAGATTGTGGTATTGTGCAAAATAATCAAAGATAATCAAGACTATATAATAAATCATGTACATAAAAATAAAATTAAGCGATGCTAATTCCGTTAATTTTCACTGCGTGGGTTAAACCATAATGGCGCTGTGGGGATGAGATTCACTGAAGTCAGTGTTATTATTGATGCATGATTATTCTATTTATAAAAATGATGCCTGGGATTTTATTATCTGTTGTGTGAGTGAAGGTATTCTATGTAGGATATATGTAAAGAATAGTCATTACAGGGTCCCTTTATGTTACATTTTGAGATGCAAAAACACTTAATACCGCCCCCCCTCCGCAGGATTATCAAAATACACATTTATTCATCTTCGTTCAATTGGATATTTTAATCAAATTTCCCACACGCCCCATATTCTCCGATATGAGAGCTGAAATGTCGACCCCTTGGCTGTCCACTGAATCATTTCCCTCCTTGATTGCCTTCCTCCATTGGCAATTTGAAGAAAGTTGCCAGGCCATTAAAACTCTACACAAATTGATTTGGCAGTAACTAGACACGAGCCTCCCTCCTTCTGTGTTGTCCTATTGCTCGACTGTTAAAGCCAGCCTGCTGTGAAATGTCCCCTGGCTATCTTCATCTCCACAAACCCCCAAGATGCAGGCCTCTGTCAGCTCATGATAGCATGACTGCCACAGGTTCCCCCATTTGATACGCCTGCAAGCTAATTAGCCCGAAGTATCGTAATTTGGGCTAGCAAGTAATGAAACGTCCCGTAGACTGACTTCTGTGCTGGTTCGATTAAATGCCATGGGGTTAAAGTGAACTGGGTAAATTATTTCACACAGATTTGTGGATGAAAGAGGCCATTTTTTCACAGTGGAGCTTTTTTGTGCTTTTCCAGCCTAAAACTCTTGTCCTACAGCAACTGCTCACTTGTCAAAGGAGCATACGCTGGGTATATGATCCAGCCATTTAAAAAGCCGATCCAAACATCACCTTTTTCTCACTGTCTCCAGATCTCTTTCCTCTCCTGTGTCAGTGCAGGTTAGAAATAGACACCACGATTTATCACATTCAACCTTAGGCGTAATATGCTCAATTTATACTGGCAAGAAAGCCAAACCATTAATTTCATATTTTCAGCACAAATTCCATCCATCCATCCATTTTCCATACTTGCTTGTCCTGAGTAGAGTTGTGGGGGTCTGCAGCTTATCCTGGAGGCTACAGGCGCAAGGCAGGGAATAACCCAGGAAGGGGTGCCAATATTAACTAATTGACAGAATAAAGTATTTCTTTCGCAACATCTAGGAAAATAATGCAAATAAGTGACCCCAAAATAGCTGGAGAAATCAATCTGCTTATTCAAGTTTTATTGTCGCACATTTTTCTGAGAAACATGATGAAATTATTGTGCTGTAGTTACAAAGTACGGGTTACATTTTCACCCCCCAACAAACAATTTAGAGACAGGAAAGTGGCATAACATTGGGAAAGCATGTAAAACCCACACAGAGACAGCAGGGGCAGGATTCAAACCTCCTGCTATGGAGTGGTAAGGTAACCAGGCTGCCCACTGAGCCATCACACCACACTGAAGAGAGACGGTACAAACGACCAAAAGAGGGTGCAAAAGACCAAAAGAGGGTGCAAACGACCGAAAGAGGGTACAAAAGACCCAAAGAGGGTGCAAAAGACCGAAAGAGGGTGCAAACGACCGAAAGAGGGTGCAAAAGACCGAAAGAGGGTGCAAAACACCGAAAGAGGGTGCAAACGACCAAAAGAGGGTGCAAAACACTGAAAGAGGGTACAAAAGACCGAAAGAGGGTGCAAAAGACCGAAAGAGGGTGCAAACGACCGAAAGAGGGTGCAAACGACCGAAAGAGGGTGCAAAAGACCGAAAGAGGGTGCAAACGACCGAAAGAGGGTGCAAAACACCGAAAGAGGGCACAAAAAGTGTAAATACACAGTGCCGCTGTGAAAGAATGTTTTAATATCGTGTGTATCAGACCTTACTCTAGAAGTCCTCTGAAGTTCATATGAGTTTATAACTTTCATCACCATGGTTACCATTTTCTGGTGTAACAGATTTTCCTAGTAAGAAGAAACTTGCAGTTGTAGTTGAAATGGGCTGTTTAAATCTGTGGCCTTCTTCTGAAGAAAAAAATCCTACTGGTGGTCATTAAAATAGATTTCAATTGTACATGATTTAATATATCAAATAGATCATTTAAATTGCACACTGTCGTCATTGGTTTTATCTTTAAACTGTTGATTTTCTCTCAAATGACAAGGTATATTCTAAATAGGCTCTTGACTGTGACTTGTGTTTACTCCTAAGGTAGGTATGGGCTGCTGTGTCATGGGGATGATTGTAACAGGAGGAGTCAAGCAAGTCTGTCATGAAAACAAAATAAATATCTAAAAATTCCAGTCTCTAGCTCTCTCAGGGCCTAGCATAAGGGATGCCCTCACCTCTGTTGACAGATTTCTCATTCATGCACTGAGATTGAAATGTTTTTGCATTATTTCAAAAGATATAATGCAAAAATATTGTAGTAATGGAAAAGCTGTTATCAAAACACAATTTGTTTTGTCCTAAGGCAAAACTATTTTAACAAGAAACTGTCAGTAAAGGCAATGTGATATCTATGCCATAAGACTAATACATTTCAGAGTCCTTAGGGGTTTTTAAATATATTATGAAAATGACACTAGCAACCAGTCCTACACAATGCAATGAAATGCATTTGATATATTCATAAAATGCACTGTCAGGAATTTGAAAAGGCATCCAAACCTTCAAAAACTGACATGTTTAAGTGTTTTTCGTGTTTCTTTTAGTAGATGGCACACATGAAATGGGAATACCTGAAATATGCACTATGAAGTGATGAAATGTAAAAGTAGGATTTCATCTTGGCCCTTTTTCATTCTGTACAGGATGCCTTATAACGTGCCCATCGCTGCAGGTGAAATGGTGCTTTTAGGGGCTGGATGTTTGTCTGAAAGAACAGTTCCTGATCCTGGAGGATAGCTCTGTGGTTCTCTTGAGTAAGGTACCTAACCTGACCTGCCTCGACAGAAACACTCTGCATGAAGTGTGAATCCGCATCTTAAAGAAACAGAAGGAATGAGCCGAAAGGGAACAGGTCTTTAAGTGCTATATCTATCCATCCATCCATCCATCCATCTTTCAACCACTTATCTATTACTCGGCCACAGACAGCCTGTCCATCCCCGGAAGCACAGAGCAGGAGGCAGGGGAATACCCTGGATGGCGTGCCTTTACATCACACACCACAGGCATGCTTACATGCTATGCCAGTCTGCAGCACCACTCTTTTTGCCAGTAATTCAACAGTAAGGATGAAGGCCAATTAAAGTATCCAGGGAGATCCTCAGCGTATGACGCGGTTCTAGAAATTCTCCCAGCTCGCATGTGTATACATAGTTGTTTTTTTCATACATCCATTTCACAGTAACTGGTATGAATCATACATGGAGCTTGGAGTATGGAGTATATTCTTAGAATGCGTTTGATGTGTGCTGGTATTGTTATAAAGATTTGTTCTAGGATAAATTACTCCATCATCGCAGTGGTAAACATTCTACTTAGCAGTCACTAATAATAACTACATTATTTCTTTATTGGTGGGTTTGGTCAGGCATAAACAGATTAAGCTGTGCTTTGTTTGTGTATGATACCATTTTCCATTCCTCATGCCTCTACGTTTCAGTTTTTCCATACTTTAAAAAAACTATACATACAGTACACACACACACACACACACAGATATACATATAATAAGCATATACAGGAATTGGCAAAATATGATACATTACATTTATATCATTCATATGTGCATCTATTGATCAGCATCCCAAACTTGCCGTTTGATTCTCCTGGTGAAACCCAAATTTGTGCTGTTGGTGCACACTGTTTAATTTGCAGTGTTATTTATTGCCTGCCTGATTTACCAGCAGTGTCGCCACTGTCTTCTGATGCTGCCACTCTCTTAAAGTGCCGATAGTGATCATTCTGCAGAAGGCGTCAAGCACCTAAGGTGGCAGTAAATCTGAACCTGAACGCCGTGTGAAACGTTGAGTCTCTGCTTTTGGACTTCTTTTCTATTGTCATTCACTTGAATAGATATGAGTGGCCGTCTCTGAGCCCGAAGTGTCCCGAATCTCCATCCATGATCGTTTCCCGCGAGACGGTGAAGCTTTAATTCCCCTCACGTTATCCCGAAGCCCCTTTGATGTGAAAAAGGGCGCCGACTCCCCCCCCCCAAAGGCGTCTGACAGCACGCGGATTGGGATGGGGGGGCAAGGAAAACGCAGACGCCGCCGCCGCCGGCGGAACAAGACAGGTCTTCTGGGTGAAGGTTGCCGAGACGACGGGCGAATGAATAATTCACACGGCCGCAGGTTGGGGGGGGGGCTCCCGCCGCGGCCATCCCACACGCTGGGATGGGGGGGGGATCGTGCGAGCAGAGGGGAAGGTGAAGTACCTGCACGGTCCAATGACCGTGTCACGAGCGGCAGCGCTTACCCTGGGGAGGATTTATACACGACTTCTCGCCAACCCCCACGCGATCTGCCCACGGCGGGGCGCTATTCACGCATTAAGGGAGGCCGGCATTTGAACCCGAATATGCATCTTCAGCAGCCGCATGCACATTTACATTATTTAGATAAGCAGAACCATATGAGCGAACAATTGCATTACAGTATAAATCAGATTCGAAACTCAATAATATGATATATGTAGTATGCTATATGTCAATGTGACGTCATGCATAATATTATGAATTATTAACATTTAATGAATAGTCAAACATTTAATTATGCAAATTTATATAATTTTAAAACAGACCGCATTTATGTCATTTTTCAGAGTGATGCATTTCAATTTAAGTTTAATTATATCGCTCATCTCTATTGTTGATTTCCGGTGTTTTTTTGTTTTACTCCCCCGACCCCATTTACCGTTTCACCCACTTACCTCCACCTACCTCCACGTGTCCCTCTCTTGCTGTCCCACCCCCACCAGAGCCTCACGGGGCTTTTTAAATCTCCTTCAGCTAGCTAACATCTGGTGTGACTTGAGGACAAGCTGGTTTTGCATCCCGCACCGCCTCGTGTCCCCCTGCCTGTATGGGTCACCTCAGGACGTCTGCTTGGGCTTCCAGGGGCTCTCATACCCCTGGATTCACGCTTACCAGCCATCCCCCAGCTTGTCCATCTCTACCCAGAACCCCCAGGTCATTTATAACAACATCAGCGCCAAGAAAAATGAGCTCCAATTTGCTAGGCCAACTAATTACTCTTGTACTGTCAGCACTGTGATCAAGCATGCAGCTTTAACCTCAATGCCTGCTCTTTAAATAAATCCAGATCTTAGTTAATGCTAAACTTTACATTCCAAGCATTTGGGTCAGCTTTGAGAGAGCTCGACGTGTTGATGACAGAAGAAAAGCGGTGATGCATTTTGCTTGAACATGAAAATGGAAATTTGTTGATATCATTCTTGCTGTTCTTTTGGTTTGGAGATGGGTGATGGTTGAGTTAAATGTTTTATGGCTTATAGTGGTGTTACATTAGAACTGGGTGTTACATTAATATTGAGAACAGCAATGTACATATTATATATTGCTAAAAGTGAGTTTGATGTTTATGAGCTGATTCATTGCTGCTATCAAAACACATTATACAATCCGTATACAGGGAAATGTTACTGAAAATACAGATTTCTTCTACCAAAATGAGAAGAGGGGAATGTGATGCACTACAACAGTGTTATACATACTGCACAGAAAAACTGAGCACGTAGACAGAATCTCACTCATTATAAAAAGTGAGTCTTCAGTAATTCAGATGCCGTTTTAATGTATTAGACAATTTACTTGAATGTAGGGATTCATTACTTGAAGCTATAACAATGGCAGCTGTTTTTCTTTGTTTGTTTTTTGTTTTTAAAAAATTAAAGTAACCGAAGGGTCCTATTTTGACTATGAAGCCTTCAGCTCTGTTGATGCCCGATTGACTTGCGCTTTCTCTGATGCCAATAAATGCCTGGCATCGTTGCAATAGAACAACAGTGACATCTAAAGGAAGTGTGCGGTATAACTAGCAATGGAGGTGAGTGAGCATGCCTCACATAAACCCGGACAATCGAGTGTGACCTGATCGATGACCTGAGAAGGACGATGCTAGCATGACAAATGGCATGAGAATTTGGTGCCAAATAGGGGCAGAGGAAACTCCGGGGCATAAACAAACCCGCGTTGTGTGTAACAGCAGGGGTGTGTGGGGGGGTGGGGGGTGATAAATAATAACCAAGAGAGAGCTTGCTTTTTTCAGAGGTGCACATCTTTGGCTAAATAAGCACAAATTTGTTTACAGGGGTCACGATCGGGGTTGTGATTCAGACAGCCTGAACTCTGAAAAAAATTTAATTCCGATTTGCAAAACAAAATCTCCCAAGAATAGATATTTTTCCCATTTACAGGATCTCTCCTTCCAGCACTGTGAGTCTGAGTTCTCATCATGAACTGAGTTTGCTGTATGTCACAAAGGAGACTAGATATGGTGTCACGTTGGACCCTGTTTGTTCCAGTGTTCACATGATCTCATACAACATTCTTTTACTCTTGTAAACCAAAAACGTAACGTTCAGCCCACCCTGAAACTGCAATCTATTAGAGTTGCCTTAAACGACACATGATCCTAAATAAATGCAATAACAAACATGATGGTTTCTTCTTCTTAAGTAACTGCTGCCTCCCTGTGATACAAAATAAATTCCAACTTGAATAATATGAATCTGAATGTTTGCTTATAATACGATTAATAAAATCAGGATAATACAATTAAAACAAAGCTACAATTAATATAACAACAGGGTGGCTTATCTCTGGCAGGAATAAGCTAGCAAGAGTAAGCACTTTGGGAAAGGGTAGATCAGAGCAATGAAGAGAATCTCAAGTTTATGTCCTAATGAATCTTGTTTTTATGACGTGTAGTAATAAATTATGACTGTTCATTAAAACATGATTTAAATATCTATAGCTTTAAAAATTGTATTATAAAAACGTATAACTACAATATTTATGTGAAAGGGCACATTAGTTATAACCGACTATTCGTGCATGAAACACACAGCTGCGTCCAGATCCACTATTTGCAAAAAGCAAGAGCCACAGACTGCGACAGATCTGCAAAATACCTGAACAACCCAGGGGTACAGAGCTGCAGACTAAATCAAGAGAAGCTCTGGGTCCTACAAAAAAACAACAATACAATTTGTTGTAATTCATTGCATATCGTGTGACCCAAGCCATGCGTTCGATTATTTTAGTAGAAATTGCTCAGTTTACTGACTTGTCTATCTATCCATCCATCCATTTTTGTTACACGCTTGTCATGTGCAGGTTCAGGGGGTCCGTGGCCTATCCCAGAAGCTGCGTGCGCAAGGCAACGAATAACCTAGGATAGGGTGCCAAACCATCACAGGGCATTTGTTTAAATAGTAATATAGTTAACCTAATCTGCTGTTTGAGATGCATAGGTTTTCCTGTTTGGATTTGCAGAAATGTGATTGGATGTAAGGGAGCAAGCAGGAAGCAGGAGGTTTTTGGTAGTTGGTATGATGTGAAAACCTATAATGGTTAAATAATGAATCAGCCTCCATTCATTTGCAGTTATCTGGAAGATGCTCCATCCTCCTTTTACACATGTTTTCTGGTGTTCTGTACCATAGACTAGATTCTTTCCAGCTGTAAGCAGGAAGTGCTTCAGCAGCTGGAATTGCAAGAAAAGGTAACATGAATTTCATAACTATCAATATGGAGCCCATCCTGGAATGACGAAAAGCCCTTACATGCCATACCCTGTATGAGTGGTTATTTGGCCACAATATATGAATCCAAATAGATTTTTTGCATCTAGTACTATCAGTATTATCAGGTTATTATCAATTCTAATTATATATAAGCTGATTATCATTCCTTAATTAGCTCTGTAATTGGTGGTTTGTTACTGCACGCTGTTGATATATCTATTTGCAAATGATATTTAGTTAAAACTTATATAGTCTTTCTTTTCATTATTCTTAGTGTGTATGTAGTTACACAAATCATGTACGTCTTTTACTGTTAAAAGGAAAATATGCAATATGCAGTAAAAAATGATGTATAGTTGATTCAGTGCGGCACTATATTAATTGTCAGGGTTTTTTTGCTAAATTTCAGATGAACTGAAAATCTATCACCAATAAATAGTTGAGGTTGATAATGCGGATAATAATCTTGCCAAAGCAATTGAAGCTGCAGTTGTGATATCTTCACAATAGCGCCACACAGAAAATAAATTATCCGAGAGCTCAGCTGATGTCAGACAAACAGCAAGCCTCCTAATTCGTTTCATGCCATTTTACATCCGAGGAAATAACATTTCCAAACATTTTGGGCAAACTGTTTTGCTCAGAATCACTGATTCATGCCCTTCCTCGCAGTCTAAAGGTCCAGTGCTGATGAGCTCTTCCCCACAAAATGACAAAATTTAGAGCCAGTTCTAAATATAAATTGTAGAATGTAAACAATAGGGAAAACTCATTTCTTCTTTAAAACCCCAGGATTTGTTTTACTGTTATTTATTGTGAGTCTGAATTACTCTCATGTCACTTATAATGTCCTTTACTGAAGGCAGTTAAATTTCTTGATTTTTCATATTTATTTAGCAGACACTTTTTCCAAATTAAAGCACTTTTGAGAAAGCAGGGCCATCATTTCCTGGAATAGCTGGGCTACTTATGGCGATAGTAGGATTTGAACCTGTGATTTTCTGATCGCAGGAGTCTTATATTCCAGTGAGCAACACACCATCCACATTTTCATGCTCATCTTAGGAATAGCACTAAAATTTGTGCGCGTGTTTACTTAGCTTAAACCCAACAGACTCTGTCTTGCTGTGGCTACTGACACAAGCCATTGATTTCCTATTGCCGCTAAATGATGCATGACAGTATCGTTAGCCTTTATGAGGGTATTCCCAGCTAGCTCTGTGTGTTTAAGAATAATAATAAATAAAAATTGCACAACGCACAGGTGCATTAGCAGTATTTATTTCCTTATGACACCCTTTAATACACAATAACACATTCTTTTGGAAGAATATCACTCTATTGACAAATCTATTGATTTGTCATCTTGAAATCCTCTAAAAATGTTGATGAATAGATTCATGAATAGATAATGTATTATTATAGAATTACGATTAAAAGCCCCTTTATGACAGGAAATGAGTTATAATAGAGTGTGATTATAATGGAGTGTCATATTAATAACATTAGTAAATTTGAACTGACTATGAATGTGATTTCCAGGCATGGTTAACAGCTTTATTGGGGAGACGCTGCCACACGGATAATTAAACGCACACATATCTGTTTTACTCCCCCCGACTGGACGCCATGCGATGTCCGGCGCTCCAGTAGCTTCCCTGAGAAGTGGCTGTCTCAGCTCTGTTGCATATAAACATAAAACATACTGAGAGCAGGATGCATTTCTGACAGCTCCTTTCCATTACTTGAGATTCCCACCAGAGAGAGAGAGAGAGAGAGACAGGAGAAAAAGTAGAAAACTGAGGAAATGGAGAGGGGGGGTTTAGGCTTGACTGATGGCAACCCCTACCGACTGAGTTAGACTACCCTTCTTATGATTACAACTCGGGCTTCTCATCAGATGGCTATCTGACATCTACGAAGATGGACTCCTGTCCTGGGCTGTAAGCACACCGACTACAGCATTTCCCTACTTCACGTTGCACAAAAAAAGGTAATTTCAGTCGTCTTACCTGCATTGGTCAGATTGGCAGACATTATTCACAAGGCAGAGGGCCAGTCACGTGAAGAAAAAAAAAGACCAAGGGATGTGCAGGTAACATGTCATCGGTGTATGCGAACAGTCATCCTTCCTGGGACAACTTCTCCACAGTATTAAAATGCATCAGCATCTCAGAGGGGGGGTTTCGGTGAATATGTGTGTGTCGTCCTCGAGATGGCATCTGAAAACAGGACTTGGTGCCTGATTAAGAAGACAAATGACTTATTATTTATGTGTACGCTTTTCAGATTTCTCACGACAGAGTCACGACTGGATTCCAAGACAATTATACCCTTTGATCCCTTATACAAAGAACGCCAATTACAAGCCCTGCTCAATCAAGACTAAATTCTGAGCTTCCTGTCTAAAATTTGGATGGATATTTTCTTCCTGCTACAGACCTGGTATTCAGTTTCGTTAGCCTTGATGGTTTTTATGCAGATGTTCCCAGCCATGACTGTGTATATAAAATAATAATAATAATAAAGTCACATTAAGAATAGATCATTTATTTTCGTATCATACTCTTTAATACAGTAATACATGTGGAAGAACATCTCCAGATTCATATGCAGTTTAATTTACATGAATCAGATGCCGTGGCTCTTTAATTATCATTCGTACTTTTTCAAATCCTGCAAACCAAAGTAAGCAGTAAAATGATGGATGGATACATTTTAAAGGTGGGGTTAAGTGTGGCACTGCGGTGCAGCCAGTGGGCCGTGTGGCCGGTGAGCCACGTGGCCGGCGTCTCCTCAGCTCGCGTGGGCGAGTTGAGGACAGGAAGCTCGGCTCTCCCTGCCGACATGTGAATTATTCACACGGCTGCTCGCTGCCCTCGCCTGTCAATACGAGTGCCTGCGAGAGGAATGGCCAGCGACGCAGTGTCTGACAGGGCCAGAGGTATTTCAGTTTTTTTTTTTTTTTTGCATTGAGTGGATTCTTCTTTTTTATTCCTTAACATTCCAGACAGGGTGTATGCATAGACTGAAACTAAATAACAATCAGTAACTGTAAAAATTAAATAATTAATGGCCATCTATAAATTGTTCATAAATGTATCCAAAATCTTCCAGCTGCTTCTCCTTGACAGGGCTGCTGGGCCGCATGAAATCTCTCCCAGGCAGCACAGGGCACATGGACAGGATGCCCCCACGTCCATCATTCAGTCAACAATAAAAATGCAAAGATGACAGAGGGTATGAAAGTGTTCACCCACAAGCTCTCAAAGGTCCTCCAATATCCAGTCCATTGTTCGGGTGTTTCTGTTGATATATTAGCTGAACAAATAATTGTTATTTTTATTCTGTGATGTCATGACACAAGACAGTTGCCTCGGTGTCTGTGTGTGACTACTCAGATGATACGCCCTCTACTGTGCTTCGCTTTCTCCAGAAACAGCATTCCAAAATGCATGTTGGATGCTTCAACTCACGTTCTACATGGGGGTATGGGTTTCAAGAGAAGCCTGGTCTGAGACTACTATACTTCTATACTACTGTACTATACTAATGATAGAACATCAGCGGACATGGCTTTACAGTGGGTGATTCCTATATATGAAAGGCTTGCAGATACTATACTGTACTTCTATACTAGTATACTTCTATACTACTATACTATACTAGTGATAGAACAACAGTGAACAGGGCTCGACAGGGGGTGATTCCTATATAAGAAAGGCTCGCAGATACTGTACTATACTATTATACTATACTAATGATAGATCATTAGTGAACAGGGCTCGACAGGGAGTGAATCCTATATATGAAAGGCTTGCAGATACTGTACTATACTACTATACTATACTAGTGATAGATCATTAGTGAACAGGGCTCGACAGGGAGTGATTCCTATATAAGAAAGACTTGCAGATACTGTACTGTACTACTATACTATACTAGTGATAGATCATTAGTGAACAGGGCTCGACAGGGGGTGATTCCTATATAAGAAAGGCTCGCAGATACTGTACTATACTATTATACTATACTAATGATAGATCATTAGTGAACAGGGCTCGACAGGGAGTGA